>JAVSCE010022607.1:0-343290 GCA_032199065.1 Smutsia gigantea | reverse complement strand
TACCATTTGCAACAACATGGATGGAGCTAGAGGGTATTATGCTCAGTGAAATAAGCCAAGCCAAAAAAGACATGTATCAAATGATTTCACTCATATGTGGAGTATAAGAACAAAGAAAAAATACTGAAGGAACAAAACAGCAGCAGACTCACAGAACCCAAGAACGGACTAATAGTTACCAAAGGGAAAGGGACTGGGAAAATGGGCGGGAAGGGAGGGATAAGAGGGAAAAAGGGGCATTACGATTAGCAGATGTAATGTTGGGGGGGCACGGGGAGGGCAGTACAACTCAGAGAAGACAAGTAGTGATTCTATAGCATCTCACTACGCTGATGGACAGTGACTGTAATGGGGTTGGTGGGGGGGACCTGATGAAGGGGTAGTTTAATAATCGTAATATTGCACATGTAATTGTAAATTAATGATAATAAAATAAATTATATAAAAAAAAGAGCAAAGAAAAAAACTGAAGGGAAAAACAGCAGCAGACTCACAGAACCCAAGAACGGACTAACAATTATCAAAGGGAAAGGGACTGGGGAGGATGGGTGGGAAGGGAGGGACAAGGGGGAAAAAGGGGTATTACGATTAGCAGACGTAATGTTGGGGGGGCCCGGGGAGGGCTGTACAACTCAGAGAAGACAAGTAGTGATTCTATAGCATGTCACTACGCTGATGAACAGTGACTGTAATGGGGTAAGTGGGGGGGACCTGATGAAGTGGGGAGTTTAGTAACCATAATGTTGCACATGTAACTGTAGATGAATGATACCAAAATTAAATTAAATTAAATTAAAAAAAACTCAGTTCATGATTAGCAATGGGAAAGTCTGGGATCTGCCAAGAGAAAGGCTCACTCAGTGGCCCACACACCTGTGCATAGAGCAAGCTGCGTCCTTCTGGAAACATTCAGTGCAAAATTTTCCACAAGGGGATGGGAAATAAAACAGCTTTGATTTTTATTAAAATATATTATACAGTATATGGTCCCATATTCTCAGTGAAACAAGAATAAAAATATCAAAAGAAAAAAGCAAGTTAGAACTGGAATCATCACAACTACTGACATTGTTTTACGTAAGAATAATAAGGATTCAATATCATCATATACAGTACATATTAAAATTTACCCAATTGCTCCCCAAGTATCGTTTATGGGTTTTTCCCCTCACATCTGGGTTCAAATCAAAGTTCATACATTGCATTTGACTGTTCTGTCTCTTTAGCCTCCTTTAGTTAGGAATAGCCCACCTCCTCCATTTTTGTTTACTCATGTCACTGGTTTTTTTTTTAAGAGTCCAGGTCAGCTAGTGTCTTGCCAATGGGTTTCAGCCCCGGAGAAGTTCACTATGGATTCAGTGAGACTAAAGAAATGACAGTAGAACGTTCTTTGGGTGAAAGGGTTATATCCAACTTTATTCCCACAGTGGCAGGTCAATCACTAGAATCCCTTCCACTCGGAGCGAGTCTGCATGCAGCAAGCTGGTCTCTGCCTCTGGGCCTCTCTATCCCCACAGCCATCTCAGTCTCTGTCCTTGGCGCTGCCATCACTCCAGTCTCTGCTTTCCTGCAGCCTTGCAGCTGAGCGGCCATGCCACTGTGTCACCCAGAGCACTGGACGGAGCTCTTTTATATAGAGTCAATAACAACGTATTGCCCACACGTGTGTAGTGAGCTAGCCGACCAGGGCCAGGTGAGAATCTTGGCCACAGGAACCTTCACTTTATCCACACTCCACCCCTCCAGGATTCTTGCCTCTCAGTCTATGTGCCCTCAATCCTCTGCAATGATCCCTGTGCAAGGCAGCTGGAACATTGTAAAAGAACCATGGGTGGGCCTTACAATACCCACTTTCTCCAGCTTCTCCAGCAGAAAATCTTACAGACACACAGGCCAATCTTTTTTTTTTAATTAAGGTATCATTGATATACAATCTTATGAAGGTTTTGCAAGAAAAACAATGTGGTTATTACTACATTCACCCTTATTATTGAGTCCCCCCCCATACCTCATTGCAATCACTGTCCATCAGTGTAGTAAGAAGTCACACAGTCACTACTTGTCTTCTCTGTGCTACACTGTCTTCTCTGTGACCCCCCACACACCATGTGCACTAATCATGATACCTCTCAATCTCCTTCTCCCGCCCTCCCCACCCACCCTCCCCCTTTGGTAACCGCTAGTCCCTTCTTAAAGTCTGTGAGTCTGCTGCTATTTTGTTCCTTCAGTTTTTCTTCGTTGTTATACTCCACAAATGAGAGAAATAATTTGGTATTTGTCTTTCTCTGCCTGACTTAGTTGGCTGAGCATAATACCCTCTAGCTCCATCAATGTTGTTGCAAATGGTAGGATTTGTTTTTTTCTTATGGCTGAATAGTATTCCATTGTATATATGTACCACTTCTTCTTTATCCATTCTTCTACTGATGGACACTTAGGATGCTTCCATATCTTGGCTACTGTAAATAGTGTGCAATAAACATAGGGGTGCATATGTCCTTCTGAATCTGAGAACTTGTTTTCTTTGGGTAAATTCCTAGCAGTGGAATTCCTGGGTCAAATGTTATTTCTATTTTGAGTTTTTTGAGGAACCCCCATATTGCTTTCCACAATGGTTGAACTAGTTTACATTCCCACCAGCTGTGTAGGAGGGTTCCCTTTTCTCCGCATCTTTGCCAGCATTTTTTGTTTCTAGACTTTTTGACGTTGGCCATCCTAACTGGTGTGAGGTGATATCTCATTATGGTTTTAATTTGCATTTCCCTGATAAGTAGCAATGTGGAACATCTTTTCATGTGCCTGTTGGCCATTTGGATTTCTTTTTTGGAGAATTGTCTCTTCATATCCTCCGCCCATTTTTTAATAGGGTTATTTGCCTTTTGGGTGTTGAGACATGTAAATTCTTTATACATTTTGGATGTTAACCTCTTCTTGGATATGTCATTTACAAATATATTCTCCCATACTGTAGGATGCCTTTTTGTTCTGCTGATGGTGTCCTTGGCCATACAGAAGCTTTTTAGCTTGATGTAGTCATTTTTGTTCATTTTTGCTTTTGTTTCCCTTGCCTGAGGAGAGGTGTTCAGGAAAAAGTTGCGCATGTTTATATTCAAGAGATTTTTGCCTATGTTTTCTTCAAAGAGTTTTATGGTTTCATGACTTACATTCAAGTCTTTGATCCATTTCGAGTTCACTTTTGTGTATGGTGTTAGACAAAAGTAATCCAGTTTCATTCTCTTACATGTAGCTGT
The DNA here is from genome assembly GCA_032199065.1 of Smutsia gigantea. Lineage (NCBI taxonomy): Eukaryota > Metazoa > Chordata > Mammalia > Pholidota > Manidae > Smutsia > Smutsia gigantea. Next base: position 340,039 of record JAVSCE010022607.1, on the reverse strand, counting down.
CCAGTTTTGCCAACACCAGTTGTTGAAGAGGCTATCATTTCCCCATTGTATGTCTATAGCTCCTTTATCGTATATCAATTAATTGACCATATATGGTTGGGTTTATATCTGGGCTCTCTAGTCTGTTCCATTGGTCTATGGGTCTGTTCTTGTGCCAGTACCAAATTGTCTTGATTACTGTGGCTTTGTAGTAGAGCTTCAAGTTAGGGAGCATAATCCCCCCTGCTTTATTCTTCCTTCTCAGGATTGCTTTGGCTGTTCAGGATCTTTTGTGGTTCCATATGAATTTTAGAACTATTTGCTTTAGTTCATTGAAGAATGCTGTTCATATTTTGATAGGGATTGCATTGAATCTGTGGATTGCTTTAAGCAGCATGGCCATTTTGACAATATTAATTCTTCCTATCCATGAGCATGGGATGTGTTTCCATTTATTGATATCTTCTTTAATTTCTGTCATGAGTGTTTTGTAGTTTTCAGGGTATAGGTCTTTCACTTCCTTCGTTAGGTTTATTCCTAGGTATTTTATTCTTTTTGATGCAATTGTGAATGGAATTGTTTTCCTGATTTCTCTTTCTGCTAGTTCATCGTTAGTGTACAGGAATGCAACAGATTTTTGTGTATTAATTTTGTATCCTGCAACTTTTCTGAATTCAGATATTAGATCTAGTAGTTTTGGAGTGAATTATTTAGGGTTTTTTATGTACAATATCATGTCATCTGCAAACAGTGACAGTTTAACTTCTTCCTTGCCAATCTGGATGCCTTCTATTTCTTTGGGTTGTCTGATTGCCATGGCTAGGACCTCCAGAACTATGTTGAATAAAAGTGGGGAGAGTGGGCATCATTATCTTGTTCCCGATCTTAAAGGAAAAGCTTTCAGCTTCTCGCTGTTAAGTATGATATTGGCTGTGGGTTTGTCATATATGACCTTTATGATTTTGAGGTACTTGCCCTCTATACCCATTTTGTTGAGAGTTTTTATCACATACAGGCCAATATTGTTGCTTTATCTCTGCCTTCTGCTTCGTCCTCAGTAGCCAGACCACTGCTCCAGTCTCAGTTGTTGCCACAGCTCCAGTCATCCAATTTCTTTCTGTGTGCTCCTGCCTTTTCAAACCAATCCATATCTAGGTCCTCATGACCTTCACAGGGCTCTTTAAATTCTTCCTTCGAGAAGCAGACCATATTTCCATCTGTACTTGAGCCTGAGGATAGAAGCAGAGCAGGGAGTGCTCCACGACCTGAGGAGGGGGCTGCACCTCTCCTGGAAGAACCCATGGTTGCCGAGTCCTTCGGGCTTGCCACCAGCTTTCAAACCAGGTGGGGTTTCAACTGAGGAGGGCTGATGCCTCCAGCTCTGGCAGGGCCTCCACACTCACCTGTTCGTCAAACCTCTGCTCCTCCATTTCTGGGGCTGACGGCTCCACTACATCCTTCACCTGCCCCATAGCACCTGGCAACCTGCACTCTCGTGATGCTTCTTCTCATGCCACTCCTTCTCAGGCCACTGCTCCCTCTCATCCTGCTTCCTCTCGGGCTACCACAACATCCTTTACTATTTCCACAGCACTTCGTAATGATGTCATTTCAGTCAGCAACAAATTTTCTTTCTCTTGGGGTGGAGCCCAGTCCTTCACCCCTTCCCGGGTACCACATGTCCTTTGGGGGACACTCGTATGTCTCCCTGTCCATAGGTGCAGCCCACTGAAACACTCCTCCCACGAGGGCAGCCTTTTTCTTTTCTTTGGTCAATGATGAATCCTGCTGACTACTGCCAATTGTTTTGCCAATGGGTTTCAGCCCCGGGCAAGTTCACTATGGATTCAGAGAGACCTGAGGAATGACAATGGAACGTTCTTGGGGTGAAAGGGTTTATTACCTGGCTTGTTTTCCTGGCAATACGTTGAGCACTAGAATTACATCTGCATCCAACAGTCTGCAGGTCTGTAATCCTCCTTCATCTCTGCCTCCAGGCCTTTCTACCCCTGCAGCTGTCTCAGTCTGTCACCGGCACTGCCACCACTCCAGTATCATCTCTGCTCTCCTGCAGCATTGCAGCCATGCCACTGTGTTGCCCAGGTACTGGACAGAGCTCTCTATATAGAGTCAATAACAATGTATTGCCCACACATGTGTAATGAGCTAGCCGACCAGGGCCAGGTGACAATCCTGGCCACAGGAACCTTCACTTTATCTACAGCGAGCTTCTAGCATGTCCTACATGTTGGATTTGTCTTATTACTTCCTCATGATTAGATTCAGGTTAGACATTTTGGGCATAAACCCTCTGTAGGTGATGTGTGTTTCTTACTGCCCCACATCAGAAAGCATATAATGAAGACTATATTGATGATATTAAATCTGAACATTTGGTTAAGGTGTTGACCCTAAGAACACTTTCCCGCTTGTTATTACTAAGTTAATTATTAAGTAATTAGCATGAGAGTTAATGCCAATTTTCTTAGTGTGATAACGGTACTGTGGCTATGTAGGAGAATATCCTTGTTTTTAGGAGATACAAGATATTTAAGTTTCAAAAAACTCTGCAACTTACTTTCAAATAAAGGAGTACTATTAAAAACCCTATACCCACCAATCTGATAACCTAGATGAGATGGATCAATTCCTTGAAGATACAATATGCCAAAACTCACATGAGAAATCAATAGTCTGAATAGGACTATATTAAATTGAATCAATAATTAATAACCTTCGAAAACAGAGAGCACCAGGCTCAGATGGTCAATTCTACCAAATTCTACTGGTGAATTCTACCAACCATTTAAGGAAGAAATTAGGCCAATTCTCTATCATATCTTTCAGAGCATAGAAGCAGAGGGAATACTTCTTAACTCAATCCAAGAGCCAGCATTACCCTAAAGCAAATAGACAAAGACATTATAAGATAGAAAACTACAGACCAATATCTCTAATGAACATAAACACAAAAACCCTCAAAAAAATATTAGCAAATTGAATCCAGCAATGTGGTAAAAGAATTATAGAGCACAACCAAGTGGGAATTATCCCAGGTATGGAAGGCTGATTCAACATTTGAAAATCAATCAATACACTACATCAACAGGCTGGAGAAGATCGCATAATCATATCAGTAGATGCAGAAAAAGCATTTGACACAATCCAACATCCAATCATGATAAAATTCTCAGTAAACTAAGAAAAAAGAACAATGTTCTTAACTTGATAAAGCCTATCTACAAAAAACCTACAGTTAACATCATGGTTAGGGTGAGAAACTAGAAGCTTTCCCACTAAGATCTTTCTAGGAACAAGGCAAGGATGTCCCCCTTCACCACTCCTTTTCAACACTGTCCTGGAGGTCCTAGCCAGCACAATAAGAAAAGAAAAGGCAATTGGGTATATTGATAGGGAAGGAAAAAATAAAACTGTATTTGTTTGCAGATGACATGGTCTATGTACAAAATCCAAAAGAATTGACACAAAACTCCTGGAACAAATAAAAGATTATAGCAAGGTTGCAGGATACAAGGTTAATATATAAAAAGCCAACCACTTTCCCATAAATCAGCTTTGAACAAGTGGAATTTGAAATTTAAAACATAATAACATTTACATTAATACCACAAAAAAAGAAATACTTATTTAAATCTAACAAAATATGTACAAGATCAATACTAGGAAAATTATAAAACTCTGATGAACAAAATCAGAGGAGGACTAAATAGATGGAGAGATATTCCATGTTCCATAGGAAGACTTAATACTGTCAGGATGCTAGTTCTTCCCAACTTGATACATAGGTTCAAGGGAATCCCAATTAAAATCCTGGCAAAATATTTTGTGGGTATTGACAAACTGATTCTAAAGTTTACATGAAGGCAAAAGACCTAAAGTAAGCAACACAATACTGCAGAAGAACGAAGTTGGAAGACCAGTGTTATCTGACTTTAAGACTTACTCTAAAGCTACAGTAAGCACAACAGGGTGATATTGGTCAAAAGAAAAAAAGAGAGAGAGAGAAAAAAAAAAGATCCATGGAACAGAATAGAGAGCCCAGAGATAGACCTACATAAAATGTGTATCTGTCTGTCGAGAGAGAACAAATGTGACAAAATATTAAAATGTTAACTGGGGAATTCTGATGTTCACTGTACTGTTTGTTCAACTTTTCCATTGTTTTTTTATTTTTCCCAAGCAAGAAGTTGAGGTGAAATAGTAAATAAAAGGATTAACAGTGGGTCAGAACTGAAGCCCTGATAGGAGAGCATGTGTAACCTCTGTAGGACAACCCTGAGATGCCAAAGATTTGAACCAGAATCTCTCCAATCCTTGAGAAAAAGAAGAAAAAAAAATCATAGATTGGATGTCAACCAGGAGCCAAAAATACAGCCATCAGAGTTAGACTGGATGTCAGTCTTTAGACTGAGGTAACTAAGACGGCAGAAACCTATACTTAGAAAACACTCAAAACCCTTCTCACCTTCTTCCTCTCACCTCCATTTTCCTACTTATGAGAGAATTCAGAACCTAAGAAACTCATTAATAAAGTTGAATTTTCCAAAAAATGTTTTGAAAGCAAAGGCAGCATTAACCAAAAGAGAAAAAGTATCTCCCCATTTTATTCCATTTATTGAACAACTATACTAGGAAAATAAAAATTTTTCTTTAAAAAAAACCATATGGGATAGGAAAGGACACCGAGAATGTGGAAGAAAAGAGCAAGATTTAACAATGAGTTCAAAAAGGAAGGTCACTTCTATCACAAGAGCTCTAGATTTCAGGAAATCTGTACATCATTAGAAAGGCACATAGAATTACAGGATAAAAAAACTGGATCATGTCTACTGGATATGTTGATTTTCAAGTCAGCAGACTTCTAATTTTCCCCCTTTTCTTGTTTCTTCTTTTAACTTCCATGGTCCTAGAAGAAAAAAATGAGGTCCCAAATCCAGAAGCACACACCTTTGAAATACACAATCTTTAGTAAAACAAGGGCAGTGTCCATTTGTCCAAGAAACATTTTCCTAAAATTAACAAAATAATCATCACAACTGTAACTGCATAGCCTGGATGGTACAAACACTGCCCACATATACACACATATCCATGAAAAATGGCCTACAAATACAAACCAAACCTTTAAAGATGGGATTATGTGATTGATAGCTTTTATTCGTTAACTCTGTATACTTGTTTACTGAAGTTATTTAAATAAGCATGTACTCATGTTTAACATGTATGACTAATTTAATTATATAACACCCTCTGATCTTATCCTTTTAGACTATTAATGTTGTAACACATAAACTACACAATTAAAAACTTAAAATATATATGATATTTCTATACCAATGTGATTAATTATATATTACAAGGAAAAAAGTTTGGGACATAGAAAATGATGATGGTACAAACACTGCCCACATATACACACATATCCATGAAAAATGGCCTAGAAATACAAACCAACCCTTTAAAAATGGGATTACATGATTGATAGCTTTTATTTGTTAACTCTGTATACTTGTTTATTGAAGTTATTTAAATAAGCATGGACTCACGTTTCACACCTCCCTTCTGTGTCAATAGTCGTAAAATCTGCTATTTGTGTTAGTTAATCTATGAATACACCTAAGGACTAGAGTCCTGTCACTGGGGCAGAGACTTTCTCTCTCTCAAAACTTTTGGCATAAAACTGCTCATAATATTCTCTTTTTATCTTTTTAGTATCTGTAGCTCCTCTAGTGTTGTTCACTTATTCCTGGTGTCACTCACTGGGCACTAGTGCCCCTACCCTCCCTCTCCCTTGACTCCTCCATGATCAATCTTGCCAAAGGTTTGTTGATTTTATTAGTCTTTTGAAAGAACAAACTTTTGATTTTGTTAATCATCTATATCTTAAGTCTGGGTTTTTTTCCTCACCAAACTCTACTCTCTATTATCTTGTTTTCCTTCTTTGGGTTTCATTTGCTGGGCATTTTCTGACTTCTTGAAATAGATGTTTAGATCATTGATTTTCAGCCTTTGTTTATTTGTTTTTTTTCTAATACAGTTGACCCTTGAACAACATGGGAATCAGAGGCGCCTACTGTCTGTGCAATCAAAAATCTGGTGTAACTTTTGACTCCCCAAAAACTTAACTACTAATAGCCTACTGTTGATCAGAAGCCTTACCAATAACATAGTCAATTAGCACATATTTGTATATGTATTATATACTGTATTCTTACAATAAAGTAAGCTAGACAAAAGAAAAAATTTTTTCAAATTGTCACAGATCTCCAAAAAATTTTCCAATATCGAAAAATCCATGTGTAAGTGGACATGTACAGTTCAAACCCATGTTGTTCAAGAGGCAACTGTGTATGCATTTAGGTCTATAAATTTCTGTCTAAGCTTGGTTTTAGTAGCATTACACAAGTTCTAACATGGAGTATTTTAAGTATCATTCAGTTCAAAATATTTTCCAATTTGCATTATGATTTTTTCTCTCACTTAATGATTATTTACAAGTTTATTTCTCAATTTCTAAACATAAAATGACTTTCTAGTTATCTTTCTGTCGTTGATTTCTTGCTTAATTCCACTATTGTCAGAGAATTTATTCTGTATGCTTTCAATCCTTAGAAACTTGTTGAGACGTGCTTCATGTACGGCCTGTGATGGCTTCTTCATTTACCTGTAAAAATCTAAACTATTTCATGTGACCTGAATCATTACCTACCCATCCAGTGAGTACCATTCCCCATGAATAACCTATACTAAAGCCACGCAGGACTTCCCATAGTTTTCCAAACACGCCATGCTTTTTCACACTTTGTACCTTTGCCCATAATCTCCCCTTTGCCAGAAATGCCTCTCCTGCTATTCTCTGCTCCTCCTTATCCTGCTTTATTCAGCTTAGATATTCCATCCCTCATGCAGCCTTTCCAGGCATTCTCCCCATCCCTGAACTTAGCCACTGACGTGCTATGGCAGTTGGTATCCCTACCTATCTTTCTCTCTCCATTTCTCCTCCACACCACTGCCAGAGTTATCTTCCTAAAATGCAAATCCAATCCCTTTTCTCTGCTGCTTACAATTCTTTCATCAGTGGCTTCCCTCTAACACAGAGTCCAAACTCAGCATTCCATACAAGACTTTCTCCCAGCCCTTTTCCAGTCCCTGCAGCTTTATTCCTGCTCTTCCTGCATTTCCCTAAAATGCACTTCCCACCTTATTCATTCATCTTTCAAGTCCAGGCTTGAGAGTCACTTCCTCTGTGAAGGTTTCCTCCACCCATCCCCTAACACTGCACTTCCAGGTCACAACAGCCACACCCTGTATAACGGTAAAAATCAAGGGGAGCGCTGGGGTTGGGATTATTCCCTGTAATTATTTTTTAATGATGGTATTTACTTTGTTTTTAAATATCAATTAAGGGGAACTATGAGAGTTCAGTGTTTTCACAGGAGCATGTGGGCTTTCTAAAAGGTTGGCAAGCTCTGTATGCACACTGTCCCCCCCTTTATGTTGGCATATGTACCACCTAGTACACTTGTTGTTTAAAGGTGTTCTTACCTACAAGTAGGAACCCAACCAAGCTTAGGTAGTTTTGATCTTTACAGACTAGCACAGTAACTAGCTAAATAAGGATGCCTAAATGGCTGTAGAATGAACTTTGCTGAAGGAATAAAGACAGACAAATTTAAATTCTAAGTATGCAAATAGAAATTCCAGAAGAAAGCCGTGGTCATTAATTCTCCCTCACACAGAAGTCCAGAATACCACGTTTCCACCGGCTATTTCCATTACAGGTAAGAACCTTCAGTGCCCTGCTCCACCAGACCTACCCTTGAGTATCTGGCACGAGGGCCCCTATAGTTTGACTCCGCCCTCCCTCTCCAACCTTCGGTCTCACTATTCCTCCCCACCCCCACCATTCTCCACAGGTTACTCTCGGCAATCACTGTTGCTTCAGAAACACTGCTAACGTTCTACTTACCTGGACCACTTTCTCCAAGTCCCCACATGTCCTACCCCACCAGTCAGGGTCCCTGCTTCAAAGCCCACCTCTTTCCCAAAGCCTTCCTCAATTTCATTTCATCCTGCTCATCTCTCAAACATTAGCCTGGCCCTATCTCACCCTCAGTTCCTTTCTGTGACCTCACCTTCCAGGCTGCAGAGTCCTCAGTCTCTCTCCCTGTGTGCCCCACACTGCCTAGAACAAAGCCGGATACATAGCCAAAGCCATTCAGGAGTAATGCATGTTGACTGACAAAGTCATTGATATCTCCACCTTGGCTTCCCTCCCACCACCTCAGGGCTGCCTGGGTGGCATTTGCTTGAATCCCTGAAGGAGTGATCAGTGCCATCTGCATGACTGCTTCCTGGAAGTCATCTCCCAGCTGCCCGCGGGGTACCATGCGGAAGACATTCCTGCTGTGGTTGAGGGACAGGGAAGAGCTTGTTTTCATAGCTACGTGACAGGATCAGAAGCTTTTCAGTTTTCTTCTGTAGCACTAAAAATACACCCATACACACCCCTGAAGTTATTTTGCATCTTTCTGCCTTTCCAGAACAAGGTATCTTTAAATTCTTAGCTCTGTATTATTACTCTGCTCTATACCTTCTCTCTGATAAAATTTTGCTTTTCTAAACCTTCTAAATACCCCCGAGGTAAAAATAAGACCATGATATTATGATAACAGAAGTTTAAATATGTAACCCTGGGAAATTAAAAACAAAGTTTAGAAGTGCCTTTGATTCAACAACAGTGAGGAAATACAGTGACCACAAGGGTATGAGCAATATAATACTGTAGCCATGAGATTCTCCATGTTTTTCCTCCTGGGCTCACGACTATTCTAGGTTCCAGCTCCTTCAGCAGGTAGGACTATGTAATGGGTTCAGTCAATGGAATGTGGGTCGCAGATGCACATCACCTCCAGTCCCGACCTATGAAGACCTGCACATTCTCCATGTTCGCACCCGGTGTCTCCTCTGTGGGCGGGATCAGAGGATGCAGTGAGGGACTCCAGGGTCCTAGGGGCTGGTGGGATCAATGGATGGAAGGAGTCTTGAATAAATCTGTATCCTTGAATAAGGTAGAACACAGCTTCTCCCCCAACCCCAGAGTCCTGCACTAGATTGTGACAGGAGAGAGATAAACCTTCATTGTGCTAAGCCACTAAAATTATGGGGTACTTTGTAACAATAGAGTCTACTCTGACTGAAATGATATTATGCTGAATTCTTAAAGTTAAAAATAATAATGAATTCTAAGTTATTATTTACAAGCAACTCTGAATCTATCTGTTGTTACACTGCACTAGCCATATTACTATTTTCCCTTTCGGCTAACAGGCACTGGTGGAAACTGTAGCATGCCCCTTAGGTCCCTGCTCAAGAAATGAAGGACTGGTCCCCATCTGCTGGGATCATAGTTGGCAGAAAGCCCCCAGCTGTCAGGCCTCTTCAGGCAATGCCTTGGCTGAAGAGAGCTGCCCTGCCCAGGGTCATGCCTTTCCTGGGCGGCCTCATCCAGTGCCTAGTGGCAGCCCGCGACTAGTGAAGGAGAAACTATAAAGGCACAGCCCCCTCCCTGCAACTCAGAAGTGCCAGTCCCCATGAGGTCAGCTGAGGCCCTTCTTGGAACTGCATCCCGGCCCGGCTTCTTCCTCTGTACAATCTTGCTTCCTTCTCCTCCTTTTCTTTTCCTTCCAGGGATGTTGACCCCGAAACTACTCCCTAATAAGCTTCTCACACCCTAACCTGTCTCAGAGTCATTTCCTCATGACCCCAACCTGAGACAGGCACTGTATCCTGGATGCAACATCTTGTTGTCCCACTCTGCCTCAATTATGGCACAAATACATATTTTTCAATGAAAATGAAAATATACAAAATCACAGTGGGATAAAAGTTTTAAAACTGTGATTCTCCACAAAACTCAGAATGTATTATACTATTAAATGATGAATTCTTTGCAAGAAAATAAGTAGAGAGACCACAAACATTCTGAGAGCCCCTCTGAGAAAAGGAGCTTTGAAAGTGTCCCAAATAACATATTACTACCTAGCTTATAATCAAATAAAGAAATTATTAAATACATAACAAAGACCACATTACAAAAATGACTGAGAATCTATTATCCATCTATGCAGGTATCTGTTATTATTATCATTGTAGCAGTTACATCTTGAGTACTAACCACAACACAATGCTAAGAGCTTCACATGTACTATCTCCTTGAATCCTTAACTGGTCCTGCAGGTGATAAAATTCAGGTTCAAGGAGAGTAAATTACCAAAGTCTCAGTATTAGGAATCAAAGTCAGGTTAGGCTTACTCCAAAGCCTCAACTCTCTAGTATGTCTTATATATTCTTGCCTGTTGCACATACATCTTGCATATTCCAGCTCTACTGTTAAGTAGTTCACAAAATAATTTATAAGAGGAGAGGACAGCAAAAGGCAGGTATATGTAATCCCCAAATCTGTGTTCTCTTTTCTCACCCTCTATTGCCTCTGATGACAGGCACAGGCCCTGCCTTCTAGGTGCACACAGACTAGTGAATGAGTTAGTGAAAGAACTGTTCTGTGCACGACTTTGCCAAAAGAAGGTAACTAGCACAAGTCCACCCTGTGACAATCAAAAGGTTCTTCTGCCCTCTTGTGGCTCAAGGAGACCACTACATATCAAAGCTCCATTCAAAAGCTAAAATACCATATAAAGGCACTTGACAGTCAAACACAAAATAACAGGAGGCAACTGTGATTGGTTCAAAATGGAGCAGATTTAAGAACTCAAAAATTTGATTTTGCCACTCTTCCGTGCCAACTATTGCTTGTATTAAGAAAGACCATAATAAGAATATCAATACTAGTGATCAGAGAACAAAAACCTAATCAGTATTTTCCCATTTCATCATCACGTTTTTTTAGTAAAATGATATATACTCAAAAGTCAAGATTTAACCAAGTTAATTAAGTAATTAATTTAAGAAATTAAATGTTTCATCAAGAACATTCTTAAGTGAAACTTGACTTTTTCTTTTTTCTTTTTAGTATGGATGGTAGTGAGAAAATACAATACCCGCTAGCTCCGTTTGGTGCCACTGCTTCAATCCATGCTGAGGTGTGAGTAGTTTTACGCAACATCACTTTGCAGCATCAATGCACATGTTAACACAATGCAACAAGCAATCGATATCTTATTAATATGAAAATAATCTTGACCAAACTCTGAAAAACCATTGCAACAAAAGAGCTCTCCTTGCTTAAACTACCAATACATTCAACTTATTGTTTCAGATATTAAGTGTTGATCTCTACTTTCAATATTACTTCGTGTTTGATTTTCCTGTCTTTTTTCATTAAATTTTCCTTGTTAGTTTTTAAGTTACGCACTATATGCACACTTACTATTTGTGTAGTGGTTAACCTTGAAACCTTACCTGCACATTTAACTTAAAACCTTAATTTATCAATATATTTAACTCCCCACTAAACAATACAAGAAAAATATCTGAACTCTTAACAGCTCTCAATTTATATGCTATTACTAAGAAGGAGTGTAGTTCCAAACCTTTGTTTTTATGAGGCCAAATGTAGGACAATACTGTCTTTTTTTTTTTTAATATATAGTCAATGATTGCTTAGATTTACCCACATGTTTACCATTCTCTTTGTTCACCATTTCTTCCTGCCTCTTCCTTCTGGAATCATTTTCTTTTTTTTTGAAGTTTATAGTTTGTCAGTGTCTTTACTAAGTATCAGTTGGCTGTGAATTTTCTTCAGTGTTTGTCTCATTCTTGAAAGACAGCTTCACTGCATATACAGGGTCTACGTTGAAAGTTGTTCTTTAAACACAATAAAATAGTCCACTGTCTTTTGCTTTTTATTGCTACTCTTGAGAAGTCAACCATCAGCCTAACCATTGTTCTTTTGAAGGTAATCAATCTTTCTTCTTTGGCTATTTTTTTTTAAGTATTACTGAGGTATAATTAATACTGTCCATATATAAAGTGTGCAACTTAGTAAACTTTGACATGTATCTGTAAAACCATCATCACAATAAAGGAACATATCTATCAACCTCAGAAGTTTCCCTATGCCACTTTAAATCCACCCCTTACCCTACTCCATTCCCACGCTAACCATGATCTGCTTTTTGTCACTATAAATAAGTGTGCCTTTTATAAATGGAAATATATCTTATGCACTCATTTATGTTTGGATTATTTCACTCAGCATAATTATTTTAGATTCATCCATGTTATTTGTGTATCAACAGTTCATTCCTTTCTTGTAACTATGCAAGGTAACAGATGTTCACTAAACTTACTGTGGTAATCATTTCACAATATATACATATATCAAATCATCATGTATACACCTAAGACCAATACAATATTATATGTCAATAATATCTCATAAAACCAGGAAAAAATAGTTCATTCCTTTTTAATACTGAATAGCATTCCACTGTACAGATACACCACAATTTGCTTGTCTGTTTATTGGTGGATCCTTGAGAGTTCCTTCTAGTTTTTGGCTATTACAAATAAAGCTGCAATGGATGTTCATGTAAAAATATTTGTATGGACACACTCTTGAACTTTTAGAGTAGAATGGCTAGAGGTACATTAGGTGAATGTTTAATTTTTTTCAAAACTACCAAACTGTTTTTCAAAGTGGTTGTACCATTTTACATTTCCACCAGCAGTGTATGTGTTAAAATTGTTCCACACGCTAGACACCTGATGAGTATAGTCCATCTTTTTAATTTTAGCCATGCTAAGGAGTTTAGAGTATTATTTTACTGCAGTTTTAATCTCCATTGGCTCCTAATTACGATGTTGAGTATCTTTTCATGTGCTTACTTGACATCTGCATGTCTACTTTAGTAAAGTGTCTATTCATATCTCTGCCTACTTTTAACTGGCTTTTTGTCTTCTTATGACTAAGTGGTAAGAGTTCTTTATGCATTCAAAACACAAGTTGTCTATACTTTGCAAAATTTTCTCCCAGTCTGTGGATTTCCTTTAAATTTTTGTGACAATGTATTTTGAGAGCAAAATTTTTAACCTTTGATGAAGTCCAATCTATTAATTTTTTCATGCTTTTTTTTGCCCTACTTAAGAAATCTTTACTAAACTCAAGCTCACTAAGATTCTCTCCTATATTTAGTTCTATGAGTTTTTTAGTTTTAGCAACTCCATTTAGGTGTATGACATACATTTCAAGTTAATTTTGCATATGGTGAGAGGTAAGAGTCAAGATTTTGTTTGTTTGCTGCCATTTATTGAGAAGACTATACTTTTTCCATTGAATTCTCTTGGCACCTTTATAAAAAATCAATTGGCCATATATGTGTGGGTCTATTTCTGAACTGTTTTCTGTTCGATTGATATGTATATCCATCTTAATACCAGTACCACTCTATCCTGATTATTATAGCTTTATAATAAGTTTGGAAAACAAGTAATATAAATCGGATACAAAATTAACACACAGAAATCTGTTGCTTTCCTATACACTAATGATGAACTAACAGAAAGAGAAATCAGAAAAACAATTCCATTCACAATTGCATCAAAAAGAATAAAATACCTAGGAATAAACCTAACGAAGGAAGTGAAAGACCTGTACTCTGAAAACTACAAGACACTCCTAAGAGAAATTAAAGAGGACACTAACAAATGGAAATGCATCCCATGCTCTTGGCTAGGAAGGATAAATATTGTCAAAATGGCTATACAACCTAAAGCAATCTACAGATTCAATGCAATCCCTATCAAACTACCAACAGCTTTCTTCAATGAACTGGAACAAATAATTCTAAAATTCATATGGAACCACAAAAGACCCCGAATAGCCAAAGCAATCCTGAGAAGGAGGAATAAAACAGGGGGAATTACAGTCCCTGACTTCAAGCTCTACTACAAAGCCACAGTAATCAAGACAATTTGGTATTGGCACAAAAACAGACCCACAGACCAGTGGAACAGAATAGAAAATCCAAACATTAACCCAAACATATACAGTCAATTAATATTTGATAAAGGAGCCTTGGATATACAATGGGGAGATGACAGCCTCTTCAGCAGCTGGTGTTGGCAAACTGGACAGCTACATGTAAGAGAATGAAACTGGACTACTGTCTAACCCCATACACAAAAGTCAACTCAAAATGTATCAAAGACCTGAATGTAAGTCATGAAACCATAAAACTCTTAGAAAAAAACATAGGCAAAAATCTCTTGGACATAAACATGAGCAACTTCTTCATGAACATATCTCCCCGGGCAAGGGAAACAAAAGCAAAAATGAACAATTGGGACTATATCAAGCTGAAAAGCTTCTGTACAGCAAAGGACACCATCAGTAGAACAAAAAGACATCCTACAGTATGGGAGAATATATTCATAAAAACGTATCTGATAAAGGGTTGACATCCAAAATATATAAAGAACTCATGCACCTTAACAAACAGAAAGCAAATAATCCAATTAAGAAATGCGCAGAGGACATGAATAGACACTTCTCAAAGAAGAAATTCAGATGGCCAACAGGCACATGAAAAGATGCTCCACATCGCTAATCATCAGAGAAATGCAGATTAAAACCACAATGAGATATCACCTCACACCAGTGAGGATGGCCAACATCCAAAACACAAACAACAACAAATGTTGGCGAGGATGTGGAGAAAAGGGAACCCTCCTACACTGCTGGTGGGAATGTAAATTAGTTCAACCATTGTGGAAAGCAGTATGGAGGTTCCTCAAAAAACTCAAAATAGAAATACCATTTGACCCAGGAATTCCACTCCTAGGAATTTACCCTAAGAATGCAGCAGCCCAATTTGAAAAGGACAGATGCACCCCTATGTTTATTGCAGCACTATTTACAATAGCCAAGAAATGGAAGCAACCTAAGTGTCCATCAGTAGATGAATGGATAAAGAAGATGTGGTACATATACACAATGGAATATTATTCAGCCATAAGAAGAAAACAAATCCTACCATTTGCAACAACATGGATGGAGCTAGAGGGTATTATGCTCAGTGAAATAAGCCAAGCCGAAAAAGACAAGTATCAAATGATTTCACTCATATGTGGAGTATAAGAACAAAGAAAAATTACTGAAGGAACAAAACAGCAGCAGACTCACAGAACCCAAGAACTGACTAATAGTTACCAAAGGGAAAGGGACTGGGAAAATGGGCGGGAAGGGAGGGATAAGAGGGAAAAAGGGGCACTACGATTACCAGATATAATGTTGGGGGGGCACGGGGAGGGCAGTACAACTCAGAGAAGACAAGTAGTGATTCTATAGCATCTCACTACGCTGATGGACAGTGACTGTAATGGGGTTGGTGGGGGGGACCTGATGAAGGGGTAGTTTAATAACCGTAATATTGCACATGTAATTGTAGATTAATGATAAAATAAATTATTTTTTTAAAAAAGTAATATAAATCCTCCAACTCTGCTACTTTTTAAATTGTTTTAACTAATCTAAATTCTTCATATTTCCATGTAAATTTTAGAATCAATTGTCAATTTCTACAAAAAAAGAAAAACCCACCAGCCTCTGGGAAGGTTCAATCAATATCTTAATATCATGCCTTCTGATCCATGAACATAGTGCATTTCTATTTCAATATTCTTTCATTTCTTATAGCAGTGTTTTGTGGTTCTCAGTGTACATATTGGCCATTCTGCTCCCTAAAGGGTTTTCCTTGTGCTCACACAGACCATCATCCTAACTATTAGAGAATGTACAAGCATACAGAGACAACTGTTCAACCATATCAAATGAACTGCAAGGAATCCTATGGAAAATAATATAATAAAAATCAAATCATAAATTTTATTCCTTTACTTACCACTTCTTTCCTCTTATGAAGGCAACCATTCTACTGTGTTCTTTATATATATATATATTTTTTTTCTTTATATATATATATATATGTTCTTTTAATATATGTGTATTTTATATGCACTTACTTTTTCTTATCAACTTTATCCAGGAATAATTTACATACAATAAATTTCTTCAATTTGAAGTATACGATTTTAAGAGTTTTGACAGTTGTATACTTTCATGAAATCATCATCATGTACAGAACATTTCTATCAATCTCAAAAAATTCCTGTGTCCTTTTGTAATCCATCCTCCCTTCACTTTTCACTCCAGGTAACTACTGATCTGCTTTTAGTTACTAATGCTTAGTTTGCATTTTATATAAATGGAGCCAGAACAACGTGTACTCTATTGTGATTGGTTTCTTTTGCTCAGAGTAATGAGTTTGACATTCATCCATGATGTTGTGTGTACCAAGTTTGTTCCTTCTCCTTGATGAATAGTATTTCATCATGTGGATATACCACTCTTTGCTTCTCCATTCTAGATATTTGGGTTGTTTCAACTTTGGGGATCATGAGAATAAAGCTGCTTTGAGCATTCACGTACAGGTCTTTATGTGGTCACTTACTTTTATTTTTATTGGGTAAATATTTAAGAGTGGGATGACTGTCACTTGGCAGGCGTATGTATAACTTTTTAGGAGAATTCCAAACTGGTTTCCAAAGGGATCCTACCATTTTAAATTCACAACAGCAACATTTGAGAGTTCCATTTGCTTCATATTCTTGCCAACACTTAAAACTTGAGTCATTCTAATGGGTATGTAGTGTTATCACATTGTGATTTTACTTTGTATTTCCATGATGAATAACAATGTGAGAATCATTTCATGTATCTTTTTATGTAGTGTCTCTTCAAACCTTTTGCCCATTTTTTAATATGCTGTTTATTTTTTTATTAACTTAAACAAATTGTGTACATATTTTAGATGCAAATATATACAAGTGTTGAATATTTTATAATTGAATGTTGTATATACAGTATTGAATATTCTTTCCCATTTTGTGGCTTGCCTTCTTATTTTAATAGTATTTTTAAGAGCAACTTTTAAAATTTTGGTAAAGTTTAAATACATAAAATTTTAATGTTATGACTCATGCCTCTTGTATCCTAAAAAATCTTTGCATGACTTTTTTAATTTATATAAATGGCATTGTATATTCTATTTTATTTTTTATTCAAATTATGCTTTTTAAGTTCTATCCATGTTGTTTTGTATACATATGATCTGTTACTTCTAACAGCTAAGTATTATTTCATGATATAAATACCCTATCTTTTGCCCCACTCCTAAGATGGAAACAAATTCATCTTCCAACTCCCTGGGCACAAATAATGCATGTCTCTGTTAAGTTCCGTGGAATATATATAAAGAAAGCAGATTTGCTGAGCTAAAGGTCTACTTTCCCACCAGCAAAGGACACTGGTTACTATCTTCTCACATTCCTGCCAACACTTGATATTACTCAGCTTCCTGATTTTTTTTTCAATCTAAGATGTATGAAGTGATAGCTTGTTTTAATTTTAATATTTCTCATAGTCTATGAGTTTTCATATCTATTCATATGCTTAGCCTTATGAGTTTCTTACTCTGTAAAATCCTTTTTCCAATTCTTTGTCCATCTTCTACTGGGACTGCTGCCTTCTTCTTCTTGATTTGCAGGAGTTCCTTGTATTCTAGATATCAACCCTTGAAATTTTTAAATATTGAAAATTTCTTCTCCCAGTATACTATTTGTACATTAACTTTGTCTATAAAATCAAAAAAGTTTGTGAGGGAACAACTGAGGAAGAAGATCATCACAAAAAAGATTTATATCAAGCAGGTGAGGGATCAAAGACTTCAGACACCAAGTATTGCTAGTAAGAGCACAAACCGAAAATAAGGAAAACATAGTCCATCCCTGTCTCCTCTAGTGGCCAACTCCCTTGAACCTTTGTTTTCCGATTTTTAAAATCAGGAAATAATAGTCCAGACTTTCCCCCTCCATCTGTGTGATGTCAAACAAGGCATTACTTTGCTGAGCCTTAATACTCTTCCTACAAAATGTGGGAAAACTGCTGATACATACCTTGCGGTGGATTAAATAAAATGTTGCATGCAAAGCACTTTAAAACAGTGCAAGCTCCAGGCATATATGTAAGTGTTCAAAAACTTACCTATTATAATCTCACAGGGTTCCGAGGTTATAAACATCACAAGAGAACAGGACTATATTCATCCTTCTATACCAAAAGACTGATACAATGCCAGGCATATTATAACTGCCCATAAATATTTTATTGCTGATGATTTTGAACTTCCTGCAAATGAAGCCTGAGATAGATCTGCATGTAAGTATGTGTGCCTTTCACTGTCCCTGAATGTGTATGTATGTGAAAAAGATCATTATTACATACTTTCTATGTCAGGATATAAAGATCTACCTTAGCCATTTCAATGCCTATACAGTATCCACTGAATGCACATACCATAATTTATTAAGACCATCTTCATTAGCTATTTGAGATTGTTTCCAATTTCTTTAATAAACAGTGCTGCAGTATTAAGCATAAAATACATACTTTCTTTTAAATTTCTTTATTAAGGTATTATTGATATACACTCTTATGAAGGTTTCACATGAGAAAACAATGTGGTAACTATTTTTACTCATATTATTAAGTCCACACACATACCCCAATGCAGTCACTGTCCATCAGTGTAGTAAGATGCCACAGATTCACTGTTTGCCTTCTCTGTGCTACACTGTTTTCCCCGAGAACCCCCACACCATGTGTACTAAACATAATACCCCTAAATCCCCTTCGCCCTCCCTCCCCACCTGCCTTCCCATACCCCTCCCCTTTGGTAACCCTAGTCCCTTCTTGGAGTCTGTGAGTCTGCTGCTATTTTGTTCCTTCAATTTTGCTGTGTTGTTATACTCCACAAATGAGGGAAATCATTTGATACTTGTCTTTCTCCGCTTGGCTCATTTCACTGAGCATAATACCCTCCAGCGCCATCCATGTTGTTGCAAATGATAGGATTTGTTTTCTTCTTATGGCTGAATAATATTCCATTGTGTTATACCACATCTTCTTTATCCATTCATCTACTGATGGACACTTAGGTTGCTTCCATTTCTTGGCTATTGTATATAGTGCTGCGATAAACATAGGGGTGCATCTGTCTTTTTCAAACTGGGCTGCTGCATTCTTAGGGTAAATTCCTAGGAGTGGGACTCCTGGGTCAAATGGTATTTCTATTTTTAGTTTTTTGAGGAACCTCCATACTGCTTTCCACAATGGTTGAACTAATTTGCATTCCTGCCAGCAGTGTAGGAGGGTTCCCCTTTCTCCACATCCTTGCCAACATTTGTTGTTATTTGTGTTTTGGATGTTGGCCATCCTCATTGGTGTGAGGTGATATCTCATTGTGGTTTTACTTTGCATTTCTCTGATGATTAGCGATGTGGAGTATCTTTTCATGTGCCTGTTGGCCATCTGAATTTCTTCTTTGGAGAAGTGTCTATTCATGTCCTTTGTCCATTTCTTAATTGGATTATTTACTTTTTGTTTGTAGAGGTGCATGAGTTCTTTACATATTTTGGATATCAACCCCCTATCGGATACGTCATTTATTAATATATTCTCCCATACTGTAGGATGTCTTTTTGTTCTACTGATCGTGTCCTTTGCTGTACAGAAG
This sequence comes from Smutsia gigantea, assembly GCA_032199065.1. Lineage (NCBI taxonomy): Eukaryota > Metazoa > Chordata > Mammalia > Pholidota > Manidae > Smutsia > Smutsia gigantea. Next base: position 320,444 of record JAVSCE010022607.1, on the reverse strand, counting down.
GTTTTCAGCTTCATATAGTCCCACTTGTTCATTTTTGCTTTTGTTTCCCTTGCCCGGGGAGATATGTTCATGAAGAAGTTGCTCATGTTTATGTCCAAGAGATTTTTCTCTATATTTTTTTCTAAGAGTTTTATGGTTTCATGACTTACATTCAGGTCTTTGATCCACCTTGAGTTTACCTTTGTGTATGGGGCTAGACAGAAGTCCAGTTTCATTCTCTTACATGTAGCTGTCCAGTTTTGCCAACACCAGCTGCTGAAGAGGCTGTCATCTCCCCATTGTATATCCAAGGCACTTTTATCAAATATTAATTGACTGTATATGTTTGGATTTTCTATTCTATTCCACTGGTCTGTGGGTTTTTGTGCCAATACCAAATTGTCTTGATTACTGTGGCTTTGTAATAGAGCTTGAAGTCAGGGAGCGTAATTCCCCCTGATTTATTCCTCCTTCTCAGGATTGCTTTGGCTATTCGGGGTCCTTGGTGGTTCCATATGAATTTTAGAATCATTTGTTCCAGTTCATTGAAGAAAGCTCTTGGTATTTTGATAGGGATTGCATTGAATCTGTAGATTGCTTTAGGTAGTATAGCCATTTTGACAATATTTATTCTACCTAGCCAAGAGCATGGGATGCATTTCCATTTGTTAGTACTCTCTTTAATTTCTCTTAGGAGTGTCTTGCAGTTTTCAGAGTATAGGTCTTTCACTTCCTTCGTTAGGCTTATTCCTAGGTATTTTATTTTTTCTGATGCAATAGTGAATATAACTGTTTTTCTGATTTCTCTTTCTGTTAGTTCATCATTAGTGTATAGGAAAGCAACTGATTTCTGTGTGTCAATTTTCTATCCTGCAACTTTGCTGAATTCAGATAATAGTTCTAGTAGTTTGGGAATGGAGTCCTTAGGGTTTTTTATGTACAATATCATGTCATCTGCAAATAGTGACAATTTGACTTTTTCTTTACCAATCTGGATGCCTTGTATGTCTTTGTTTTGTCTGATTGCCATGGCTAGGACCTCCAGTACTATGTTGAATAACAGTGGAGAGAGTGGGCATCCCTGTTTTGTTCCCAATCTTAGATGAAAAGCTTTCAGCTTCTTGCTGTTAAGTATGATGTTAGCTGTGGGTTTGTCATATATGGCCTTTATGATGTTGAGGTACTTGCCTCTATACTCATTTTGTTGAGAGTCTAATCATGAATGAATGCTGAATTTTGTCAAATGCTTTTCAGCATCTATGGAGATGATCATGTGGTTTTTGTTCTTCTTTTTGTTGATGTGGTGGGTGATGTTGATGGATTTTCGAATGTTGTACCATCCTTGCATCCCTGGGATGAATCCCACTTGATCATGGTGTATGATCCTCTTGATGTATTTTTGAATTCGGTTTGCTAATATTTTGTTGAGTATTTTTGCATCTACGTTCATCAGGGATATTGGTCTGTAATTTTCTTTTTTGGTGAGGTCTTTGCCAGGTTTTGGTATTAGAGTGATGCTGGCTTCATAGAATGAGTTTGGAAGTATTCCCTCCTCTTCTATTTTTTGGAAAATTTTAAGGAGAATCGGTGTTATTTCTTCTCTATATGTCTGGTAGAATTCAGAGGTGAATCCGTCTGGTCCGGGGGTTTTGTTCTTGGGTAGTTTTTTGATTACCGATTCAATTTCATTGCTTGTGATTGGTCTGTTTAGTTTTTCTGTTTCTTGTTGGGTCAGTCTTGGAAGGTTGTATTTTTCTAAGAAGTTGTCCATTTCTTCTGTTTTCCAGCTTGTTAGCATATAGAGTCTCATAATATTCTCTTATAATTCTTTGTATTTCTGTGGGGTCCGTCGTTATTTTTCCTTTCTCATTTCTGATTCTGTTTATGTGTGTAGATTCTCTTTTTCTCTTAATGAGTCTGGCTAGGGGTTTATCTATTTTGTTTATTTTTTCAAAGAACCACCTCTTGGTTTCATTGATTTTTTTCTATTGTTTTATTCTTCTCAATTTTATTTATTTCTTCTCTGATCTTTATTATGTCCCTCCTTCACGTGACTTTGGGCCTCATTTGTTCTTCTTTTTCCAATTTCACTAATTGTGTCTTTAGACTATTCATTTGGGAATGTTCTTCCTTCTTTAAATAGGCCTGGATTGCAATATACTTTCCTCTTAGAGCTGCCTTTGCTGCGCCCCACAGAAGTTGTGGCTTTGTGTTGTTGTTGTCATTAGTCTCCATATCTTCTTTGATTTCTGCTTTCATTTGGTTGTTAACCCATTGATTAATTAGGAGAATGTTGTTAAGTCTCCATGTATTTGGGAGCCTTTTTTATTTCTTTCTAAAATTTATTTCTAGTTTTATACCTTTGTGATCTGAGAAGTTGGTTGGTAGGATTTCCATATTTTTGAATTTACTGAGGTTCTTTTTGTGGCCTAGTATGTGGTCTATTCTGGAAAATGTTCCATGTGCACTTGAGAAGAATGTGTATCCCATTGCTTTTGGGTGTAGAGTTCTGTAGATGTCTGTTAGGCTCATCTGTTCTAGTGTCTTGTTCAGTGCCTCTGTGTCTTTACTTATTTTCTGTCTGGTTGATCTGTCCCTTGGAGTGAGTGGTGTGTTGAAGTCACCTAAGATGAATGCATTGCTGTCTGTTTCCTCCTTTAATTCTGTTAGTATTTGTTTCACAAATGCCGGCGCCCCTGTGTTGGGTGCATATATATTTATAATGGTTATATCCTCTTGTTGGACTGACCCCTTTATCATTATGCAATGCCCTTCTATATCTCTTGCTTCTTTCTTCGTTTTGAAGTCTATTTTGTCTGATACTACAACACCTGCTTTTTTCTCCTCATTGTTTGCATGAAATATCTTTTTCCATCCCTTCACTTTCAGTCTGTGTATATCTTTGGGTTTGAGGTGAGTCTCTTGTTAGCAGCATATAGATGGATCTTGCTTTTTTATCCATTCTATTACTCTGTGTCTTTTGATTGGTGCATTCAGTCCATTTACATTTAGGGTGATTATCAATAGATATGTACTTATTGCCATTGCTGGCTTTAGATTCGTGGTAACCAAAGGTTCAAGCGTTGCTTCTTTACTATGTAACAATCTAACTTAACTTTCTTGTTAAGTTATTGTAAACACAGTCTGATGTTTTCCTATTTCTCTCCCTTCTTATCCTTCCTCCTCCATTCTTTATGTACGAGGTGTTTTATTCTTTGCCTTTAGTTAGTATTTGGATGGTCTGCTTTCTTTACTATGATTTTATTTTCTCTGGTGACATCTTCTTAGCCTTAGGGGTGCTTCCCTCTAGAGCAGTTCCCTTAAGATATCCTGTAGAGGTAGTTTATGGGAGGCAAACTCTCTCAGCTTTCGCTTGTCTGAAAATTGTTTAATCCCTCCATAATATTTAAATGATAATCGTGCTGGATACAATATTCTTGGTTCTAGGCCCTTGTGTTTCAGTACGTTAAATATATCATGCCATTCTCTTCTGGCCTGTAAGGTTTCTGTTCAGAAGTCTGATGATAGTCTGATGGGTTTTCCTTTGTAGGTGATCTTTTTTCTTTCTCTAGCTGCCTTTAATACTCTGTCCTTATCTTTGATCTTTGCCATTTTAATTATTATGTGTCTTGGTGTTGTCTTCCTTGGGTCCCTTGTGTTGGGAGATCTGTGGGCTTCTGTGGACTGCGAGACTATTTCCTTCCCCAGCATGGGGAAGTTTTCAGCAATTATTTCTTCAAAGACACTTTCTATCCCTTTTTCTCTCTCTTCTTCCTCTGGTACTCCTATAATGCGAATATTGTTCCGTTTGGATTGGTCACACAATTCTCTTAATATTCTTTCATTCCTAGAGATCCTTTTATCTCTCTCTGCCTCAGCTTCTCTGTATTCCTGTTCTCTGATTTCTATTCCATTAACAGTCTCTTGCATCTCGTCCAGTCTGCTGTTAAGCCCGTCGATCGCTTGTCTGATTTCTTCACTGTCTTTCCTCACTTCCCTCACTTCCTCCCTCAGCTCTTGCACATTTCTCTGTAGATCCGTCAGTATGGTTATGAGTTTTATTCTGAATTCTTTTTCAGGAAGATTGTGCATTTCCATCCCTTCAGGCTCCCTCTGTGGGGTTGTCTGGTTGATCTTAGTCTGGACCATATTCCTCTGTCTTTTCATGGCGATAGAAGTGGTCGCTGGTAGGTGCCACGTATTTCAGCTGGGCTCTTTAAGACTTTTAAAAAGAAAGAAAAAAAAGGAAGGAAGAGAAAGAGAATAAAAAAGAAAGAAAGAAAGGAGAGCAAAAGAAAGGGAAAAAAAAAGAAAAGCGCCCGCCAGGAGTAGTTTCTGTGAGGATGCTGTAGGTGGCGCTGTTGCTCCACTATTCCGCAGCTGTGCAGCTCTGCAGGGCCCTTTGTGGCTATGGCCGGGGCAGGAATGAATGGGAGGCTGTTGATCTCTGTGTAAGTTTCAGTGCTGCTACTTTTTCCCCCTTGCCCACCAAGGGGTCTGAAATTCCCCAGGACTCCCAGCCTGCTGGGCTGAGTGTGCCTGGTGGATCCTACTCCTCTGTTGGGCCCCTGTCTCTTTAAGACCAGTAAAAAAAAATGTGCGCGCTTTTCTTTTATCACAGGGAACCGGCTGCGAGGACCCGGGTGCGTTCCAGCTCAGTTCCTGCTCCTCTGTCTCTCCAGTCTCTGATACACCATGCGATGTGTGTCAGCGCTCCCGACGCAGATCACCAGGGCTGGTTATTTTGCGGGCCTCTACTTCCACTCTCTCCCGGCTCTGAATCCTCTCCTCCTGCCAGTGCGCTGGGGTGGGGGAGTGCTCGGGTCCCACCGGAACGCGGCTCCGTATCTTACCCGCCTCGCGGGGTGCCGAGTTCTCTCAGGTGTAGCTGCAGGCTCGTGTCGTCCTGTATGTTCTGGTCTCTCTTTTAGGAATAGTTGTATTTGCTGTATTTTCATAAATATATTTGGTTTTGGGAGATTTTCGCCGCCTGCTCATGCCGCCATCTTCCTGGAAGTATCTATACTGCCAGATTTAACTTACTAACGATTTGTTGAGATTTTTGCATATATATTCCTGAGGGATACTGATTTGTAATCTTGTAATTTGTAATATATCTGTCATACTTTGGTCAAGATTATGAGGGTCTCTCATGTCTTATAATACTTTTTATCTTGGAGCCATAACTTGCCAAAATTAATACCAAAGCTATGCCAAATTTCTTCTATGTCTATTGTTTACATGAGATGTATTTTACATCCTTTTACTTTAAATGTACCTGTCTTTAAATATAAAATATATGTCTCTTACATCAGGACATAGTTAGATAATGCTTTGTTAACCATCTGACAGTTGCAGCCTTTAACTTGAGTTTTAATCCATTCATATTTAGATGTAATTATTATCCTGCCCAAAGCAATTTACAGATTCAATGCAATTCCTATCGATACACCAAAAGCATTTTTCAATGAACTAGAGCAAATAATCCTAAAATTTATATGGAACCACGAAAGACCCCAAATAGCCAAAGCAATCTTGAGGAAGAACAAAGCTGGGGGTATTACATTCCCTGACTTCAAGTTATACTACAAAGTTACAATAATCAAAACTGTATGGTACTGGCAGAAGAACACACCCATAAATCAGTGGAACAGAATAGAGCCCAGATATAAACCCATGCATATATGATCAATTAATATATGATAAAGGAGCCATGAATATACAATGGGGAAAAGACAGTCTCTTCAATAAATGGTGTTGGGAAAACTGGACAGCTACATGTAAGAGAATGAAACTGGATTACTGCCTAACTCCATACACAAAAATAAATTCAGAATGGATTAAAGACCTAAATGTAAGACATGAAACCATAAAACTCTTAGGAGAAAACATAAGCAAAAATCTCTTGAACATAAGCACAAGCAATTTTTTCTGGATACATCTCCCCAGGCAAGAGAAACAAAATAAAAAATGAATAAGTGGGACTACGGCAAACTAAAAAGCTTCTGTACAGCAAAGGACACCATCAGCAGAAAAGGCAACCTACAGTATCATATTCATAAACAATTTATCCAATAATGGGTTAACAGCCAAGATAAATAAAGAAATCATATGCTTCGACACCAAAAAAAAACAACTAATCGATTAAAAAAAGTGAAGAGGACCTGAATAGACATTTTCCAAAGAAGAAATACAGATGGCCAACTGGCACATGAAAAGATGCTCCACATCACTAATCATCATGGAAATGCAAATTAAAGCCACAATGAGATATCACCTCCCACCAGTTAGAATGGCCACTATCCAAAAGACAAGCAACAACAAATGCTGGTGAGAATGCAGAGAAAGGGGAACCCTCCTACACTGCTGGTGAGATTGTAAATTGGTGTAGCCACTGTGGAAAGAAGTGTGGAGGTTCCTCAAAACTCTAAAAAAGAAATACCATTTGACCCAGTAATTCCATTTTTAGGAATTTACCCAAAGAAAGAGAAATCTCTGATTCGAAAAGATATATGCACCCCTCTGTTTATTGCCACATTATTTATCATAGCCAAGACAATGGAAGCAACCAATGTGTCCATCAATAGATGAATGAATAAAGAAGGGGTGGTACATATACAAAGTGGAATATTTTTAAGCCATAAAAAGGAAAGAAATTTTGTCATTTGTACAAACATGGATGGACCTAGAGGGTATTAGGCTAAGTGAATTAAGCCAGGTGGAGAAAGACAAATACCATATGATTTTACTTATTAGTGGAATCTGAAAACAAAACAAAATGAACAAAACAGTAGTGGACTCAAAGACACAGAGAAGTGACTGGTGGTTACCACGGAAGAGGGGTTGGGGTGGGTGGATGGAGAGGGTGAAGGAGATAAAAGGGCACAAAAATTTTAATCATAATATAAGTTGGTCATGAGGATAGAAGGGCAGCATGGAGAAATAGCCAATGATACTGTAGCATCTTTCTATGTTGACAGACAGTAACCACACTAGTTGATGTGAGGATTTAATAATGTGTGTAACTATTGAACCACTGTGTTCTTTACTTGAAACCAATATAATATTATGTATCAACTATACTTCAATTTTAAAAATACACTTAAAAAATAAATAAATGTAATTATCGATATAGTCAGGATTAAGACAACTATTTGTTTTCCATTTCTTCCTTACGTTTTTTGTTCTTATTTTGCTGTTTTCCTGCTTTCTTTGGAGTTAACTAAAATTTTTTTTAGTGCTCCATTTTATTTCTTCTATTGGCTTCTTAGATACATATCTCATTTTGTTATTTCTTTTTTTTTCATTGTTGTTCTACTAAGGAATATACATCCTTATCAGAGTCTATTTAGAGTTAATAAAATACCTCTTAACATCTGACATTTCATACTTATTATTTTTACCCTTTTCTTATTTATATACAGCATTCTTGCCTGCCTCCCACTTCTTACTTCCTTTGAACAAATGTAATAATCTTACAATACTAAAATTCCATTTACCCACCTCCCATTCTTTGAGCAAGTGTTGCTGTATCTTTTACTTCTACATTTGCTCTAAACCTGACATTACAGGGTTGTTATTATTTTTGTTTAAGCAATTAATTGTCTTTTAAGCAAGTTATGAGAAGAAACAAAAAGAGTCTTTTATATCTGTCCATTATTTATCATTTCCAGTGATCTCATTTTTTCCTAGAGATATAAGTTTCCATCTGGTACCACTTCCCACTGGCCTGAGGGATATCCTTTAACACTTCTTGTAATGCAGTTCTCCTAGGAACAAATTCTCTTCTAACTTTTATTGAAAAGATCTTCATTTCATCCTCGTTTTGGAAGGATACCTTCATGAATTCTAGAATTCTGGGATGATAGGTTTTTGGTATTTTTTCTTTCAACAGTTTAAAAGTCTTTCATTATGTTCTGACCTCTACTGTTTATGGTGAAAGGTCAGTGGTATTCCTTACCCCTGTATGTAATGTTTCCTTTTCTTTGCCTGTTTTCAAGATTTTCACTCTATTTTTAGATTTCAGAAATTTGACTATGATGTAATTAGATTTTCCCTACAATATTTATCCTTCTTAGAGTTTGCTGAGCTTTTTTAGATCAGTAAGTCAGTGTTTTTCATGAAATTTAGTAACCTTTCAACCATTTTCTTCGATTTTTTTTCTGCCCAATTCTCGTGCGTATTAGACAATTTTATACTGTCCCACAGGTTCCTGAGGCTCTGTTCATTTTTCTCCAATATTTTTTCTTTCTGTGGCTCAGTCTGGATAATTTCTATTGTACTCTCTTTAAGTTCACTGACTTCTGAAAAACCCAACCAGTGTTAAGTGAAATCTTCATTTCTGTTCCTATACTTTACAGTTGTAGAATTTGCTTTGGTTCTTTTTTATAGTTTTGATTTCTCTGCTAAGACTACTTACTGTTCACTGTATTTTCCTTTAATTCTTAAATTATTCATAATACTACTTTACTGAGTCCAATATCTGGGCCATCTCATCTACAGAATTGTTTTTTTTTTTTCTTGAATATGGATCACACTTTTCCTGTTTGTTTATATGTCTAGTAACTTCTTATTGAACATGGACATTATGGGTATTACATGTAGAAACTATGAATACTGTGTCGTCTTCGAAGACTGTTTTTATTTTAACAGGCAGACCAATTATTGCCTGACAACCTAGAACCTGTGTAGATTATTTTATGCTATGTTTAGTATAGAGCTGAGGAAAGTCTATGGTATTTTTTACTTCTCTAACTTGACGGGATCCAACCTTAAAATCTTCCTTGCTGGGGCATAGTTTCAGGCCTTGTTAGGGTGAGTCTTGAGCAGATCTTACTCTAGAGTGAGATCTTTATTCCTAAAGCATGGCCTTTCTGGTATCTCAGCTGGATGCCAGGGGTGTTAAAGTATTAGTGAGACTTCTCCATTCTGGCAGGGCTAAAATTTCAAAGTCCCTGGTACTTCCTTATCCCCAACACTGCTTGAGCTCTACTCTCATCCTGTAGCAATCACCATCTATACGGTTAAGCCTCAGGTACTTTTGCCTTGTGCATACACAGCCCAGTCCTCAGCTACAGACTCACAAGAACTCCCCTCACAGACTTCTGAGACCCCTTCTCTGAACACTTGCCTACTCACAACTCACAGTGACACCCATCCCACAGATTCCAACTGTTTCATCTGCCCTAAACTCTGATCTTTGTCTCCTCAGCCTAGTGGAAGCCCCCAAGTCTGTTTCAATTCCAGCTCTCTGAACAGGGTTGGGACACTGTCCCCCAAGGAGAGAGCTGGGAAATGGCAGAGCTTACTTCATGAGTTTACCTTCTCTTAAGGGTTGAAATTTTACACTGCATATTGGCCACTGATTGACAGGAGTTGCTTCATTTATTTCATCCAGTTTTTTAGCTGTTTATAAAGGGAAGACTGACCTGTTGTCAGTTACACCATTATTATTAGAAGCAGAGTGCCACCCCAGCCACAGGCCAGCCTCCATTTCATCTTTAAGATGAAAAACATAAGAATTGATATAATTTCCTATGTCTATTTGTGCCCGTTTTCAACCACTTGCTGAAAAGACTGTCTTGCTCCACTGTATTGCCTTTGCTCCTCAGTCAAAAATCAGCTGACTATATTTGTATTTCTGAGCTCTGTTCTGCTCCATTGATCTGTCTCTTCTTTCACCAGTAGCACACTGCCTTGATTACTCTAGCTTTATGGAAAGTCTTGAAGTCAGGCAATGCCAGTCTGCCAACTTTGTTCTTCTTCTACACTATTATGTCTATTAAGCTAAGTTTGATCTATCCTTCTCCCAATATCAGATCCAAACTCCAATTTACTTGCCAGATGGTATTCTCTACAGCAATCAGATCAATAATCAGATTTATAATCTCTCCAATTATGATCTTTTGTAAATATGTGCAAGAACATAGAAGGAGTTGTCATATATTGATAAATGTGGTAGTCTGAATTTGTACATGTACCATAACACATAAAATTAATCCTAATCCTATTAAGGATCCATTTGAATATATTCAATAAAATAAATATTAAAATAATGACATATGTAAAGTTTCCATGAAATGGACCATAGGAATCAGATCTATTGATACAGGTAATTACCCAACTCTTATACAAGGCACTGACCTGAAAAAAGTATCAAAGCCAAAAGAAATAGAAGTACTTTATCTCCATTTTGGAGATGAAGACACTGAAACACATCTAGCCTTTTAAAGAGGTTGACAACTAGACCAACCTCATACTTAAAGCCTTTCAGGTAAAGCATTTGACTCAAGTCTGGCAATCGGACCAAGGCTTGGCCATATTTACTCTAAGCAGTGCAAAACAAAGCAGTTTGCATTCTTCTATAATATGCCCTGGGATTAATGAAATCATAAAATTTTCTATCTGGTAGGTATTCCATGCACCAATATGGCATTTCATACAGACCTCTCTTTTAGAACATAACACATTAAAATAGTTGTTTCATTCCTTTCTCACGTTATAGGTTAACAGCACAAAGGTCTATGGTTAGCATATACCCAGTTTACACAGAACAGTACATGGGCCATAATAGGAATGTACTGCTTATTGAATGAATAATAGTTTAATAATAAAAACTCAACTCCTCCCCTCCCACCATGAAGGAATTCCAACAGGTAATCTTGGTAAGTCATAATAATATAAAAATTGTATACTTGATAAGTATACAAAAAAAAGTCTACTTGGTAAGTATAAAAGTTAAGGAAAAATAATGCTAAAGACATTTATTTTTCAAACTTGGAAATGCCCTCTAAGCTCCTCAGATGAAAAGTTCCCATTTCCAATAAAGACGTATACAGACACTCAATAAATTATTAGTTTGATTTCATTATTATCAGCATCACCGTCAGTATCACTAAACCACAGCCTAAACTGCATGCCAGCAGTCGTCTGCTTTGGGAAGCTCCTTCACCTTGACTTTGTTTACTGGGTAAAGGACCCTTTTTTGACTTGGTCGGCCACTAGTGTTGGTCACATTATTCCATTCTCTGCTATTAACATCACAGAAGATAATGTGCTACAGTAAGAAGATCTAAACATCCTATTCAAAGCTAAATATCTACAAGGCTTGAGTCAGAAGAAAAATATATAGATAGTGGTTAGTCAGCTAGCAACGCCAAGGACAGCAGATAACTATTAATAAACTACTGAAGCCTATAGCACTAGCAAACAGCACCCTGTTACCTCCAACCTAAAAACCCCTTCATCATCTGGAAGACTTTCTCTTTTCCTTCCCTTATTTTCCTTCCCTATTCTTTTTCACCTACCTTCTGACGCTCTTTACTATTTCTTCTGTGAGTCCCTCTCCTCTTTTTACCAATTAAAATACAGAATTCAATCCTATCCTTAGTATTTATTAGACTTTTCAAACTAATGGACAGAGATTTTAAAGACAGAAAATCAGGATTCAATTCCAGTTCTCATAATTAGCTCTGTAACTTACATAAATTAATTAAACTAAATACTTCAGTTTGCTCAACTGGAAAATAGGGATAATAACTGTATCTCCACATGGTTATAGTAAGAAGTAAATTAAATTTGTAAATTGTGTAGCCTAAAATCGGACACATAAAAGGTCTTCCATAAAGTTAATGTCCTTCTCGACTTTTCTAGGAAAATATTATCTGATCCTTAGTTATGTTTTCTACAGGTCAGTAGCTCTTAACAGAAAAGAAGATCCCCATTTCTTATAAATATTTCTGTTTTATGGCTATAGATGAATCCATCCATTATGGATACAGATCATGCCTCTACTATTTGTTTTGCACTGCACTGACATAAACACTTCTTACTCTGGGTAGTCTTAATTTTAAAAGTAAGTTGAAACTGAAAAATTTAAATAAACTCTGGGAGCACAAAGTAGTGATAATTATAAGCCAAGCATTTAAGAGGCACTTAAACTAATAATAATAATAAAGGTATAACACTACATTTTAAAAATTGGCTTGAAACTGTTTCAGTTTCAAGGCCATGTGAGAAATAAATGAGCCACTTCATAGGCATAGTTCCCATGTTAAGGTCACAATATAAACACTAGGTCAATTGCCAATTGCCACTTCCAGCACATATTAACCTCATACCTACAGACTGAGTCTATTCTCAAGTGAATTCTACATTGGTACCCAGTAGATGTTTATAAAAATAAAACTACCTCAGAGAAGAAACACTCACTGGGAATCAGAACAGAATACCCAGTATTTCCTGCATGAAGCTCAGACAGCCATCAGGCAAAAGAACCAAAAAGAAAACTACTTATGTCATTGTGGGATACTTCAAGCTATAGCCAAAAAGAGAATGCCCGGTGCTGCTCAAAACAAGCCTTTCAACTGTAAGCCTAAAACCACAACACAGTCAACACTGAGTGAATCAAAACTGCATCAGAGGGGTTCTGGCAGTGATGCAGAAAGCACTGTGTAATACATGAGACCAAAAGTACAAATAGAAGAAATGGATTAGGAGTTACTGATCAGGGAAAAAAAGCTAACCATTATTCTACTCAGATCCTAGTTCAGTACAGCAAAGCCTAAAATGATCAAGTAGACAAAACTTCTTTAGGGAAAATAAAACAACAACAATATTAAATTGAAAACTGAAAATTCAAGGAAAAGATACAGATAAATGCTTTAAGGGCAGAAGAAAACCAACTTCAATACCAAGCCATAAGGCAAGAAATGGCAAATGGGAGAGGCAATATACTGTAGTAGTTAAAAAGAACAACATTCAAGAACTAGAAGTACTGGTAGAGTTGGGGATTTTATTGAAGAACAGCACATTTGCATCGGGTTCATAAAAGGATTTGCCATGGCATGCAGTTTTTAAAAACATCAAAGCTCTCAACCTACAGCAACAAAAACGGTAAGCAATTTCTAAGCCTAAATCCTGAAATGTGTTTACTCTCACTGCCCATCTTTGAAGAATATGAGAGCACTGCAGTCCCATGAAAACCCAATAACTGATCTGCAACAGGCTTTCCTGGGGGTGGGCTAGTGGGACCATACTTACTAGAGTCCTCCCACTGGAGAAAATGTAGCTTCCATGCAGAATAATACAAAAATCCCAATACCAGAAAAAGGCAGAGGGCTAGCAGCAGATTGCGCACAAATACCAAGAGTCCCATCTTCACATGATTTACGACTTCCTACATGACCTAAAAAAAAAAAAAAAAATTTTTATCTTAAAAGATAAAGCACTCATTCACATACTCTAACTTAAAATAAGTATTTATAGGAGAATTTCCTAACAAAGAACAACCTAGAATCATAACATGGCATCCTCCAACCTGTTCATCCCTGTCTCAAGGAACAGCTTCACCAGTCACTCTGGATCCAAGCCAGAAATCAGCAGTTTCCTTGCATTCCCTTCTCTTCCTCATTCCCAAGATTTAATCAGTGTCCAAATTCTGGCAATATAAATCTGCCAAATAAATCTCAGATCATATCCTCTTCCACTGTATTCCCACAAAAAAATCTCCTTGCCTCCAAATTTGCACCCTCACAAACCCATTTTCTGGGCAGCACAAGGAGTAGTCTGTTAATAATGCAAAATCTGACATTACTTCCCTACTTAAACCCCCTGCATCAATATTATACTGCTGCTATAGCAAAGAACCATGTTTTGCAGCTTAGAACAACATGAATCTATTATCTCAGAGTTCTGTAAACCAAAAGTCTGGGTACAGTGTGGCTAAGCAGGGTCCTCTGCATAGAGTCTCAAAAGGCCAACGCCAAGGGGTCAGCAGGGCTGTATTCCCTTCTGGAGACTGTGGAGATTAACTCCCTGCCCAGCTCATTCAGGTTGTTGGCCACATGCGGTTCTTAAAGCTGTCAGGCAGTCCCGTGTTTCCTTGCTAGTTATCAGACAGTCTTTGCTCCTACATTCCTTCTCATGTTTTCCACATGGTCTCCCTTCAGCCAAGGTAGGTTAAGTCCCCCTCACTCTGAATCTTGCCACCTTCCCCTTGTACCACATTTGCTTCTGCTTCCAGCCAAACTTCCTTGCTTTTTGGGTTCAAGTAATTATATTGGGCCCACCTGAACAATCCAGGATAATCTCCCCTATTTTAAGATCCATAGCCTTAATTTCATCTGCAAAGTCCCTTTTGCTATATAGGGTAACATATTTACAGATGCCAGGGATCAGCTGTGTGGACATTTGGGGGCCATTCAGCTTTACACACCTTCTGTTAAATTCTCAATTCATTTAAAATTAATTGCTCCTTAGAGTCTAGTAGCTTCTGATTGCATCCCTATTACTCTCCCCCAACCTCTTTTGTGTCCTATGCTCGGGCCATTCTTCTTTCTATTCACTGAACATTGTCTTGTTGTTTCTCTCCTCAAGGCCTGTCTGGAACACATTCTCTGCCATAACATCCCCTGTTATTTCACCAGTTGCACATTCTTTGATACTTGCTTAAATTAATATCAGCCAACAGCACTTCCCAGAATCACCCCTCTCACCCCAACTCAGATATCATAGCCAGGAAGTAACATACAAGAAAGAAATTATGTACAAATATTACAAATGAAGTGATAAAAAGTTATAACTTGCATATTATATAAGGCCAAGAGAATCAACTGAAAAATCATTAGAACAGGAAGTTCAATAAAATAGGTGATTATAAGACTAATTTTACAAAAATCACCAGCTTCTTAAAAGCTATACCCAGCAATAACCAGTTAGAAAATATAAAGGGGAAAAATTCTATTCATGATAGCAACAAAATCGATGAAATATCTAAAAATAAACTCAGGAGGAAATAGGCAAGATTTTCCCCAAAGGACATAAAAGATCTGAATAAAGCGACATAACAGGTTCGTTCCTAAGTGACAAGATTCAATATTGGAAATATGTCAGTTCTCCTGAAATGTCAGTTCTCTATAAATCAGTTCAACTGATTTATAGAGGAAAAACCCATGATTTTTAAAAATTAAATCTAAAGTTAATCTGAAAATTTCATGCCCAAAAAGAGCCAGGAAATTTCTTTAAATGAAAAATAATGAGATGAAGATTTGCCTTACCAGACATCAAAACAAACTGAAAGCTATAATTATTAAGATAGATGGGTACTGGCAAAGGAGAAGGCAAATAGATCAATGGAACAGAACAGAGTCTAGAAATGAGCTCTCTTAATAGAGCTAGATTAGATAAATATAGATATACATGTACACACACATACATGAATGAATTTACTTTGTCTATATATACAAATTTACCCTACGATAAGCATAAATTTTAAAAAGAAAAAAAAGCATGACAGGATACATAGCTGAATGTTGAAATGATTACGTGTAGAAATAGGATGGGATGATGGGAAATACTTTTCCCTTTATTTACTTTTGAATTAAATGTATTTGTTGTAAGTCACAAGTATTGCAGGGGCATTACGATTAGCAGATGTAATGTTGGGGGGCACGGGGAGGGCTGTACAACTCAGAGAAGACAAGTAGTGATTCTATAGCATCTCACTACGCTGATGGACAGTGACTGTAATGAGGTTGGTGGGGGGGGACCTGATGAAGAGGTAGTTTAATAACCATAATATTGCACATGTAATTGTAGATTAATGATACCAAAATAAATTATATAAAAAAAAACACATTGTAGAAATGTAAACTGTAGACTCAGGAACAAATGGGAAGTATCTACTGAAATTTACAACATTCATACATCTTGACCCAGCATTTCTATTTCTATGACTTTTTCCTAATGCAACATGCCAACAAATATTTTAAAAGATATATACATGAATGTTCATTAGCAACACTGATTACAAGAGCAAAATACAAAAATTCAAATGGGGAACCAGACGGATAAATTATGGTATGTCTACACAGTGCTATCATTGGGGTTTGGGCAGGAAACAGCACACACAATGGAATTAACCAAAGGAAGTTAATAATGAGATTTTTTTGCAGCTGTGTGAGTAGGGTTAAAGGGACCCACTAGAGGTGGTGAAGTAATCAGGCACTATCAACAGTAGGAAGCCATTCGCACCTTTGAGGTGAAAGGGCAAGGAGACCGAAGCGTGGTGTGCAGACCCAACAAGAGCTGTCTGCGATGAGAGGACAGCCAGCAGGCAGTGGCCACAGGAAAACACAGCAGCTACTAGAACCACAGCAGAGGAGCAGCGGGGTGATAATAAATAGTCTGCCTTCTCTCCCCACTTGCCCTCTGCTCTTTGTGGGTCCCTTTTACCAGCTGATCCCAACTGGAAGCCAGAGGGCAAGGAAGCCCAGATGACACAGTTCTTAGAGGTCAGCCACCAGCACAGAGAAAAGAAGGTGGATAGTGGATCAATGAGGGCAGGAGAATAACAAGTGTAGGCTGTGATGCACAGTTAGAAAGAATGAGGCACACCTGTATGTCCTGACATGGAAAAATGTCTAGACCACACTGCCAAGTGAAAAAAAAAATCTAGTTGTAGAAGAGTAATGTGTGTGTATGTATAACAAATAAGGATGACAGTCACATTTAAAATTAAGGTTAAGTATTAAATACATACTTAAAAGATTATGCACCAAACTCTTGACAATAATTATCTCTAAAGAGAGGGTTTGGAGGGGGTGTTTTTCACAATCTATTTATTTGCATATTTACTTAAAATTTTAATTTTTATATTTATGTGAGTAACAAATGTACAGTTTCCAAAGTGAAATAGAAACTGGAGACTTGCATTTTCAGCAACACAAAGGACTATTTAACCTGCCCAATGCTCCCACTGAAAAAAACAAAAAGGTATTGAGTATAAGGCAGGGATAAGTAGCCTGCCTACAAAAGGCAGGTGGTTCTTCAAAAGCCTTTTCTTTCCTCTACAAAAGGGGCTAAAGCAGCTGGTACCAGCCCCCTTGCCCTTCTTTCTGTCCTGAATACAGACAAGATGTCTGAACTGGCACAGGGACTGTGACCTGGGGCTTTGGCAGACACACAACCGCCAGTCAGGCAACAGATTTTTCCCATTCATTCAAAAAATACAACAGTGAGAAAAGGAAAAGGATCTTCAAGTGAAGAGGTAAAACAAACATCCTGAAGAGGAAAATGATTTCCAAAAGCAGACGACATAAAAAGCAGCAAGTAAGAGCTAAAATTAGCCAAAACCTCCAAGACAAAGAGGAGGAAGACACCTCAAGATTCTGAAAAACATGAAATTCCAAACTCACCACTAGGACAGAGTTTTGACAATACCCGCTAGTGATGATGCCACGGTGGAAAAACAAGACACTCTCACACATTGCTGTGGTG
The DNA here is from genome assembly GCA_032199065.1 of Smutsia gigantea. Classification (NCBI taxonomy): domain Eukaryota; kingdom Metazoa; phylum Chordata; class Mammalia; order Pholidota; family Manidae; genus Smutsia; species Smutsia gigantea. The sequence continues at coordinate 303,188 of JAVSCE010022607.1, read as the reverse complement.
GCAGGGATTTGGCAATGTATAATAAAATGACACATGCTTTTACCCTTTAGCCTAATAACCTCCCTTCTAAGAAACTATTCTAAAGATACACGGACAAAAATATGAAAAGACTTATGCATGTGGCTATTTACTGCCACACTATTTGTAATACAAGAAAGTGAGATCTCCAACAGGGGATGAATAAACTAATCCTCCACAAAATGGAGGATTATGCAGCTATAAAAATGAACTCTCTCCCTCTTTCTCTCTAAATAATTTAATCTGAAAGCCATTAGACTTCAGGGGCCAAGCAAAGTAGACACATAAACTTGGAATGAGGGGAGAGGGGTGGGCATTGGGCCATTGTGAGGGGCCAGGTTGTGTGGCAACAGCTGATACGAGGATTGACCAAATAAATAAATACATTGAGTCTAAGAAGAGACAGATTTCTCAGTGATGGAGAAGGGAATTTCAAGTACAGAAAGGGAAATACTAGAACAAATCCTCAGGGCTGTACTGGAATTGAAGATATCAGTGTGAACTGATGGTTTTCAATAAACAAAGATATAAAAATAAATATAGCTGTGGACAGTGCATATGTCTTTGTGTGTTCCCAGACTCTATTCACTGCAAAGGGTCTGGCAGCTGTCATATCCCACTAGCAATGAGCACATCCGGTGCCTAGATCTTGATTTTAAAATATCATTCTCCACCAACAGGAACCAGAAATGCTTGGAAGAATGGCTGATTCCAGGGCTGAAGCAGAGAAGGTACACAATAAGCCTGGATCATTTATTATGCCTGAAAGAAGGAAAATGTTCAGAGTGAGAACATGTCAAAAGGAAAAAGCAGCAGCTTTCTCGCAGGGTTCCTAATGGCCAGATCTGGAGTAATTTAGATGGATAATAACAGATTATAACTCATTAAAGTAAGAATCTAATAAATGAGAGGAGAAAGCTCTCCCTTAGAATGGAATGACAACTAATAGATACAGAAGGAATAATGTAACTAGAAAATCACCATTTAGTAGCCATTTTAGTAATAAGTCAGCTAAGAAACATCAAAGGATGTTAAAATTAGTGGGTAAATTTTTGAGAAATGGACAGGGGGAAAAGAGGAGTTTTACAATGGAGAAATCTGATACAACCATAAGCTGAAGGGTATATGGGAGTCCTTTGTAATATTTTTGCAACTTTTTTGAAGCCTGAAATTATTTCAAAATTAAAAGTTTAAAAAGAAAGTTTTAAACTAAATGCGCAAATGTTCCAAAAACATCCAAATGAGAAATTATGCAGCCACTTGAGATGTTGTTTATGAAAAATTTTTAATGAGTTGGGAAAATGCTTATGATATAGTATTGAATGAAAAAAGATACAAGAAGTGTACAGTCAACCAAAAAAAGATAAAGGCTAGAATAAAATATTAAAACACTAACAGTAGATTAATGCTGAGAACTTTTCTGTTTGTGGGAGCACACTTGGCCTCCCCATACAGCCATAAAAAAGCAGACAGGAAAAGAGCTACAGATACTCTCACAATAAGCTCTTTTCAGCACATAGAGGGAATGGAGCAATCTGGACTCATCCCCTCCTCATATATTCATCTTATCTCAGAGAAGGAGGTTATCTCTCTTCTGTCCAGAGCTAATGCAACAAACACTAAGTGCCGGGGATTATGCAAGGCAAGAGAGGACACTAAGACAGTCAAACTCAGACCCTGCCCTACAGGAGTCTGTCTGACTTCCCACTTTAATTCATTCTTCAGCCCATGATGATCTGATCTGGCTTCCAAACCTGTCACTCAGTAAGTGTACCACTAACGTCTTAACTGCCAAATCCACTGGACATGAACTACAGTCCTCCCATGACTGGACCTTTGTACAGCGTCTGAAACAGAGGCAGTACAGCATGGTGATGAGCCCTTTCTCTGCCTTTTTTGCCTAGCATGGTTAACCCATCATTAGGACTCTGTTCAAGTCTTACCTCCTTCAGGGAGCTTTCTTTAATCATAGCCCTACACTACAGCTGTCTGTGCTCCCCCAAGTCCCACACTTACCTCTACCATACCATTATAAAACATCCTATTTTGTCTCTGCAAAGACGTAACATATAATTTGACAGCAGAATCTATAACTTGTATCTGTGAAGCATCTGCGTTTAACAGCATAGCACCTACTACATAGTAACACTTAAGAAGTGTTTAAAAATTAAGTAAATTGTTTCTAATTATATGCCAATTCTAGACAAAGCCTGTATATATCCCCAAAAGTAATTTACACTGAAGTGCGTGTGTGTGTATGTGTATATGTATATGTATATATATGTATTCTAAATGTAGAAAGAAGCTTGGGGCACTGAGGTTTTCTTACATTCTCACTCTGCAGACATCCCCAAGGCAATCTCATTCCACTTCTGGGATTTCACCTCCGATCATTATGTTGATTATCTCAAACTTTATATATTCTTTCTAGATAACTCTTCTTTGTTCCATGTCCACTTGTCTAAGCTCCTACTCTGTATCATCATCTAGATATTTCACAGATGCCTCAGACTTCCCCTATAAACCTCCTCTTTCCCCACTGGTCTTTAACTCCATAAAAGGCAACACCTCCACGGGTCCTTCTGCTGGAAAACTGGAAATTACCCTCAGCACAACCCTCCTTCTCACTTTCACCCTCCACATACAATCAGCCCCCAAGTCCTATAAATTCTACCTCTTACATACTTGTTGAATCTATCCATCCCTCCATCTTCACTGCCATCATACTATCTCAAGCCACTGTAATCTTCCACTTGACTACTATTAGCCTCTAATAAGCCTCTTCTATCTAATCTTGATCTTTTTCAGTTCATTCTTCACCTAGCAGCCAATGTGACTTTATTTCACTCCCAGACTTAAATTTTGTAAAGTTCCCATGATCGTTAGGGTAAAGTCCGAAACCCCTTAACAAGGCTTGTAAGACTGCATGACCTGGCCCCTGCCCACCTCTCTTCCCACCTCTTGCCATCTCTTACCTCCTCACCTTTGAGTCCACAGCACTGAACGTCTTTCAGTGTTTTGAACTCACCATGCTCTCTCCTAGCACCAGACTAAAACCTTCTTGATCCTACCACTTCATCTAGTCACTTCCACCCAGCCTGTAAGTCTCAGCTTCAAGGTTAATTATGCAGAGAAGCCTTATCTGTCTCCACACTTTAGGTTAGGTCTCCCTATTATAAATTCCCACAGCATTTGTATCTCCAGATCCTGTTATGTAGTGCACTTAAAATCTCATAAGTATTTACAGTAATTTGTTTAACATGTATATTTTGGCTAATGCAGGCAGGGAACATGTCTAATTTGTTCACCATTGTATCACCAGTACTCAAAATCTACCTGTTTAGTGACTGAATTCAGTCAAGTATAGAATGCTCAAAAAAAAAAACATACAAAAGGTATGGAAAGCTAGGTTATTTTATTAGCCATAAAAAGAAAATTATATAAAAATTTGAACTTGCTGAGACAAACTGCACCAAACTACTGTCATTTCTAAAACACTCTACAATATGGTTATTTTCTGAATTGTACCTGGCAACAATTTTTAGTCTGAAATGTCAGAGTTTTGCTGACCTTCGAATATCAGCCATAATGGATATGAACTCAAGTGTGATGAAATTAGAGCAAAAACCACAAAGTATTTCCTGAGCATGTCTCCTGTGACTATTTTTGAGGTGAACTAATTAGAAGTTAGTATGTACTATTTATTATCGAGCTTCCCAAACAAGTTACTGAAGAGCCCATCAATTTTTTTAAACATTTTTGCTGAATGCACACCTCCTATTCAGACCTTATGCACGACTAAGCAGATTTAAGTAGTTAATTAACATGCAATATGTTCAGTTATTCTATGCAGAATTGTGCATTTTCTAACTGCAGGTCAATGTGAGGGATAATATAATTAATATTGCCAATATTCATATAGCAGTTACTAAGGGCCAACCACAGTGCTAAGAGTTTCATATGATTTAACTCACTGAATCTTCTCAACAATCCTATCATTCCCATTATATAAAGAAGAAACTGAGGCACATAGAAGTTAAATTATCTTGTCTAAGATCATAGAAACAGTAAGTGGCAGAGCCAGGATTCAAATCCAATGACCTGGCCTCGGTCATACAACTTTTTCAGTTTAAGAGGCCATACAGTGTATCAGAACAATAATAAAAAGGAATCTGTACAGGATCTAAAATATATATATATACTGCAACAAAAGTGGAAGAAAAGAATAGGGAGGGCCTGGTGGGAGTATGGTAGATGAAGACAACACAACAGGAAAAAATTTTGTCAGAGAACACATAAAGATTGTTAACAAAGATTCTCCCAGCCCCACCCACTCCCACATGGCTCTAGAAAACAAGGGCTAACTAAGAGCAGAGAGTAAAGTGGGCACTCAGAGAAGAAAGAGTAAAACAACATTTTTAAGTAAAATAAAATGAGCACTCATTAAAAGTGAACAAAGAAAAATAACACCATCACAAAAACAAAAGCCTCAATAGAAGAGAACAAAGTAGACATTGCTTAAAATACAGTAAGAGTCACTTAGGCCATGTAGCACTTCATGGGCCAGGTAAAATAAAAAAGAATAAAAAACTCAAAGGGATTACTAAAACAGACAAAAACAAAACAAACATCAAAACAAAAACATGCAGCAATAGTAGCCTTAGGTCCAGCATAAGAATAATTGGTATCTGAAAAAGAGAACCAAGCAAATGGAGCCAAAAAAAGATTTGTAAAAATGGGTAATTAGAGAGAGCTGGGCAGAGGGCAAGTTAGCTCAAAGATACAGTGTCATGGTTCTCCAACCCACAATAACCAAGGTGGCAAGGATAACCTGAGAAGCTCCAAAGAGCATTAAAAAGCTAAGGTATGCTGAGGTTCCCAATTAACCCATTGTGTGGGTTCAGATCTACTGCCTCTTAGCTCCAAATTGATCACTTTTTGCCTGCTCTGTAAAAATGGATCTGGGCCCTTTAAATATTTTCCTTTAGCCAGGTGGCATGATGTATGTCACACTTTGTCAGCAGAGGGTGCTCGGGAGCCACTGCAGAAGGAAAAGGGTTTTGCTTCTGGGTTCAAGCGTGTTCCTCTTTGTCGGGTCCTGTAGGACACATATGGCTTTTCCAGTGCCCAGCAGTCAGGAATAAGCAGAAGCTGACAGCTTCCCTCAGCAACTCTCCTGGACAGTTTTGTAGCAGAGGGCCTCTAGTGCTTTCCCCAGAACCCAAGATGGCATACTGACATACTTATGACAAGTTCCAGAGAGCAGATTTCCAGCAAATTCTAACATGCAGCATGACAGTGACTCATCTGCTATTCATTGAGCCATGGTCATAGCCACACCACCAAAGTCTGGATTGAAGCCTGTGGTGGGTGTGGAGTGGGGTGAGAGCTCTTCATTGAGCCCTCTATCTTAGCCCTAGGGCGGTGGCTGTTCCTTATATCTGCTACTTCCGTATTCTTTAGAGTTCTGTTTACTTCTTTTTAACAGCTTTATTAAGATATTCACATAACATACAATTCACCCATTCAAAGTATACATTTCAATGGTTTTTAGTACTTTAGTTATATAAGCATCACCACAATCAATTTCAGAATATTTCTATCACCTCTAAAAATGATACCCTGCACCTCATAGCTGTCACCCACCCCCAAATCCTCCCATTCTCCCAGTCCTAAGCAACCACTAGTCTACTTTTTATCTGTAGAATAGGCAAATGTATACAGACATTTCATATAAATGGAGTCATGCAATATGTAGTCCTGTTACAGGCTTCTTTCACTTTGCATAATGTTTTTAAGGTTCATGCATGTTGTAGCATGTATTAATATTTCATTTCTTTTTATTCCCAAATAACATTCCATCATATGGACATAAATATTTTATTTATCCACTTGTCAGCTGATGGACGTTTGGACTGCTTCCGCTTCTTGGATGAATAATGCTGATATAAACATTCATGTACAAGTTTTTGTATGGACATAAGTTTTAATTTCCCTTGGGTATACATCTAGAAATGGACTTGGGTACATACCTAGGACTGAAATATACCTATGTCATGTGGTAACCCTACGTTTACCTGTTTTAGGAAATGCCAGACTGTTTTCCAAAGTAGGTGTAGCATTTACATTCCCACCAGTAATGTATGAGAGTTCTGAATTTCCCACACCTGTGTCAACACTTGTTACTATCTGTTGTTGCTTTTTTTATTATGGCCATCCTAGTAAGAGTGAAGAAAGCAAATGGAAAAAAAGATATGCAAAAATGGATAATTAGAGACAGCTGGGCTGACAGCAAGTATGTCAGTGTGGTTTTGCTTTGCATTCCCCTGAGGGCTAATGATGCTGAGCATCTTTCCATGTGCTTATTGCATTACTTCTTACTAGTTAATTTCATGTTACTCCAATTCCCTGTTACAGTTAATGGTTCTTACATTAAGCTTTCCCTGCTCAAAGCACCATGTGGTTTCTCTCTCCTAATTGGACCAGATTCCTGTAACATGGGCAGTCAGTGACTTTTAAAGTAGAAATTAGGTATATATCAAGGTTTTAAAACTAGAAGACAGAAGAGGAAAGCTGAAAGATATTTTGTCTGTGGTCAGATGCTCCCTTTAGAAGTAGATGAGAAAAAGCCTAGAGGAAGGTGGTAAAAATCCAAGGGAACAAAACTTACAGTTTTGCATGTTTTAATTTTCATTTTTACCAAGAGAAAAAAAAAACCTTTTTGAATAGGAGCTGTTATGGTTTGGTTTTATTGGATTTTTGCTTATTTGTTTAAATAGTGTTCAGAGGATAAGGTTCTAGACATAATTCTTTTATTTGGAAAAGGTGATTTTGATGTGGAAGATTTAAAATGCTGAATGCAGTCAGTTTTGAAGAAATTCAACTGGAATGTTTGAAAAGATGACCTTCGTTTGCCTGGGCCAACTGAGATATAAGGGTGGGCACTGGTGTTGAAGGTGGTTGGCAATATATCCAGAAAACTGGAAACAGAAAATTATAGCACAAAAGCAGTCAGTAGGGGTTGGTGGGGGGGACCTGATGAAGGGGTAGTTTAATAATCGTAATATTGCACATGTAATTGTAAATTAATGATAATAAAATAAATTAGATTAAAAAAAAAGCAGTCAGTAATAATACGTAAATATGGGCAGGCCTGTTTGCCAACTCCTGCTGTATGTTGTGTATGGACACATAATGTAGAAAAAGCATAAAAACATGTAAAGGAATTTTAAAACTTTTAAATTCAAGATAAGTGTTTTCTCTGGTGAAAGAGTAAGGAGACTAGGAAGAAATACACAGGAAATGGAATGTTCTGTTTCTTAAAAAAAAATTAAACTGAAGCAATATGGCATATTAAGATTTAGTGGTAGGTATAATTATATTGTTTTGTTCTTGTACGTGTAAAATATATCATTAGAAAATATGAGGTAAATACTCTCTTTCATTGCTATCATTTCTCTGAGACTTCAGATGTCTCAGGCCAATGTAGTAGCTCCATATTGTTGATCTGCCATATCTTAAAGAAACAATGCAAGGAAATAAATATAATATTGCAGAATAACTATGCTGGAACTATGCCATCTTACCAGTTCAGGCAGAAGCCATTATTAGGCAACTGAGTACAACACTAGGAACACACAGTGTGGTATCTGCCCTCAAGAGCAGTGTCCTGCATGCAGTTAAAGTATAAACAAAGTACAGGCATTATAAGATGATGGCAATGAATAACTGTCTGTAAGGCTTAGGAAAAGCTCCATGAAGGAGCTGAAGTTAAAAGGACAGGAGAATGTGAAACCTTCATAAAAGTGTATATCAATAATACCTTAATAAAAAAAATAAATAAAATAAATAAAAGGGCAGGAGAGGTTTTAGATGCCATTCTAAGGAGTCTGAAATTCACCCCATTGGCAATGAACAGCCACTTCAGGGATGAGAGAAAGGACAGACCCACATTTGAGAAAGATCACTGGAGCAGCAATATGGAAGTCAGCCTGGAGAAGGCAGGGCCAAGAGCACGAAGAGGCGCTGTAATAGCCTAGGCCATTCTCCTTCAGCGAGTACGTATGTGTCAAAGGGTATTCAGAATGATTCACCGAGGCAGAATAAAACACCAGACCTCCTATTTATAAACATTTCACATATTTAATTTCGACTGATGCTAGTGTCCTCACACATCCCTGTTGTCGGCCGTCTTGTGGCACAGGAGGTTCAGGAGGAATCTCAAGGAGTGTGGAAGCTCCACAGCATGAGAGTAGTGGTACCATCATCTACTCGTTTCGTGATGCAGTGCTGTTTATGCATTACAAAGTGACGTCAATGTGGCTAATTTAATAAAAGTTTGATCTCTTAAATAGTATCATAACTAAACTTAACAATGAGATGGTAACCATAAAACTCTTGCACCTCAAGAAGTTCTGTGTTATCATCTGGCCAAATACATGTAAGATTTCTGGAACATGAGGAGTGGTTGTATTTTTTCTGGAATTCCAAGTTTGCTGACTTTTTCTGGAATGGCAAATGTCTGTTCACAGTATGGTACCTAGCAGGTTTTCCAAAAGTACACATCTGTCCTTTCAAGGTAAAGGACATGCCTTAACAAAAGCTAGAAACTGGTTATTTTTTAAAAGAAACTATGTTGAGTGCGTTTTGAAAACAGAGGTTTGGCAGCATTACCATCCTTGTTATTTCACTGCCAAAAAGATGTAAAAGTGTCACTTATAAAAACTCACATATCTGTGTGCCAGCAGTTCTCAAACTGTGGCCCAAGGACCCTTGAGGGTCCCCAAGACCTTTCAGTGGATCCACGAGTTTAAAACCATGTATTTGCTGCGTTCACTCATTCTTACAAGGGTCCAGTGGAGCTCTCCAGCAGCTATATAAATGATGATGACATGTGATGGCATCACTGTCCTCATGGCTAGTGGAATGTCTGCTTGTAGATTCTTGCAGTTTAGATTTTTCTCAGTTATTTTTTAATACATTAAATATCAATAGGCAAACCCACAAAAATAAAAGTTCTTTGGAGTTTCAGTGATTTTTAAACTTTTTTATAAAAGGGTCCTGAGAATCATGGCTATATACTTTAAAAACTTAGTAAGAGAATTTTATGACCTGTTTAATATATTTCAAACAAAAGGTTTCAGTGGGTTTTGAAGACATGTTAAAAATACATATAAACATGCTATCTTTCCATTATTTTGTAAGAAAACTGACATCAAGGAAAAGGGAAACTTATGGACATGCAAATAATGTTAAGATAAGGCAGTAGACAACATTTATTCAAAATAACATAAAGTTATAAAGAGCTGAGAGGAAGGAACTCCTGCCAGCTAAGATGGCCAGGGAGGAAACTAATGGGAAACTTAAACCCCCATTATCAACCTTTAAAATATGTTCAGCAGACTGAGGAGAAGCATAATTTCAGAGGGAAGCAGTCAACAGCAGCCCATGCAGGAAGCTCATTAAAATAACACCAGCAGCAGGAGTGTGTGCACATGCATGTGCTACTCCTGAGAGAGGGCTCAGAACAGCTGACAACCATATATAATTTGTTGGCATTTAAAGAATGTTTAAGTTAGTCTGACATTTGTATTGACTCTTTCCTTACTGATCTCAGAATAATTCCCTCATGCCTAACATTGCCAGACCAGCTTCATTAATCACTGAAGATGTATAAGTAAAACCATGCTAGCAATGGTTATCTGTAGGTGGTAAGATTTAAGGCTAATGATCACCTACCATGAACCAAATAATGTACTAAACATTAGGAATCTTAAAACTATTATTTTTATTATAAGAAGTCCCTTAAGTATCTAATAGCCCAGGACCTGGCTTTTTATACCTATATGCTCAAATCCTTAGAGCATCCTACCTTGGAAAGTAGGGATTTTTATCCCCATCCTACAAATTTGAAAACCAAGAAGACACAAGAGGTCCTGAAGCCTGTCCCAGGTCATACTGTAGAAACTGGTGAAGCCATGATAGAAATCCTGGTCTGTGGACTCCTAAATCTGGTGCTCCTCTGCCCCTAGGTAGGACATGGACACACCCCTCAAAATCACTGCAGTAGTTGAACAGGTGTCCTTCCCTCCAGTCTCACCTCATTCACATCTCTCCTCTTACGTGAAGCAGGAACCATACTACAATCATAAACCTCAGAACTTCCGATGTCAAGGAAATAGGATATTCATTCCACTGCTTCCTCCACACAATGATCTTCCTAAAAGGCAAGGCTGTTAAAGTCATTTCCTAACTTGGAATCCTTCAGTGGCTCCTAATCATCTGCCGGATAAAGCTCTAACTCCTGTATGCACAAAGCCTTCACAATCTGAATTCTGCAGCCTCTACACACTCCCCAAACAATACCCAGCTGTCCTGCCATTCAAGCATCTTTGGGATGTAGCCACACTCTCCTGTGCTTCTAGGACATTACACATATTGTTTACTGTCTGAAAAGCCTTTTAAACCCATATCCACCCAGCTGATAACTAGTGATTCTATAAGACTTAGGTTAGGTGTGAAGTTCTCTGGACTATTATTTATATTCCCAGTGTGACATCAGGTCCGCTTTTAGATTCCACAGGACCTTCAAACCCAGCCTTTGTTACAATGTATTCTAACCACTGGTTTACTGGCCTCTGGTCCTACCAGATTATAGACTCTTTGAGGCCAAGGACAAACCTTTCATATTTATAAGGCCATGACCTAGCACAGAGCTCATGTTCAAAAACATTTATGGGATGTCTAGAGCACCTGGTACAGTAGGAGACACAGACATGAACATAATTGAGTAAAATATGATAAACGTGAAAATAAGAAAGGTGTGGCCAGAATGCTATTCAACGAAGGGAAAAAAAGGTAGGAAAATCTGGGGGAAACCTTCTCTTTACATCCTTGGGGTTTCCGTACCTAATTTCTGTTTCTTTAAATCCTGGAGCTGCTGCTGATCATGAGTGCTTACTCTGAACCAAGTACTGTGCAAAGCTCTTTACATACATAAAGTCATTCAGTCCTCGTAACTGCCCTTGCACTTCACTGATGAGTAAACTTGGGCTCAAGAATAAGACACTTGCTCAATGTCAGACAATCAGCAGCAGAGCCAAGATTTCAACCCAGATCTTAACTCCTGCATCAGGGCTCCACCCAGCACTGGATGCTTCTATTCTTTGTTGAAAGTGACATCTCCTCCCCAAATACCGAAGTTTGATAACCTCAAATAAACCCAATTAAACCAATAATGTTACACTAAGATTCCTTTTTATTTAAACCACTCAAGTGAAAATGTAGCTCAAGTTATTACATACTTCCTGGGCTTCTTAGACTGAGCATCTTGAATGTAATTTAGCTTCTTTTGGATGCTTCAGGACCATTACTGTGTCCATCACTGAGGGTGCTGTAAAATAGTGATTCCCTTAGGAATGACTACCCTTGTATCAACAGCCCCGGCCTGTGAGCATTAAGAGTGCTTGTGGTGGACTGCTGAGCCCAATCTACCCTATCCACCCTATCCCAAGCCTGTTAGGGCTATTACTTCTTGTGCTGTCAACATGCTTGTCTCTAGTAGCCCATCTGATTTTCCGATCTAATCTTCTATGGTCCATGATACTCATGAGTGCTGTCCACCAATTATTTCTGGCTCTTTGCTTTCCGGGTACATATTAAGACTACAATTCTCTGCCCTTCTTTAAAGTTAAGCATGGTCATGTGACTTGCTTTAGCCATTATTAACTGTGAGTGAAAGTGACACATGCCACTTCGGGGCAGAAACTTTAAAAGCCAATGTCCCCTGCCCACCATCTTTCACTTGATCAAAATGAATACAGAAACACCGTGTTCATGTTTCCATCAACTTGGATCCCTGAGTGACTGTAAGGAGCAGGGTTCCCTGTGCACTTAGACTGGGTATGTAGCACGAATGAGATGTCAGCTTTTGTTCTGTTAGTCCACTTCCATCTGAAGGGTTTTTGTTAATGCAGACTATCCATACCAACACACCAGATCTCTCAGCAAGGAATTCTCTCACACAAGTAACTTTATTTTCAGATTTCATGATAAACATTTTGTTTGCAGAAACAATTATCTTTGCATCCATCCCAGTTCAAAGCCATGTACAACATTAGATATATTTGTGGAGTAACTACTATGTACAAAACACTGCTGGATGAAGAAGAAGATAGTTCGTATCTTGAAAAGCTTTATTTTTATGTTGGCAACTGTGGCAAAAAGGCAGACTCTAGAGTTATTATGTTTAAAGGAGAGAAAAGTCCCACCTAGGTGGGGAGAAAAGTACAGAAGAAGAAGTTCCATATCAAATGGCCCTGAAACCATGGGTAAGAACCAACACATACAGATTCAGTGGGGTCATTTAAGATTAAAAAAAGCAACATGAACAAAGGTATGGAGCACCAACAGCAAAGCACGAAGAGCAAGTAGTTCCACTGACCTGGAAATTATAATACAGTCTAAGGGAATGGCAAGAAATAAGTATACCCATGCTGCCATGCCAGGCTGGTCTGAGCTTAATTCAAAAGGCAGTGGGGAGCCATTGAAAGTGCTGGCTGGAGAAGTGAGATGCCTGGAAGTGATGGCTGTACACAGGACAGATGTGAGAAAAGAAAAAAAAATTAGGGGGTTTTTACAGTAATTCCAGGGAATGATCAACCGCCCAAATCAGTGTGATGACACTAGGCACAAAAAGAAGTAGATGCCAGAAATAGTGTGGAGGTAGTATAAAGACCTGGCAACCAACTGAACACAAGGGAATAAAAGAAGAGATTCAAGAATGAATCTTGAGGCACAGATTCTGGGTAGCTGAAAGGGCTGTTATTCCAAACAGCTGAGGTTAACCACAAAAGTGAGGAGAGCAAATAAAGTGTTGCTATTTATTTTTCTAATGGCTAGGTCCAGCTTCATCTGAAGTAAATAATACTATTTGTTTATCCTTTGCCCCACCTGGGACAAAGTTATTTCTTGATTTGATGCTATCAACCTATCTTTTTTGTACAATCTTATCTCCCATTTTTTTCCAGTAAGAACCCCCTGGAACCACCTAAGAGCATTTCGGGTTCTCCCCTGCCACCTTTACCGCCTTACTTTCTCATTTCCTAACTTCTCCTTCCTTTTCATCCACCATTCATGGTTCAAGTCAAGCCTCAGCTCCGCTGTGAAACCTTCCTTAAACACATGGATTTCTCCTTTTCTTGGAATTCTAGAGACCATGTCATTAGTTACCATTTTCCTGTGTGTCCTTTCCACAACTACCTCATAGGCCCATTAGAATGAGTCATACACTACAGGCCTTGAGTTCCCCACAGTCCTATTGCTTTGCACATAACATGTACTCAACAGACACTGTACCAGTGATCCAAAGTCAGACTCTAGGAATATGCACCTCGTTTCCTCATTAATAATTTACTTTTATTAAACCATGGTTAGACATTTAAACATGTGAAATAGGGAGATTCACCACTTAATACTTCAAATTATCCTTGAATTAAGTATCTTTAATCTTAGGAGCTGCTATTACATTAAGAGATTATTTGAAAAGACCATTTGGCCTTTTTTTTTTTTTGGTGCTAGCTTTCTTTTAATCTTTTTTACTTGAATACCAAACAGTTCAATGATCTTCACTCCAAGATGATTATGACTTGGTAATAAACCAAATTTCCATTAAGACTATTTCACTTTCAGGAATCTAATAAGCTTTTTCTACCTTTATGTTCAGCTAGTTATGGTACAAATAGTTAAGAGTATACCCACAGAAAAGTTCGCATTTTTTACAAACTAACAGCTGCCTTCATTGGTTTCTCTCTCAATTAATTACAATGAATCAGTGCACACGTTTCATTCATTCTTCATATTTAAGGGAAGTGAGGTTTATTGAGAAATAATAAAAATGGGCATTGTTGTAAAAAGGAATCCAAAATATTCGTGGGACACTATCCTAACCAAACCTCTCATCACTGAGATATTTCCCCTTGCAAGCAAAATCACAGGGTAAACAATAGGGAGAAGTGTCAGAGGAAAGGAAGCAAGAGAAGCATACTTTGCCAGTCAAACTGACCCCGGTCCCCTGAACATCTGGCTGCCTATAGAGCAGAAGGCAATGACAACTGCTATCCGTACACTGCTGATTCCCACTCAGGCTTTCCCTGGACTTTTTCTTCCGCTTTCCACAGCAAAGGCCTGCCTGACCATGTCCTTCCTCTGCGCCATGGTGCCCAGCGCTGCGGGGTCTCGCTCCCAGGTGACCTCAGGCCACTCGGCCCGGGTCCATCCGTCCTCTCCCCCAGGCCTGGAAGCCCTTACCCAAGCGAGGTCATCCAGGGGCCGGACTGCCGGCCCGAGCCCGCAGTCTGAGCCGTACGTACTTCACTATTCGGAGACAGCTAGGCCGTGCCTTGACCCTTCCTCCGCAGCATGAGCGCGAAGACCCGGGGGCCGCGGGCGGCGGGGAGGGTTGGGCGGCGCAGCGACCGTTAGCCGCGGTGACTGCATGCCCCGACGCGCACAGGACAGGTCCTTACCGCAGCGGAGAGGGATGCCGGGGGGAGGCGGCGCCCGGCCTGACGCGGGCGGGAAGGTGGAGGCGACGGCGCAGGCGGCGGCGGCAGCCGCGGGAGACCCCGGCGGGTGCCCACGACGCGGTGGGCTGCATGGGCGCCGCCATAGTGGGGACGCAGCAGCAGGCGGAGCGCGCGGCCCCGACCGGGGACGGCGGGACCACCAATCCCGCTCTTTGCCTCGGAGCCCTCGCCGGGGGTCGGGCGTTCGTGGCCAATCGGCGCGCGGGAGCCGGGCGGGGCGCCGATCTGGCCAATGCAGAGCTGCTCTGCAGGCAGTGGGCGGGCACAAGCCCAGAGCGGCCCAATAGGCACAAGGACCGAGTTTCCCGGCCCACCCACGGGGACCCGGCCGCCGGCGGTGCAGGGCTGCGGGTAGGTGAAGCTGTCCCGGCCTTCTTGGTCCGGCTTGCAGGGTCAGTGCGGACGCTCGCGCCTCGGCACCCCCGGAACATGTCCGCCGCCTAGAGGAATCCTCCTCAGGCTTCACGCCCGAATGGGTTTGCTTTCGGGATGCTGACATCTGACGCCTGCAGGGCTCGTGGTCCGCCGGGATGACCCAGCCTTTCGAGAGCCTGTTTCCTAGCCCGTGCGGAGGGCGGGGTACTTCCTGGGGGCAAAATGCAGGGTGGCCACCGTCACTGCACTCCGGGGACGCAGACATCCGCTCGGAGCCAGGCTGAGCGCCGCCAGTCCTCTCTCCGAGGCCCAAGGCTTTGGACCTGCACGGGCTGGGCGACCCTGCCCAATCCCGTGGGGTAAGGGGGAACGGGGACCCCTGGCTCTTTTTTTTATCACGAACTTCAGAGCCTCGCAGTAAACTTTGAGTCCGCACAGGACCACTCCGGCTGCCCTTCCCTTCGCAGCTCCGGAGTTTCAGCTGCTCTCCCACCCTACCCATTAACTGCAGCTAAACCCCAACATTCGCCTACAGCACAATTTAAAATGTAATTCCTCCAATGGAATTAACCGAAGGGAGGAGGTATACTGTCAGGCTGCAAGCCTTGGTTGCCAACCCAAACCCCTAACTGTATAGAGGACATCTTGCAGGACAAAAGCCTTCTAGAAAGGAGCCTAAGACAGGATAGAGACCTTCCCTGGAGTCAGTGCTTTTGAGGGCTAAGACTTGTCTTCACTGACATGCAGTAGAGACAACGCCCTGTTCTATATGACTTGAGTCTGATCAACTCAACTTCGGTTTCCCCAGGGTTACTTCACTGACCAAAAGAAAAGATGTCGTTTCTAGAAAACTAGTAACTATTGGGTTATACCAGCACCCCAGCCCTGCAGGTAGTTCAGCAAAGCTGTCCATGGCAAGTGGGGGATGACTTAAGAGGTAGGAAGGTCTGGGACCCTGCCAAGTGTAGGGAAGTGTTCCTTCCATCCAAAGGTCTGTGCTCCCAGGGCTCACCAATCCATTAACACCTGGCTCCACCTAGTCACCCCTGAGAATCCTTGGGTGCAGGACAAAAAGGTCAACCTTCCTTTCTTGGTCCCAGGAGGGAGACTGGCAGAGGAGTATCTTGGAAACTTGCTGCTCCTCCCTACCCTGCCTCCCCCAGAAACAAACACCAGGTAGCAGCCACCTCCCAAGCCCCAGGTCACAAAAGCAGCGTTTGAGTTGCAGATTTGACCAAGCCTCTCCAGCATCTGGACAGGGCCACAAAACAGGGTGCTAGCCATCCAAGGACTGGCTGGAGTAGTTCTGCTGTGCCCAAGTCCTGCACCTATTCACTAGCCCCTCCCTGACCTGCTGCTGGCTGCTCTATCCTTAGCCACCTGCATCTCAGGAACCCACCAGGCAAAGGGCTGGGGCTGTCCCCTGGGAGGCTTCTCACCAACCATAGGCAGCCCACAGCAGCTTCAGAACTCCTCGGGATCTCGCTGGGGATCCCCTTGTTCTTCAAACACCAAAAATGTACTCCCTCCTTTCAAGCTGGTTTCACAATTTGTATGGAATACAGACGCTGGCATGAACTAAAACTAACTCAATGAAAGTATAAGTGTGGCACAACTGAGAGATCGCACCCAGCTCTACGGGCCCTGCAAGTGATCTGGTCCTCTATTACGCTCTCCTCCCCATCACTAAGACAAGGGAAGCAAAAAGAGGTGCTCAGAGACAGAGCTACCTCTGCTCCCCGTGTCCCACCGTGCTTGGCCTAACAGAGCCACAGGCAGGGCCAAAACCTAAAAAGGAGACCATCTCTTTAGGGCAGCTTCCTAGATCCTGTCTTACTGACTTCTTAAAATATATGGTCCTGCTCCAGAGCCTATGACTCTAGATACACCACCTATGGCCTGACCCTGGGCCACTCAGGCTCCTTAGGGCAGACACAGGCAATCCTCTGCTCAACACATTTTATTGCTAAGGACAAGGTAATGCACCAGTTTTCAAAATAATTTGGTTTATAGCATTCATACGTAACAAAAAAACAGGTAAGTATTATAAATCTGATTCTTGTATACATAGGGTATAGGTGTAAAGCCCTCCAATCCTGGGCCCAGGCAAACAAATTCATGAGGAGCAAAAACCTGATAACCCCTTCAGTGTTGCCCTCCAGTCCCACCCCCCTCCCAAATCAGCACCCTCCCACCCACAGACCAGGGCACATCTAAACCTGCCCTTGGTCTCCAGTGGCCCCAATTCATCTTAACCCACCCAGCCCCTGCATGACTGCAATTTTCTGTTGACAGAATCACCCACCAGGCTCTGCCTGCTTCCACCATTAAGATCGCTCTTCAGGATATTCCCACACCCACACCCTCTAATACTGTGCCACAGGGGCTCTGTGCCTAGAGTGATGTGAGCACACACCCATGGTACCCCTATCTTCCTCTTCAAGAGACAAAAAGGTGGCATTAACTCCTTAGCATCTCAACACTGCAGCTCTGCCAGCACTCCCTTGAGGCAGTTTCAGGGATAGACATGCCACACCCATTTCCAGCCAACCCTCAGGGGCCCTTACTCAGCTCAGCTGAGGGCAGAATTTCACATTCTGTTTGCCCTGGATGGGCAAAGAAAGAAGTAGAGGCCTGGGGCTGGCAGAAGCTGGTCCGTACACACACACACACACACACACACACACATAAATACAAAAGGGGGCTGGGGGTAAGCACCAGCACCTCTGCCTAGCTGGTGCAGGTGATCATTAGGAAGCTAAGTCCTAGGCGAGGAACAGGGCAACCAACCCGGCCAGCACAGCTGACCCCATTACAGACTGGGGCCAATGCAGCCACAGCATTCCAGTGCTCAGCCCCTCAGCTGCGAGATCAGCGGCTGCTGTCGTGTCCAAGAGCAGTGTCCATTCACTACAGCGGAATGCAATGAGGGTGGGGTGAGAAGATGATGGGGCTGGTTATTTCATTCCTTTCATTTTAAAATTTCACTTTTAGAGACTTCAGAGTTCCAAGTGTCTGCTGTGCCGTGGAACCCCAGGGTGCTCTCGCCTTGATGGCTGGAAATCTCTTGGCCCCTGGAAGCACCTATTCCATGATGGCCCGGTATAATGCAGGCTCAATGTAATCTTCCCGGTATCTTGAGTTGATGACTCGTTGCCGTTTCTTTTCCTGTTTAACCTCTTTCTCCGTGAAAATCTCGTTGAAGCGCATGTCTGAGGCTACTGACTACAGAAGAATAAACAAGCCAAGTGAGCTCTTTGTGTGCCAACCACCCGAGGAGAAACACCAAAGGACACAAGCCTTGCCTTATTCACTCCCTCCCTCCCAGACAGGAACCAAGGGCACACAGACAACACTCACCAGTCTAGACTTGACTCTCTTGGGAAGCTCTTCATCCAGCGTATACACATCATCTCTCTTAACCACAAGCTGTGAGCCATCCTCAAACTCCACCTGCCAAGGAAGCAAAGCCCTTTGGCTAAGATTTCCCTGACTCTCCCTGGTCCACTCTGCACAGTGGCCAACTTCCTACAGTACAGGAAGCACAGGTAATACTGAAGTAATGACTGTCACGTTTGGAGCCAAACCCCTGGCTGGACGGACACAGGGCAGTCCCCAGATCTGAAAAGGTCATTCTGAATCTTTAGTTCTCCCAAAAGCAAGACTTGCCTCTGGCCCAAGAAAAAACACTGAATTAATCAAGTACCCCCAAATCCCCAGCAAAAACCTTTGGCTACCTGGTACATCTGGATGGGGTGGGAGGCCACAAACTTGGCTCCATAGACTTGGCCGTCTGTCCACCTCACTTGGACCACTTCCCCTTCAGCAGGAGGACCCAACTGGAGACAGTCCTGACTCTGAGGGAACGTAAGACAAAAAGAGTAAAAGGAAGGTGCCCCTGAGCAAAGTGAAAAGCACCATCTACCTCAGAGAAAAATGAACCAGGACAAATTTCTGCTCAGACATCCAAGCAAGGCAGGCTGTCCCTGGGCTGAAAGATACAATGGTTAAAGACCTGCCTGCTAAGTCAAAGTCAGCCCCATCTCTCTGTCCCCTGCCGCTTCTAGGTGACAGAAATTCTAGGAGCAGCTATAAATTTAGTAAACTTGATAATATAAATGCTAGAATCAAGAGTCCCTCTCAACTGTCTAAGGGAAAGGGGACAGGGCTCTACCATGAAGAAATACCAGAGCAGGACTCAACTATTTTAAGAAAATCTAAACAGGAAAGAAAAGATCACCTACCATGGGACTTGGCAAAAACTTTAGAACTTTTATTCCTTCCAGGAGGGTGTACTCTAAGGGTGGGAGGGTCCTCACCGCATTCCTGGCAGAGGGCCTGGTATAGTGGGAGGTCAGTGTATGAGCACGCTGGTTGAATGAAAGGTCTGACGGATAGGCCTAGGAAAGGTCCTTGGGAGTGCACACTGAAGTACACATCAGATAGGGGCAGAGGCAGTGAGTCTTAAAGAATATGGATGTTCACAACTGCTCTTAACAATCACACTACATGACAAGAATTAGAAAGGTTCTATACTGCCAATTCATTTATTAAGTAGAAATGGTTCTAACACTGTATTGCCAGTTCATTATTAAGTACTCAGTAACTACACTATGTGTGAATTCAACAATTAAAGTATAGCCAAAAAAAAAATGTGAGGTGGAAGTTTTAATTAGCCAAATATATGGAATTCAATATGCTATTTGAGTTCTTTGAGATTCAATTTCAACTCATATAATAGCAGTTCTTAAACTGTGGCCCAAAAATTTCAGGGGGGTTCCAGAGACACTTACAGGAAGCCTGTGAACCCAATTTTCATAATATTAAAATATTAGCCTCTTCCACTGTGCTGACATTTGCACTGATGGTGTAAATCTATAATGAGTAAACTGTTGGCACAAATTAGCACAAATCAAGGCAATGGCCCTAAGCTCTACTAGTTGTTACTGCATCCTTTACTACTGTGCACTCATAATTTAGGAAGAAAAAAGAAATAACCTGGGTTTATTATATCTCCTGATGAAGCAGAAAAAATTATTAACTTGGTTAAACCTTAATCCTGAGTACACGTGTGAATACTCAAAAGACACTTTTGCTGCATGCTGAAGGGTAGTGACTGTCTAGAGCAAAGCACCATGTAATTGAGTTGTGAGCTACACTAGCTGCCTTTTTCATGCTTTTTTTGAAAGAATGACTGACAGACAAACTATGCTTAGGTACTGGCAAACATCTTGAAAAATGAATGAAGTGAGCCTGTCACTTCAAGGAAAACAAGTGATAGTACTGTCAATAATAAAACATAAGCTTTCAGGCAAAAATCACAATTTTAGCAGTTATATCACTACTATGAGTCTAAAGCATCCCAAAATTTAAGTATCTCTCTGAAATTAGCAAAACTAATGAATGTGATTTCTCTGATATTGTGTTACATTTAACAACATTTGGAAGATCTGCATAGCCCAATACACCAATATTTTCTAAATGACCAATATATAATATTACAAAATCATACCTAAAACAGCCACTATCAGTGCAAGACAGACCAAAATGGGTTTTAATTGTACAAGAGTACACAAAGTTCATTGACCTGCTTTCAGATTCTATACTGCAACTAACTTTTAAGAAACTACCACTTGCTTAGTTTTGATATCAAGTATCAAAGAATACCCACAAATAACCTGAATGAGGAGTAAAAGGCTCCCCCCCTTTCCAATTACGTAACTCTGTGAGGCTGAATTTTCATCATACTTTAGCCAAAACAACTTATAACAGACTAAATGAAGATGTGACATTAAAGAGATTTGCAAAATTATAAAAAAGGTGTTCTTTTTTTGTTGATATTTTTTGTTTTAAAATGAAGTTATTTTTCATTTTCAAATATGGATTGTCTTAAACCAATCTCCATTTTAATTTCTAATAAAGTAAATACTGATAGACCTAACCCACAAAAACACAAGGTCTTTAAAGTCCTCAGAACTTTCAGAAGAGGGAGTCCTGAGATCACCTTCTCTAAATTAGAGAAAACACCACCTACTTCTAAGAGTTGGTATGAGAAGTAACAGATACCCGATGTTAAGCACTTAGCATAGTGTCCGGCACAGTGGAAAACTTAGTAAATCATAGCTGTTCTACTGCTGCGACTACTACCCACCACCTTTACTACAAGGTGAACCTACCTTTTAACTAATGAATGCGCTTTTAGCAACTAATGTAGTATAAAAATGAGGAATACCTGATGTTAAGGAAGCAGTGGCTTCATCCCACTACCTTGGTGCTTAGTCTAACACTTGAAAAGGCAGGGTGGCGGTCAGGGGAAACCTGAACTAAGGCCTGAATACTGAGCCAGGAAGCCTAGGATTGGGTCCAGGAATGGCCTTACGTCTTAGGTGTCGGTAACAAAAGCAGGCCAGAGGCATCTCTAACCTCCAACCAGTTTCTACTCAGCCCTAAAGCCTTTGACTATGAAGAACCAAAAGCAAATTCCAACCATCTACTAAGAAGGCAGGTAGAAAAGAGAACTGGGTATTTCCCCAAATCACACAGCTACTAAATAATGGAGCTGGTAGTGGCTTCTACTGCACTACAACGCCTTCGAGGGTGTTTAGACCAAAATACAAGCATGTTTCAAACAACTGCAGAAAACACCAATTCCTATTAGCTCCTAGAGGAATCAGGGTTCCAAGCAGCACACAAGTTTCTTTGCATGAAAAGACCAATACAAAATGCTTCTTTGTGCACAGCGACCAGATGATGGGACTGTGGACCTGGCTAGAAAAGGCAGGCAGGCCCACAACCAGTTTGCCAGCCAGACCCAGAAACACCCCTACCCCAACCTGCCCAGGAAGCCCCCCACAGACATTACCACTATGTCTTCAGGGTAGAGATTGTCGCTGAAGGAGCCATCATCAAAGTTGACTTCATAGAAGGTCTCAGTGGTGAGCCTGACCACCTCACACTGATAAAAACGCCCGTTCTTGTGCTTGCTGATGACCTTCTGCCCTGCAGTGATGCTCTGCAAGGTGCTCTTGGCACGCTGCAAAAACAGAGGCTTGGGTTACTCCCACCCTGAGTTGCCAGGCCTGGCAAATGCAGACCAAGATCAACGCAGGGAAGATAAGCACAGGAGTAGAAAAGTAAAGAGGAGTAAGAAACAGGAACTGAAACAGGTCTTTCCAGATATCCACACCCCAGCCAGAACCCTGGAAGAAACTAGCATCATGTTCTCCTCCACAAATGTAGCTCCTTCCTGGTCTCAGTCCACAATGGGTCCGTATACCATACTTCCTCACACCCTGAACTTCCACAACACTTTTCTGACTTCCCTTGTTGTTGTCAGAACTGAAGCCAAATAGCACCTACTCATGCACACAGCTCAGACACACATCAAAGTAGACACTTAACAGGTGACCTGAGGCCCAGTGACCCCAGACAGTTCTGCACACAGATCTCAGCACTAGCCTACCTGAGGACTATGGCACAAAGACAGGTGGATGTCCAGCTGCATAAGACAAACAGCTCCCCACAACAAGGACCCTGCCATCTCTGAGCCTTACATCACCCATCTCATTCTGAACTTGCCCTTGAGGCAAATGGGATGCCAGAACATCTGGTGGCCAAATGTCCAGCCATTCCTTACCAAGATGCCTAGGCCCTGGGCCCAAACCACGCTGGCCTCCCTGCTGTTCTCTGAGCTTCCGTTCCCACGTCAGGGTCTTTGCACTGCTGTCCTCTCTCCCTGAAATGCCGTCCCCACAGTTACCTGCACGTTGGCTCCTTTATATCCAAATGTCAACTTCTTGACACCATTCCTTACTGCCTCTTTTTCCTGCTCTATCTCATCCTCAGCACTTCTCCCATCTGATATACTGTGTATTTACAAGTTTCTAAGTATCTTTCAACTATAGGCAACAGGAGGGCACGGACTATTTTGTTTTGTTCACTGGTATATTCCCAGCACCTAAAACTCTGCCTGACATAGTAGATGCTCAATAAATTTTTGAAGCCTGAATTAGTGAAAGAAATACTGAACAGGACCTTTTATATCCTCACAGCACCCACAGTCTACAGCCACCAATTTAAGGGTGTAATCAAGGTTACCAAGTCACTGTCAGGTTCCATACATACACTCCCGTTTCCCTCCCAGAGACGGAACTCGGGATGTCCCAAGGTTTTCACGCTGCCAGAGTCTCATTCTCACAAATGACTGTTTTCCTTCTTCCTAAGCTCTAACCCGCCCAACCACCTCTCATGCTCAGTAGGACATCTTTATGGAAAAGGAGAATCCGGTCAGGCAACAAGGTCTTCCATGACTCCAAATGTTCCAAGTGATAGCAAAAAGTTTGCTCCTCTGGACCCATGCTCTATTGGGTCCTTTCTTTTACCACTGTATTTACAGCACATGTTGACACATCTATATTATCACTGTCTCTTACGTAGGCTCTACTCTACTAGACAAACTTTTAGTTACTTCTAGTAACTCACTGATGGCAATCTTCCCCAACTACAGTCTAGTTTCTGGCCTCACTACCCCACTGAAACTCTGCACTTTCGCGTCCCCATTAAGCATTATACCAGGCCTGCCTTCCTTACAGCATGGGGCTCTCCTGATCCCCATGCTGGCTTGCTGGACTGTGATATTCTACTTCTCTCTCCATGTTTTCAGCTACTTTCACCAGCTCATGCTCTGCCATCTGCTCCTTACATTAGGAATCTCCAGAATCCTGTTCCTAATGGGAACTGGATTCAACTACCCTGATAAATGCTGACAATACCTAAATCTTTACTTTCCTAGTTAAACCAGCTACCCATAGGCAGCTCCATCAGAATGCTCCAGAGGCCTCAAATTCTACATGTCCTTTCCTCTTTTTCATCTCTCCTCCTTTCCCTGCCAAATAGCCCTGCTCCTTCCCAGTTCCTGATCACAGTTAATAACATCTTCATATTAGCATCCTTTCCATCTTTCAAGGGAGAAATCTGAGCCATCATAAATTCAAACTCCCTCCCGCCTTCCTCCTCCTCCTCTCAGTCTCTCCATAGCAGTCAACAAACCGTGTCAATTATACCCACTGTAGGATCTCAGACTTAGACATGACCCCAAAGCTCTGCCTAGGCATTCCCATTTCATACCTCATTTCTCTCCTAGGTTAATTGGTTTCTGCCTCAAATTCTTATTTCTTGAATCCTTGAATATACCACCAAAATGATTATTTTTAAAATATAGCTCTTGAATATACCACCAAAATGATTATTTTTAAAATATAGCTCAAAATCATAATATTTGAAAAGCCCTTTTCATCTAATAGAGGCGAGGTCAAACTCCTAAGTGGTAGTCCAGGGCCCTCATCCTCTGGTGCTGCCTGCATATCTCCCACCATGTTCCCAAAACCAGCTTTTGCATGTTCATTCTTCTGAGATATGTTCATTCTGTGTCTAAGGCCTTGAATGCCCTCCTGCTCACAATTCCTACTCACTGTTTAAGACTCACTTCAAATGCCACCTTCTACCCAAACCCTTTCACAACTCCTCTAACTAAAATTACATGCACCGTTCTCTGAGTTTTACTGTTTGGCAAAGTGCAAAAATCTCTACTGTATGGCAGCTAATAGTTAACTGTTGGGAGCTCTTCCCTTCAGTTCACAGCCTTTACAGAACTTCTGCTATGTCCCTGACACTGACTTAATAGGGACACTTAGCTTAATAAAACATGGGCTCTCAACGAGTTTATCCCAGAGGAGTAGTAAACAAGTAAACAGATTATCAAGGAATCAACCACAAGTAGCTTGGTGCCACTGGATTAGGAAGCACAAGGCAGGGAGGAGAGATGGACAGGGTCCTTCCTGTAAGCCTTACTCATTAGCACTTTGCTAAAGCATAATGCTTGAAGAAATACTTGCTGACACAATAAATGCATAGCCTGCAGAGAAAATGATCCTGGCAACTGGCAAGAGGATTCTACCAGGGCACCCTCCCTCACCTCCAAGTTGGGAATCTTGTGCCTAAAGCAGGTGATGAAGACGACAAAGGGCCAGTCGTCTGGCTGCATCATCACTCCAGCAGCCTGGGCACAGCTCACATGGAAGGCAGTTGGGCAACGGCCATGGGAACACTGCACACAGCAGCCAGCAGTTCTTTTCCTCCGCTTCTTGCAGAAAACACATTTCTACAACACAGGGGAAGCAAGCCAATGATTCCAGGAACTAACAGTACAGGCTCCTCCGTTGCTCCCCCGACAAAAACACACAAAGCCAAACGAGCAAGAGCCTAGCTCCTTCCCAGAACGCAAGGGTTCACACACCCTCTTTTAATCCCACATCTGATTGTAGGTGTCCCCTCATTAAGTAGTTTTAACCACAGGGTGAGTATCATAAACCCTGGCCAAAACCAAGAGGGAGAGGATGATGATCACTGAGCCAAGCAAAGGATACCCTCACAGCGCTGTTCACTACCCAGAGACTTGTAAACAGAACAATGAGATAGAGCCTACAAACCCATCTCTTCTTCCTTACCAGTTTGAAGCGGGGCAGGGGGATTTTGCTCACATCCACTGGACTTCTTTCTGCAATGTTGACAAACCTTGCTTCCAGAATTGCCACAGCACATGAGACGTGGACCCACCTGCCAAAAGGCAAAGGCTGCTGCAATCCTCTCTGGCCCCAGGGCCCTGCAGCCTTCACATCTAATGAGGGCCTGCAGATAGTGCTTCCCTCTTAACCAACACGACTGCTGACTTCCAGCAAGTTCCTGGGATCCAGTGAGGCAAGAACCAGTGTCTCCACACTGAGCATGTGGAAATTGGTCCCTACACCACTGACCTACACAGGGTTGTACTTCTTACCACACTCACTCACTCACAGCCTGCTGCAAAATGAGCAGAGCCACAGAAGTGCCGCAGGTTTCAGGGAGTGAGAATAAATTAGAGAGCATCCTAAGGCCGCTTTTACCATAGGACCTGGTTGCTGCCTCTGAGTATCTCCTGTGCCCCCATCTGCCAGTAATCACAGCTCTCCCCCTAGGCCTTTGCCCAAACCTTTCCCCTGGGCTGAAAGGACCTCTCTTCTGCTCCTTTCATCCACAGCACACTCACTCTTTAACATCTGGCCCATGCCCCACTTATGCTGAAAGATCTGTTCAACGGACATCCTTAGACAATTAAGTTCTAGGCATCTTGGGAAACTGACATGCACCAAAATGAGAACAACAAAGATGGTGAAGTCTCTTAAAATCAGGCCAGGCGGAAACCTACCATAAACAGTGTTGGGGCTACATGGAGGCTGGCTGTGGGATCGGCAGGGCTGCTGCTATGTGAAAGTGGGAACAGGTCTGCTCTGGGTGGCAGTGTAAAGTTTCTAAGGTAAAGGTGGGAGGCTCAAGCAGAGCCAGCTCCACCCAAACAAAGAACAGCAGTATCTTGCAATTGTGAGGAACACAATGAGATCAAGTAATGGCAAGTGCCTTCAAAGGAGTAGAAGCAGCAAGCGGAACAGCCATCTATCTTGAACAGCATGATAGAGATTCCTGTGAGGCAGGATGCTGGACAGTATGTATGCTCCAAGTTCCCTAAAACAAGATTTTAGCTGGAAGCAGGATATTCACCACTGACTGCCATCTGGCCTGTGTGTACTATTCCCTAGATAGCCAGCTTTTCCAGGGTAAAACCTCATTCACCTTACATTTCTACCTCAGAACAAGTAAGCCAACACCAAGCACAAAGATTCAGCTCAGTGAAAATGAACTGCCCGACAGCTGAGAAGCCCACTCTGGCTAAGATGCCCAGACCTTCTGTAGATTTGATTCAACAGCGGGTAGGTCTGGCTGTGCTCCCTTCAACGTCCCCCTCTCCTCGTGGACACTCACTCCCTCTCATTCCAAACAGAAGGTCTGAACCAGGGAGAGCTCACCTCCCTAGCCCGTGGTCACCTCGGCACCAGTCCCAGCTATAACAAGGTAACTGTCCTCACTCCAGCCCACAAAGCCCCCACACCATGGACATAGGGTCCTCACACCTCCCAAGTCCCTCTTGAGTCCATCTGAGCTCCTCCAAATGGTGGAAGTTACTTACGTCTCTGCCTCAGAGAGGAAGCTGGAGCTGGAAAGGTCTGGGACTGCCTGACTTCCATTGGCATCCCATTTTTAAAGTTAGTCTTGGAGACACTACTCCAGTTCCAAACAGTATGTTTCCCCAGTCCTCATCAGTCAGTTTGACGAACAGTCACTACCTCTCAGTACCTCTGCATGCTGCTTCAGAACTGAGCATTCAGCACTACTGCTCAGAAAACTCACCTGTCGTCATTTGCTCTCTGTAGGGCTCCTCCTCGTAATGAGCATAAACAGCAGTCCTGCCAAGAAGGAAGGCGGAGGAAAAGCAGTTACCTAGTCATTAATACCCAATCTGCTCTCCCCTCGACTACCTTTGGCCAACTGCAGCCTCCACAAAAGTGGCCTAAAGGTATGTGGGGCTTCACCTAGGCAGCCAGTGCAGTCAAGACTCCCCTGTAAGAAGATGGGGTGGGAGGTCCCTGGGGCTAAAGTGCACAAAGTATTCGTCTGACTTAGCATAAACCTCTTTGCTGTTACTAACAACAACTGTCAAGCAGTCACGAACGACACTCTGCTCAAACTGGAGGCATTACTAAAGACAGGGCTCTGCCTGCCTCCTGTGTGGGGTATTGCCAGGTTCCAGCGCAGGGGTGATGAAGAGAAAGCTATGAAATGAAACTTCCAAGCCCCATTCTGATGCTACAACCCAAAGGCTAAGTTCTTTAACGGGGGTGATGGTTTGTCCACAAGCCCTCTACCTTGGTCTTCATACAAAAGAGCAAACACAGCTTCCAGACTCCATCTATGCCCTGCCACAGGGGGCAGCAACCACTCTGTCAGTAGGGATTTATGCTGATAATACTCACTTTCTGACATCACTGTGTACCTGGCCCTATGCAGATGGCTGGGGATATAAAGTCCACGTGAAACTGTCCGGCCCTGAGAGAACTCCAAGTCTCACGGGGGAGACAGAAACAGTGTGGACACACTCACCTCCTCCAGGGCATTGGCCGAACACCTAGAACACATCCAGTCTTCAGAAGCCTTTGCAGGGGGTACCCCATAGCAACCTAACAGGAGCACACACACACATGAGCAAATTAGACCTGGAGGTTGGAGTCAGAATGTAGACTTGTAACCCTTTTCCACAAACTATGTCCCACGGCTACAAATCTGACAGAATTCTAGAGTCAGGGCCCCCAGGGTTCATGGCTCAAAGTCTGAAAAAGTCAGAAACCGTTGATTCACTGGTACAAATACCTTGTGTGTAGGGGGACTAATCCCCTCCTGGTATCTGCAACCAAGACGACAGCACAGAGCTGAGCATGCAAGCATGCACCTGGGGTCCCATAAAACTCAGACTCAACCCCAAGAACACATAAGCAGTCTCTGCAATGGAGGACTAGGGAGGCCACTAGAGGCTGGGAGAGGCCAGTAGGAGGCAAGGACTTGCTAGAACAAGGCCCACAGCCCCTGGGACAAGACACAGAGAAAAGGTGAGGGGTACTCACTGGCGTGGACCCGGACACTGCACTTTTTGCAGGAAACCAGAATGCTGGTGCCATCCTCCTCAAGGTAAGGGGTGGAAAGGTTGATGTCCGTACTGCAGCCAGTTGAGGTGAAGCACATTTCTGGAATCAGTGGCTTGGTCCTCTGCCTCTGGGGGGCTAAATCTGCAGCATTTCCACAGTTCTGACTAAGGCCTCCAAACTCAACCTAAGGACAGAGAGCAAGTGTACACATCAGTGAACATGGGCCCATGTTCTCTGCTTTCCACCTGCTCCATCAGCAGAAAGCTGGCTCTTACTGATATGACTATGGCTACAGCTCCCGGGTGCACAGCCATTATCCCAGAGCTGCTAATTGAAGTTACCTCTAATGACTCAAATTCAATTTCTCACAGCAGCATCAAACAAAGGCCTCTAGGGACAACTGAGAAAGGGGAGCGAGGTAAGAGGCAACTGGGATTTCAATCTCTCCAAACCAAGTAATAAAATGCACTGGGATGTTAGCAAGGTTGCTATCGTGGGCTCCCCTGTGAGCTGCATGTGGTGGCCCCCGCCCAGGGAGAGCACCCAGAGCAGGCGCTAATGGGCCAGCACTGATTTCCTCTTGTGGTCTGTGTCAGCAAGTCACCCGAGCTGCAACACTGTCACAAGGCTGGAGTCCCACCTGCCACTTCTGGCTTGGGGCCCCTTCAGGAAGAACATTAGGTCCATGTACTTCCGCTGGCAAACATCCTGACAGCAAATACCTGCTGGCTCTGCTGCCAGATGACACTACCACCCCCCTGCCAAAGATACAGCCCAGAAACATGTCAACTCCAAGCCTATGCCACTCATGAAACTCTGAGCCCCACTCAGGAGATCTGCTGACAGTACAGCGAGGCCATTCACTTCCTTCACAGGTAAGGGTACAAAGAATTCTTCAGTTTTGCTTTTTGTCAGCAGAAAAAAGTAGTGAGTTACTAGTCCAAAATGTGTTGGTCTGAGGTTCCACTCAAGACAAGCAAGAACCTGGGGCCCTGCCAGGCTCAGTGGCAGCCATGGTACTTTAACCACTGTCAGGGGACTGGTTATTTCCATGCATCATTCCCTTGGTGAGGGCCAACGGCAGCAGGTAATACCCCAGAGCCAGCCCCAGCTCTTCTCCAAAGCATTCTCAAGTGACAACCCACACTGCTAAGTCGTCTGCCTGGTGAGGCCTGACCAGCACATGGATGGAGCAGAGCCCACCAGAAAAACACACCTTTCCCAAAACAACCGGTGACAAGCTATGTACCCGCAGTGAAACCTAGCTTCCCTCTGACTGCTGGCCCTGAGTGAGCAGACAGTGGACTTACCTGATGGTAAGTCTGAAAGATCATACAGACGGCACAGTGAGGGGCCTGCTGGGCCACGGTCTCATTGAATTCCTTCTCGGCCTCAAAGTTTGGGGGTCGGTTCTGCCACAGCTGGCTCAGGGGCTTGGCCCAGACCTCTGTCTCCTCAGCCTCCTCCTCAGGGGTCAGCTGCTCAGATGTCTCTAGAGGAAGAAGTAGAGCATGATCAGCACCAGCCCTGCACATCAATGGCTCTCTGTCTGGAGAGCAGATGAGCTCAGCCAGGATTCGACTGAACTCAAGATCCTAAGGGGGATAAAGGCAAAGGGCAGAACTGATTTTCAGCAGACTCCTTCAATACTCAGATGATGCTGTGGGGAGCCCTGCCAATAGCCCTTTCTCTGGCCCGACTGACTCATGGTCTCTACTCTTCCTTCTTGCCCCAAGAGTTCATCTTGCTCTGCTCTTCTCTCCTCTAACAGCTGTCAGCATTCAGCCCCTCTGCCCAAGGGCTGCAGTGTTTAACACCATCTTGCCAGAAACTGTTACTTGCTATGTCCCATACATCAGCATGTTGAGTCTGCACCTCTTAACAATTTTCTCTTTAGCTGCACTGAAGGGAAACAAGGAAAAAAATTACAGGCAAATGACAAGGCTTAGTCGTTTTTACATCATGGTCCTTGGTCAGAACTTCCCAGCTCCCTCTGGGAAGGTCAGTGGGCATCCTCCTTTTCTACTAGACAGGGCTCACCCATTGCCTGGCTTTGCCTCAGAGGAAGGCACAGTGTGTCCGAGATGAACCCTCTTCCCAGCCACAGGATGTAACCCTTGAGTCTAGACTAAGGTCTGGCACACAATAGCCCACAGACCAAACCCAGTCCACTCAGGGAGCTTAGAACTGTTTTTACATTTTTAAAGCATTAGGAGAAAAAAAGGAGCATATGTGACAGACACAAGGTCTATGGAGCCTGAAATATTTACTATCTGGCCCTTCACTGACCCCTGGTCTAGAAGACACATTTGTATCTCTTCATCACTCTAGACAGCAGAGCCTATCACTACTGAGCCTCAGCACTGCCTGAGGAAGGAAAATCCCCTCTTGGTACATCTTCCCAAGAGAAAGGGACATACCGTTGGACAGAAAACAAAAAACTGTTTACAAACCATGATGGAAATAGTAAAGATGCACATTTTCCATTTCTCCCTAACTCAGTGAGAGAATGGCATGGCCTATACCTCCTCATAGAAACAAGGTCAAGGAGGTAAGGAAAATCCCATAACCCTAAGGTTACAGGTGAAGAAGAGCAATCTTTGGTAAAAGTAGCAGCAAATAACCAAAATCAACTGATGTCCTCCAGGTGCTCCCCAAGTGAGGGAAGTATGAGAAGTTATAATTGGTAATTCTTCTTCAGCAAGTAAGGCCCCAGTGCAGAGCACGGACAGCAGCCTGGCTCTGTGCCAGCCCCACCATGCGGCATCTCATGGGATCACCACCCAGCCATGTGTGAGCACCAGCAATCCCCAGTTCCAGCATGCCCAATGATCCCACTTTTTCCCAAACAGAAGTGCTTTTCAAGAGGCCCTGGAGACCTACATAGAGCAGCCCAAGGAACACTCCGATATATACTTGCATGAGATGCCTGCTTATTTGTTCATTTCTGGAACTCCAGCTCCGTGCTCAGTGAAGATAAAGAGCTATCTATTCGGCCTTTACAGACACGTTTATCTTAAGGATCTGGCAGCTGCCGTGTGTGTGACCTCAGCGAAGAGTACTGTAGTTTAGTGGGCCCTCAGACAATTAAAATTAACCCCTACAAGCTCCACCAATCAGGCCCATCCAGGAACCATGGTAGCAAAACTGAAACAGCTGTTTTCTGCACCCTGGCCAAAGCAAGAATGACCAAGATAGAATGGAAGGAACAGAAACAGCCTCACAATGACAGCAGGAGAACTAACACACTGACATCTGCTCCTTTTACAAAGTCCTAAGTGGCCAAAAGTCATTCCACTTAGGAATACTGAATGATGAGGGGAAATTTCAGAAATGAAATTTTTTACATATCTAAACTTCATTGAGCTATACAGTTAGGGCGTGTGCACTTCACTGGATATGTTATGCCTCAACTGAAAAAAAGTTGAGGTGGAGGGACATGTTGGACTAAAGGAGATTAAAGAAAACTTCCACATATGTGACCTTTTTGGTTTATACTGGTTTAAAGGAAAAAAGGTATAAAACATATTCTTGGGATAAGCACAGAATGAACATGGACTGAAGATTAAAGGATATTAAGAAATTACTGCTTATTCTCCTGGGTGTGGTAACAACAGTGTTTATATAAGAGATAAGCCTTAGAAGCAGCCTATCGGTGTCCCTGAAGTGACTTGATGACTCCAACTTACTTTTAAACAACAGAGCCAATGTGCACGTAGCACGTATGTAAGCAATGCCTGTGGAGGGACGGTCGGCAACTACAGGGACATGGTAACAGCTGATGAACAGACAGGCGAGGAGCACTCAGCTGTTCTTACTCTTTCAAATTTTCCAGATTTGCAACTTATCATAAAAAGTTGGGGCCTGAATATTATGATCTTGAATACATTAAAAAGACAAACATGGACAAATTTAATTTGTGACTGGAAAAGTCAGGAAGGTCAACACATTAAAATGTTCAGTGGTCACCTTTACAGGATAATTTTCTTTTCAACTTTTTCTGCTTTCCCAATTTTCTACCACCTCTCTACTGGTTTAGAGCACTGGAGGAGAAAAGAATCATGAAGCTAGGCTGTTACTATCCACAGAACCTGAAGCCCCCCGCCTGGGCTGGGCTGGGCTGAAGGACCTTCCCAAGACTCTGCCTCAAGGTCTGACCTACTGCTGACTATAGGATCTCAAGAGACTCTCCCCACCTAGCTTCTCACAATCCTTCTACCAAGAGAAAGAGTGGAAATGGGCATTGGCATCAGATCAGAAAGGAAATGTGGGGCTTGTGGGGCAGAAGAAAGGCTGCTGAGACTCTGGACTTTCCCACCCAGCCACTGGCACCAGGAAGGGCAGGACAGGGTAGGAAAGGGCATCAGTCAAGAGCAGCAAGGAACCCAGTCACTGACAGAGGCTCACTGGCACTCATCCTAGCGAATCTCTGAGCTCCAGACAGCACAGGAGGACCATGCTGCACTGATGGCAAGAGTCCTTGAGCTCCAGCCACATACTTCCAGTTCTGCTTCACATCCTGCCTACTCCCCTTCTGTCTCCCTCATGGGTCCCTCTTCTTCCTCTGGCATCCTAACATCCCTGCGCCACCCCCCAAATGCCCTCATCTACACTAACAAAGGTACCCAGTACCACCTCTGCACAGCCCCAAGTCTATACCTTTCAGACCCTGGATGCGGGTAATCCAGCCAAAGCTACAAGCCAGGGAAGCACTCAACTCATGATTCTCCCTTCTCTGCCACCCTCACGGTGCCACATCCAATCACCAGATGATATCTTCCCAGCATCTTCACTACATGTCCTCCCCCATCCATACCACCATGACCCTGGCTCAGAGCCTCACATCTCAGAGCCCATGACAAAAGGCCATCTGCTCCTCTCAAAGCCATTCTCAAGATGCAATCCCTAGGAGCAATCTTCCCAATGTAAACCTGACCGTGTCACTCCTCTGCCTCAAACACCTCAAATGCCCCTCCACGCCTGGTGCAGGACAGGGGGGGCCTCACAACCTAGTAACTCCTCCAGTGCACCTACTACTCCCTGTCCTGGTCCTTTAACTTCAGCCACACTGACTGTTTCCTCTAATCTAACTTCCTGTTTCTCTCCTCTGTGGTTACTCAGACTGGCCCCTCTGCCTGGATTAGGGTCTCCTCTCTTTATATGTGTCTACCTGTCAGTCTGCCTGACCACCGTGGGACCTTCTTGAGGGCACAGACATCTTAGTTTATCTTTGTAGTCACACATGCAGCCCAGGCTTGGCATCACTGACAGATTCTGCTATCCAGAAAAATCAGCCTTATACCTCCCAGGAGAAGAAAGGGAAGAACCTGCATGCAATTATCTCAAGATATGCAAACATATAATGAAATCTGATTATAAATTAGATAGCAAATGAAATCCTGCCCTCCTTATGGAGTACCCAGGAGACAGCTGAGCCATAGGCCCACCCCTGGCCCTCAGCGTGGCTTCCTGATGTCCTATCAGAGCAGGTCCCCCCCCCCCCAAAGCAATGAGTTGCTTTTGTCCTGGTGGAGAGAGAAAACCACACTTACCATCATCACTGACGCAGTCCTGCAGCACGAGTGGGTGATGGCGGGGGAGCTTGCTTAAGGGCTGACGACGGCCCTTCGACTTCTTATTCTCCTCCAGGGAAAACATGTATTCATCTGCAACCTGGGCAAACCATAAGGAGAAATCAAATTGGTCTTGCCTCCACTTAGGGACACAACAGAAGTTAGTCTTACAGTGAAAAACAAGGGAAAGGGTGAGCACAGAGACGCACGAAGAAATACAAAACCAAACACAGAAAACAATTGTCTTAGAAAAAGCCACAATAGCAATGCCTGCAAACTAGTCTGGTAAGTGTGGGTCCTGATCTCAGCAGCAGTCTGAAACAAACGAACCCCAAAATAAACCTACTCCAGCTCTAAAGGAGAGTCATGCTCCCTTCTTTGAGCTCAGTCATGAGACTGCATCTGACAGCCACAGAGAAGCCCAGGTGACCCCTTCCTTGGGCCAGAGGCCAGCAGCACCTGTTACAAAGTACCAAGTAGCTGGGCCATCCAGGTTGGTTTGAAAGGCTAGAGGACAGCCAACCGAGTGAGGAGCGGCTGACCCACTAAAGGTAAACAGGCCAACTTCTCCTTGTGCACTGGCAAGACCTCAGCTCTAGCTGTCGGTGTTCAGTCCTCAGTTAGTTTCCTCTCTACCCAGTGAGAACATCAGCCAGGACAGAGAGCACATCTCCAACTATGGCCCAGCTGCAAAAGAAAAAGTTGATGTAACATAGCATTTATGTAATGTCAGAGCAAATGTAATTAGGTTTAAGACATACAGGACTGAGTAAGTAATACCACATAAGAGTTTCTTTCTAATCGATGTATTTAAAATTTGGTTACACTGACATTAGGAAAACCCATTAAGTGAGAAAATGAGACCTGGAAAACAGCCACTTTGCAGCTGTAACAGAAACCAGTGCCTTAGAGTGCTACAGAGAAGTGGCAGTACTGCAATTCCAGCCCAGAGAAGGAACACCAGGCCTATGGACTCCACGTGCAGCCATACAGAAACTCAGACCTTAAGGCCCACACTCAGAATGTCAAGAAAAAAAATCTGAGCAGGCCACATCCAGGCAAAAAAGAGCCTGCTCTTCCAAACAAAAATTTAACCCCAAGTTTCAGTGTCCATTTGCTCATTCATTCAACAAATATTTACTGGACTCTACTGCCCAGGGAAGGAAGAAGGTGTGTAAAACTGGACTAAGGATGTGATCCCTGCTTACACAAGACATGCAGACAGCAGTGTGCTGGAATATGGCGAGGAGGGGATTAGGGACCTTTTCTTCCTGATGCCCACGAAGACTTAGATGATCACAGACTTCTAATCAGATCTGAACTACAGTGACAGTCCAAACCAACCATTTCCAAAATGTACATCAAGAAGGCCCCTCAAGAGCCTCCATTCCAAGTTAACAAGCAGGCTCTAGGCTCCACCTCCGTTACAACCAGGACAGCCCTGCTTTTGATTTACATTTTCCAACTGAGTAAGATTTCACTTAAAGAAAGGGTTCTTTGGCTGAAACAAACTGGAAAACCCATGCTCAACAAATCTACTTGCTACTGTTGCCATGTAAGTATAAACTTTAGGGAAACGCACCCCCACGTATGTATACTATGAACTATATATACTGGTGCACATTTTAAAACAAAAATAGCCTAAAAGGATTAAGATAAATACAAAATTCCATCACTTTATTCCTGCAGCCCCCAATAATCTTCTATTCCCCCACTTTGAAGATCTAAACCTGCGATAGGGCAGATATTAGGAAGCAGAAGCTGAATAAAGGAACCAAACGTGATGGGGATTTCTACCCTGGATTACCAAGGTAAGAGAGATTTAAGAGGATCCACATGGATGAATGCGGACTAGTAATAAGCCAGTTAAACCTGTTGCCCATGATATACAATCCACATCTGGAGGTCCTTCATTCGGAAATACCCAGAGAGGCAAGAAAATTCAGCCTAGGGGTTCAGAAAGGAGGTCAGAGCAAGAGCTATACATTTGGGACCCGTCAGCACTAGGTTCAGATTTGAAATTGTGGGAGTCAGTGAGCTTATTGGTGGAAGATAAACTGAACACCAAGCCTTCCAGGACAGGAGGAAGAAGAGAAGAAAGAAAAGGTCAAGACCAAGGACACACAGAAGCAGAGGAGTGCAGAAAGCAAGGAGGGGAGGGCCTTAGGAGGGGGAAAGCCACAGTGCTGAAGAACACACAGAGGAGCTGAGCAGGAAGAGGTCCCTGGGCTCAGCACTTGAAGGTGCAGGGCTGTTTTTTAGAGCTAAGTTCCAGGACATAGATAGTAAGGAGCCAGGGAGCAAATGTATCACAGAGACTATTTTTAAGATCAAGAGAAGGAACGAGATCGAAGCTTGAGAAGGAAGTTTCCTCCAGTTGTATTTTAGAATAGAGGCTACCCAAGTATGATTCTACAGGCAGAGAGGGTAGAAGTTTGTGAGAGAGACATTAGGATATGTGGAGAGAATAATGGTCCCCCCCCCCCAAAATGGCCACTCCTAATCCCTGTGAATATGCTATGTTAACATGACAAAGGATTATTAAGGTTGTTAATCAGATGACCTTAAAATAGATAATCCTGGAAATCTGGGCAGGCCCAATGTAATTACACAGTGCTGAATAATGGAAGAGAGACAGAAGAATTGGTGTCAAAGTAATGTAGTTGGAGAAACACTTGGCCAGATGTTGCTGCCTTTGAAGATGGAAGGGCCATGAGCAAGGAATGTGGGCAGCCTATCAAAGCTAGAAAGGGCTCTCCCTCCAGAGCCTTCACAAAGGTACGCAGCCCTGCTGACAGCCTGACTTAGCAGAGGGAAGCCTGTCTTAGAGAATTCTCAACAGAAGAACTAGAAGCTAATAAATGTGTGGTTGTAAGACTAAGTTAGTGCTAACCTGTTTAAAGCAACAATAGACAATGAGTATTTGTAGGGGTAGGAGGTTGGAACAATTCATTTCAAAGGTCTAAGCACTAAAGAAGTACAGAGGTCAAGACCAAGGACACCAGAATACAGGCCTGGGAGAAGAAAAGGCTACCTTTACACCCACCCATTTCTTCGGAGTGACTCCTCTTCAGCCAACACATGTACCACAGCTGAGGCCACAGCAACAGACATGACATCTCATCTCCAGGAGCTTATGACCCATTCAGAGCGAGACTTGGTTGGGAGACTTGGAGACTTTTCCAAGATTTTCCAGAGACCTGGAAAGTCCCTGCCCTTTCCACTACCATGGTGCAGCCTCTGACCACAGGACAGGTCTATTCGAGCATCTGAGTATCTGCCCACATTTTCTTGTCTTCTGGCCCAACCCTCCCCCTGCTCCATGGCATCCAAGTCCTTCCTCACAGTGCTCCTTTCCCTGCAATGTGCTCCCACTTCTAAGTTCCCTCAGTAGGTAACAGGAAGGGCAGACTGCAAGCCCGGGTCAACCGACCAGCTGTGGAAGCCCAGGCAAGCAAAGCAGCAAGCCACTGCTTTATGGGAGTAGCAAACGCTGCCCCACTGGACTTTCTGTGAGGATGGGGTGAGAGAGCATGGAGGGTCTCCAGGCTTCTGCCTTTAAGACAGCTGGAGCTCAAAGGCTCCCACATTCTCTGTTCCCCGTTTTAACATCAAGCACCCAGGTCAAAGTCAATGTTCCAAAGGAGGACTGTTCTGTACAGAATTCTCACTCCTTGTTTTGAGAACTTTCCAAAGCAGCTTAAACTAACAAAAACTTTTGTGGCAGACACACTGCTGTGGTTCAGTTAGCAGCTGATGGAAATTCTGGGGATTTGCTACCTCAGCAGTCAACCAGGGTGCTTTACCAAGGCCCTTGACATAGTGGCACATAAACTGAACAGCAAGAAGTCCGAATTGTACTTCGGGGGGTACTTAAAGTGAGGGCAGGCGAGGAGTAGGTGCTCTTCAAAACCCAGCTGTTCCCAAATATAGATACAATGCAATTAGACCTCTCGAGGGACAGCAAAGTGGTTCAGCCTCTGCCCCTTGCCTTGACTGCCAGTCCCCTATTCCACCCAACCAGACAATCCTGCTGTCAGATTCTTACTCAAACTAAACTTCCATCTTTCCTTCACCATTTATAAAATGCTCGTGAGCCAAGCTCTGGGGACCATGCGGTCCCTCAGAAAGCAAGGCTGCATGTGCACAGGGCCTGGCCTCTAGAAGTGTATCTCCACCAGCCTACGACAACCATACTGAGGCCAAGACAGCACCACAGAAAAGGAGACGAGTACTGCAGGATTCCAAGGAGAAATGCAAGTAAAGGGAAATGATGAAAGGTTTCTGGTGGTGGCTTTTGGAAAAGGCTGGGCTCCAATAAGCAGAGGACTGTTCCAGGAAACCTAGGGAGACAATTCCCTGTCTCCTCCCACCTCAGAGCCTCCCCAGCCTGGTAATGACTGCGCAGCAATGGGAATGCGCACTGAAGGCCACCAAACCGCACGCTGAAAGATGGCTAAAGGGATAGACTTTGTCATGCATATTTCACCACAATTAAAAATGAAGAAACTCATCTGCAGCCATACCCCCATCTCCAGCTCTGCTGGAGACCCCACCACCGCCCTCCTGCTCAGACCTCCAGGACCCCTCTGCTCTGCCCACCTCATCTCCACCTGGTCACATTGCCCAGACCTCCCCCCTTGCCTTCAATCCTGCTCCTGCCTGGCTCTGGACACACCACCCTCTCCTAGTTCCCCCAAGCCTTCGGCTGCTCTTCTCTTCTCCTCACTGGGCCCTCCACCTTCCCCCACACTGTGAAAACGGTTTTCACACTCCACAGGTGAGCTCTTCCATGCCCACAGACACCCTCCTCTGACTCCCAAACCTACAGACCTTCCTGGGCTTCAGGTATGTGTGTACACATCTCCACAGCCTACCTCACAGGCAGGCCACACTCAGCATGCCCCAAAGAGCTCCCCTCCTAAGCCACACTCAAAAGACATTACTTTTCTTGCTACCTCCATCTTCCACTGATGCCCCACCATCCAGCCAGAATCCCAAGTCAACCCCCACACTGCCCCTCACTCGCATCCCGGCCAGCCCCAGCCCTGTGCTCCTGCCTTCTATGTAGGTCTCAACTCCACCTCCTGCACCCCATCACCTGTCTCCATCACCACCACGCAGCCAGGTCCTCGCTATCTCTTTCAGACTAAAGGGACAAGTTCCAAACTGATCTCCCTATTGTAAATCTTTTTTTCTTCCTTTCCTGAAGTAGAAGCATTTGATTATAAAAATGTGTTAATCATAAAAAATATTTTAACAGTTTATAAATGTAGGAAGTGAAAATCATCCATAATTCCATGTTCAAGAGAACCTCTTCTGCTTCTAATTTTGTCTCCTTCCCCACAAAATACCTTTATACTGCTTCCAAAATGATCTTTCAGAACATTAGTGCAAAACTTAACCCCTTCATTGGACTATCTAAAGAAAAGTTGACATGGTATCTTGAGGAAGTCAATGGGGGGAAGTAGGGGGAGCACTGCCCTAGATTAAAGTAGACTTAAGAGACACAATAAACAAAAGTGTGAGACCACATCAAACCCTGATTCAAATAAAATTTTTTTAGACAACTGGGGAAATTTGATTATGGACTAGGTATCAGATGATGCTTAGGAACTCTTGCAATTTTGTTAGGCATAAGATTAATGGCAGTATGATGAAGAAAATACCCATGTTTTTAGAGATAGGCACTGAAGTAGAGGAGAATGACTCGACATCTGTTATTTGCTTTAAAAAACTTCAAACACAAAAGAAAGGATAGATGAAGAAAAATGTGACAAAGTGCTGACAAATGCTAGGTCTACATGATGAGTATTTGTGGGTTCATTGTTATTATTCTGTATACATCCTTATGCATTTAAAAAATTATGGAAATCTCCAATCTCCCAAAATACATAGTGGGAACCTTCCACAGCTCCCCACGCCACAAGTCTGAAGTAAAACTGCTTCACAGCGCATAGGCAGCCCTCTCGTTCTGGCTCCTAACACCCTGCACCAACACCTCCCAAGGCCTCCATTCCCATGTGCCCAAGACATACAAAACCACTGCAGAGCCCCACACGCTTTGACCTTGGCATGAGCCACCATGACCATCTGAAATACTCTCTCCTCTCCCGGATTCCCTCTCCACTTTCATTCTTGCCACCCAACATACTCCTGGCTAACCTCCAACCTAGCTAAAATGCCTCCTCTCTGCAGTCTCCCTCAACTCCTCACCTCAACCCCAAGCTAAGCTGCTAACTCTTCCACTTGTGCTATAACACCTAACCACAAAGTTCTAGTATTATTTGCTCACATCTGTCTACTCATCCAGACTATGAGCTCCCTGAAGGCACAGTGCTAGCATAAGTAGGTATGCCACCAAGGATTACAGGCAAAATATTTTGAGAGACTGTGAAGTAGTTCAAAGATGCCAGCACATCAAGGGCTGAGGGGAGAAGGTGGTTGGTGATTCTAGAGTGGAGAAGGACATTATTCCCATCACGGTACAGCTGAGAAGTCCATGCAGAATTTAAAAGGAGCCAGGAAGGCACTCAACAGTTTTTGAGCAGAGGAATCAACGAGAGACTCATGTTAGAGAGAACCCTCCTTCTCCCAGTGTATTTCCACATGGAGGGATTCCTGGCTTTTCTTCCCAGTCTTCGGATGTCAGTGAGCTTTGCTTAAGTGGAATCTGACTTTTGCAGGAGTGTACTCTGGTCTGTCTCCTTGACTTGTGGAAGGTAAGTGGGAAACTAGGCCACCAGAGAGAGGCCTGTGTCATCCAGGATAGCCTGAGACTATATAGGTAATCTGTCCAGTTGATGGTAAATGAGCAGCAGGGCCATTTGGCCACAGGTTAAAAGCCACTCTCTTCAATCATTTTAACCAGTAACAAAAAGACATTCTGATCTCCCTATGCCTGTCTCCTGTATTCATTATTTAACTGGTTCCTAATTTGGAAGGAAAAAAAGATGGCTGTTATTTATTGGCTCCTCCCAGCAAAAAAAAAAAAAACCCCACACAGACCTTGACTCTGTGGTGACATTAATTTAGCAGTAATATATGGTCTGCACAATGCATATAAAGTGTTTAGTATATGGTAAGTCCTTGCTATCGTTAGCTGCTTTTATGGTTGTGATTTCAGTTGGAAGCAAATATAGTCAAGGCACTGCAAAAGAAGGAAAGAGTGGCCTGTAGTGTGCAGCATGAAAAAGAGGGCACAAGAGCTTTGTGAAAGAATGGGCCAAATGTGCTCAAGGGAATATAAGGGATCCTGGTTTCCAAGCTGAAAAGCTTTCTCTTGTGGAGGCCGCCATAGGACAGCAAAGAGAACAGCCATCATAAGCAATGAGAAGGGACAGTCGTCATCTGCTCACTGGCTTGCACCCACCGTGAGACGGAAGGAGGGACATTCACATGGAAAAAGTCTACAGAAACTGAGCCCTGAAATTCTGGGAAGACAGAAAGCTATATGGGTATTAAAGACAAAGGCACAAACCAACCACAAAAAGGCACTCCTGGAAAACTGGAGGGATCTTAACACAGACTAAGTGTCAGCACTTCAGCCAAAGAAAGATAAAGCCAACATGCCAAACGGTGGCTTTTGGAAAGGGCTGGGCTCCAATAAGCAGAGAACTGTACTGATGAGTATTCATCATCAAAAGTTTAAGAAAATATATTTTTCCAAAGTAAGAGAATGGGGAATAAAGACCTTCAGCACTGTCTTCTACCCGCCAGAGACCCCACCCTATCCCGGGCTGCAACCTGACCCACATAAGCTATGAGGCTAGGGAGTTAAGAGCAGGTCATCTGGCTAAGCCTGAGTCTGGCTGATCTAACCCAGCTCTGTGATATGCTACTCAGATCCATCAAGGGTCTTTTTACATAAAAGGAAGAAAACAGCTTTTGATGATAGCGTGTTTTAAGAGGAAACCTAAACACATTCACATTTACAGCTTTGGGAATTCATCCTGGTCCCCAAAAGGATGTTCTGTCAACAGTGTTACACTGGGAGATGAAGACTATATAGGGGAGAATGGTGGGAGAATTCCCAGTGGAGTCTACAGGCAGTCAACATTTCTAAGGCAAAACCTTTGAATTTTAGGGTAAGAAAGGCCATCTCATTCCCAGCCTTTAAACACCTGGGCTGCAACCACTCTAAACACAAGGGCCTCTAAGGCAAGGAGTGTTGGAGGAAGCATCCAATTTGGCGCTATGGGTTGCTGCCCTCACTGAGGACGCTGTGCAATTCTTTGTAACAACACTCACATGGAGATAAGGAAAAAGGAACTCCCAGCAAAAAATAAGCTGGAAGGCAGCCAATGCCATCTGGCTTTCTGCTTGACACAAGCACAGGCCAGAGGCCCATTCTGAGGGGTCTCCTGACAACCTGGACACCTGCAGCGCCCACTCCCAGCACCCCAGGACCCCTTCCAGGGCAGCACCTACCCCCACCACTGTCCCGAGCCCATACCTCAGCCGGCTCCCGCTCGCTGACACTTCCGGTGGCGCTCCCTTTCTTCCTCATGCATGGCTCTCCCATGGCGACCCTGTCGTCCCCTTTGGCATAGCTGTGCACAGTGAGAACTCCCATTTGCCCTTGGGCTCGGCAGGATAGAGGCTCACTGGTTTCTGAATCAGAAGAAACAGAATCCCGTGAAGAACTGGAGCCCAGGCTAGATGATGACTTCTTTTTGGAGCCCAAGAAGACAAGGCGTCCCCCTAAAGAAGCAGGATTCACAGAAAGATCCAAGGCAGCCACTTCTTGTTCCTCCTCCTCCTCCTCCTCCTCCTCCTCCTCCTCCTCTTCTAGTTTGACGTTTTTAAGCTCTTCAAATTTGACTTCAGTAGAATCAGAATAATCTGAAACACATACACATTGGACAGAGCCAACTTCTTCCTGCACTTCTCAACTTGATGAAAGGCAGAGAGAGGCGCAAAGCACAAAGAACACGGACAGCATGTGAGGCCTGGCTTCAGTCAATTCTGGCTGTAGCATGTGACAGGTCCTGTGTGACCTGGGGCTAACTGCTTAGCCTCTCTGGGTATCCAGTTTCCTCCTCGGTCATGTGAAGACACTATCACTTATTTCTGGGGTTCTTAAACAAGAATGCTGTCTACACTGCAATGGGAGCATAGCCTGGAACACAGCAGACACCCAGGAAGTGGCGGCTCCCATTTCCTCAGAAGTCTCCCACAGGAAATCAAGGCACCCCAGCTAGAACATTTGAACAGAAGGCAGTCTGGCCCTTGGGTGTGAGTTCATGGTGCCATCAGGCTGCCAGCAGATATAAAGGTATCGTCTGCTTCAAGATTCAAGACTGACCCGAGACTGACACAAGCCCCTAGTAAATCTACCCTCAACAACCATTGGGGTAACTTACTCTCAAACTCTATTGGACCATACCACTTCCTTCCAAAAATGCAAGTGGCTCCTCAAGTCTCCAAGTGAGCAAACTCTGAAGATGGCAGGCAGTCCCTACATGCTCTTACTGCTCTTTCTCTAGCCCCATCTACTGGTAACTCACCTGTCTTCCACCTACCTCTATATTCAAATGACAGAAAATCACTACCAGTCCCCTGAGTCTGTCTTTCACATTCCCATGCCTTTGCCCCTGCTATTCCTCTCCGGGTTCCCTATGTCCACCATTCTCTGTCTGCCTGGAAAATTCCTACTTATCTTGTAAAAGCTGGCTTATTGTCATTTCAGTGTTCCCCTGGCCCCTCACAAACAGAGGGAGGGGGCCTTTCCTCTAAGTCCCTAGTCCACCCTGGGTCCCCATCCAAAACCCTCCTCACACCAATTAAAACTTCAGTTACACTACCTGCTCACAGACCAGTCCCTCCCATTTCCTTTCTGTGCCCCTACCCTCAACATGGCATTTAACATAGAAGAGAACACATTTAGGTGTGGGAAAATATACCATAACCAACTAACCTGGGAAGGTAAGACCATCCTCGACTTGACGCACAGAGCTATGGGTGGGCCTCACAGGAGCAAGGGTAGCCTGGCACTCCGTCATATCATACTGTCCAGAACTCAGCTCCTCCTTGGGGAAGAGCTCACTCTGACTCACCTCCTGCGGTATTTCAAGACAAACTCGGTGCCTCTTTGTCCCTATACGGTGCTTGGCTAGACTGCAAGGAAAGGGGCAAACTTTGAAGAGCCCATGTATACATCCACTTACACACAAACACATCCACACACA
The DNA here is from genome assembly GCA_032199065.1 of Smutsia gigantea. NCBI lineage: Eukaryota > Metazoa > Chordata > Mammalia > Pholidota > Manidae > Smutsia > Smutsia gigantea. Next base: position 258,879 of record JAVSCE010022607.1, on the reverse strand, counting down.
ACTCAAAATGAATGGCCCCAGCATGCCAGGCCTGCTTTACACTTCAGTGCCACCTCTTGTTTGTGGGACCTGAGACAAAGGACTCCACACTCTGAACCTGTCACCATCAATGGAGAACTAGAATTTCACTACCCCTCACAGATTTGGTGAGACTTCAAGTATACAGAACACCTGGCATGGAGTAGGTCCCCCATAAGTGTCCCTCCTTTCTTCTACACATGGCCCTAGATAATCCCTCCCCAGGACAGATGCTCTGGCTCTGGCTCTGGCTCAGACAACGCTGTATGACTTTCATCACACCAACTCCCTGCCCTTATGAGTCTCGTTCCCATCACCACACTCTTTTTAAAAAAGCTCTCATATGAGGATAAGAAATGTGACTATTTCCAGTGGAAAGGGAGCCAGGTCCTTGCCCGTACATGACCCTCCAGCAGACTACAGACCCACATATAGCTGCTAGCATTCCTGAGTAACAGTCAAAAGGGCTTCAACACACTCACTCAGAGGAAAATTCACTCAGCTGTATATCAAACGCCCCACTTAGGAATGGGAGCTTCCCAGACAGCTCTCCCTCACACAGCCGGGTCCAGAGGGCTGCTGGGTTACCTTCTCCTCAGGTCGCCCTCCTCTCCATCCTCAGCCCCTTCCACGTCACCCTCCTCTGGGCACGCCTCCTCACTCTTGGCTCTTGGGAGCAGTTCACTCTCTTTCAGAAACTCGGCAGCTTCCGGCGTGGGCAGAGTATGGTCAATAACTGTGCTGTCCTTTCCAGCTTTCCAAAGTTTGTACCTTTCTGGCTGGAACTTCCTCACAAACACATCCATGGAGATCTTTACCATGTCCTTTCTACAGGAGCACTGCCACAAGCAAACGGTACGGCTCCAGGTGAGCACACCTCAGCTGCTTCCACCAGACCCCAGGCCCCACCTCCTCCAAGTGGAAAGACACAAGACAGTTTAAAGCCAAACTGTTTGGGTTCGCCAGCTGAGGAATATTGTCCTTGCAGAGCCTTCAAACATGGAGGGAAGCAGGGAACAAGGGCAGAAAATGCATGGCACTGGGCCGAGTCCACCTGGGCCCTAACGAGGGTGCGTGGAGAATCGTCAGGGATGAAGCTCTGCACTTAGACCACCTTCCCTTTGTTATCTATCCAAGCCAGGAACACATCCGTGAGGCTACTCCTGGTCAAATGTCCAGCCCCTCTGGTTCCCTAAAGCAAGTAAACCCCAAAGAATTTCTCAATAGAGAAATCCCTGAGGAGCTAAAGCAAGAAATACCAATGTGTGTTGGTGAGGTTTTAATGCTTAACGGACTTATGGATGGAAACCTCACTTTACATGTCCCAAATCTGAATAGACTTATAAAAATACTTTACAAACACAAGATGCTGGTGCTTTTGCACCTTCCCTGCCCCTTTGTTTCTGGATTCTAGCAGTTCAAAGCAATGTTATCATCATTAGCCAGTGTATCTAACAAGAATTTGCTCAAACAGGCTCATTAGTAGTCATGGCCTTACTGGAAGAAATCAGGCAGACTTACCAGCACAGCTTGTTTGCCATACTCAATCCACCGCCGGGTGGCAAAATTGGTAGACTCCGCACAATTGAAGCCATGGTTAAAGCCAGCATGGTAGCCATAAGGGAAAGTGATCATAAATTCTCCCGCTTCTTGAGTCACCTGAACGAGAGCAGACTTGAAGCAGCTGCATCACATGGCAGGAGCCTACAGAACTGGAACTCTGAGCTCCAGCTCTGCCACAAGTTAGCTGAGCAGCCAAGCTAAGTCGTAAAACCAGAGGTCTTAGTGTCTTCTGTAAAATGCAAAGCCCCAACTTAGTGACCCTATAATTAATTAGCCATTACTCCAAATTAACACTGTTCAAGGGGTTTGAATCTCCTTGGCACTGAGAAGATACAGTAGCCCCAGCCTTAAAACCTTTAGATCAAAGCGTTGCTGCTAGGTAAGCTTTGGCCCATACCTGGTAGACAGATGAACTAGAATAAAGCTCCTCTGTGAAACAAACCACTGGGCAGCTTCTGGGTAAACCTAAAGACTTCTATTTGTAAAATCAGCTCACCTTGTCAAAGGGAATTCCATATTTCTTCAGCATTAAAGGGGAAATCAAGGTCATTTTATGGCGGAGAAAAGCCTCGCAGCTTTGAGCACTTCCTGGAAAAAAGCCTGTGTAATTGAAAATGTGCTCAGATTAATACACAGCTCCATAACCCTGGAGGTGCCTCACACCCGTGGCATCTCATCTGAATAACAAGGACCACAAATCACAATGTGATCTCCATAGATTTTTCTGACTTCAGGCTAAGATTCTACAATGAGCTTCTGGGCTCTCTCATGTAGGCTGTTCAGTGGTTAACAAATTCAGCTTGGGGGACTGAGATCACCCAAGCTGCCTCTAATAAAGAGCTTTAAAACCATTTAGGACCTTTCTCCATTCACCCATATCCTCAATCTTTTGCTAGTAATACACTTACAGTGCAGACTACCCAAGCTCTCTTGAAATAGGCTCTCTAGAGATAGTCTAGTAAAGTCCAATTAAAAGAAAAACAAAACATAAATAATTCAATTTTGACTTAAACATTTGAGTTTTTGGCTGAGAACCAGACTCAGTATGACTGGTACATTATCCCTAATAATAAACCCATACTTGATAAAACTGAATTATGAAGTCCCTTCCAAGGACCAAGTGGGGAAGGGCTCTGATTTTAGTTGCTCTGCTAGGGTAACAAATTTGGCAGTCCAGCTCAGCCACCATGTGCAGGCCTGAGAAAGGACACTTAAAAATCTGGATGTTTATAGCACTCAGCATGGCTGACACACTAGGGTCTGACCCAGCACAGGAAGGAGACACACAGTACCTTTGGCAAGGCGCTCCAACCGCTTTCCATGCTCAGGGGGAACGGAGTACCTGCAATGACATGGAAGCATCGAATGCTGAGCAGAGACAGAATAAGAGCTAGGGATTCATGCGCACTCTCAAAACAGCACAAAATCTCAAATTTAAACTAGAATCTGGAGAAAGGAATATTAGACTCTTTGGGCAGAGAAGTGGGGAGCTTGCAGTGAAGTGTGAGTTTCTCTCTTTCATATTCATTCACATAACAAGACATTTACTGAGTATTTTACCAGGAGTTTGGGCTTATGGTATGCACTCAATGTTGCTTTCCTTTGAAACGATGTTCATGCAATACAATTAAAAAAAAAAGGTCAGTACAGAACCCAAGAATGGACTAACAGCTACCAAAGGGAAAGGGATTGGGGAGGATGGGTGAGAAAGGAGGGATAAGGGAGAAAAGGGTCATTACGATTAGCACGTATAATGTAGGGGAGGGGACATGGAGAAGGCAGTATAACACAGAGAAGACAAGTAGTGATTCTATAGCATCTTACTACGCTGATGGACAGTGACTGTGATGGGTTATGTGGTGGGGACTTGATAATAGGGGGGACTCTAGTAACCATAATGTTGTTTATGTAATTGTACATTAATGATAGCAAAAAAATTATATATATATACTGCTGAAATATGTTGTAAATTTTTGTGTATTAAAGGATAGACTGTGGAAAAAAAAGGTTAGCATTATAGTGCTCCTGGCAGAGCCTGAAAGCCCTAACTGGGATAGGACAGGGGAAGACTGGAAAATAAGGTAAGGTGGATTAGATACCAGAGACCTGGCCCCACATCCACAGATGAACCCACCTTCCCTTCATTTCCATAGCTATGCTGGTTACCCATTAATTACTCCTCCACCCCACAGGGTGTCTAGACACCACAGAAATTGCTTTCATAAGAAACAGAAGAGAAAAAAACATATTAGACTATTTAAAACTTTCACAAAACTGTTAAACATTATATTCTGAAATTCACAGTAAGTCTATTTTAACCTTTATAAATCTATTCTAAAGATTATTCCACAAAAACAAAAACTTCTCACCCCAAATAGCTTCAGTATGAAACAAAACAGAAGAGGCACTGGGGAAAATGTTTGTCACCTAAAGGACTTTGGGATCCATCAGGCGACGGAGCACAGAAGTTTCTGGAGGTCCTACTTCAGATGGCCTAAAGAATATACATGACTAGAGAACCACTTGACACAGAATAGAAGTCCAACTTCAGGGAACTTTGGAGTAAATATGGTGAAGACACAAAATCTACATGTAGAGATGCCAGAGGTCTAGCCATCTAAGACAGGACATGGGATAGTGGTTAGGGGCAATCACAGGTTCAGAAGGTTCCACCCCCCCACCAACCAAGATTACAAATGGGAAACCCCTGGGAAAGGATGTGGCTGGTGATGCTAGAAAAGGAAATGAAGATGGATATGGTTTCCACAACTCCCCAGGACCCAGCTCACAGCATCCCCTCCAGCTTCTTCACTCTTCCATCCTTATTATACACAGCGCCCAAAACACAAGGGACTCCTCTAGTTACTAGAGACATCAATCATGCCCTCTCTCAGCTTAGGATCTCGGCATGTGTTGTTCCAACCAGCTGGACATACTTCCCTCAGTATCCCGCCTCCTAAACCCACTACCATCCCACCCAGCTACATCCTCCCCATTTGTTTGTTTTCACTTGTCACCTCTTCTAGGGATCCCTTCTCTAATCCCCCTCCCACCCCACCCCACCCCACCCCACCCTCGCATACCCTTCCTAAGGGAACCTACAGCACCCACTGTTCCCCATCAGAGCTTTTCTCACACTGAATCATTTTCTCACTTTCAATCTCCTGACCAGTCTCCCATCCATGAGAGGACAGGCATCTCATTGGTCCTGTCCACTGCTGTTGAACGCATTACCTTCACTAAAATGCGGAGACAGGGGTGGATCAGTGCAGGGAGAGGAGACACAACAAATCTTTGTCTCCCAACTAGACTGAGAACATCCTGGAGAGCAAGAAGCATATGCTGAGTAGCCTTGCCTCTCCTCTTGGGTTAAGCACACACTGCTGCTCACCAAGTATTTTTTCCATGAGGAAAAGAAAGCTTTCTATCATCTGAAGGAGTGACTCCAGTCTTGGAAGTCTGCCTCTAAGAAATGCCTCAGGCCTGTTCAGAAAAAGAAATTAGAAAGCAATGGGATAGCCTAGGATAGCCTCCGTGGTTCTCAGTAATTCAGCCAACTTAGGTTTTCATACAATGGTATTAAGTACCCTGCCCTCTAAAGCCTTGTTATTCGAAGAGTGGCCTGAGTTCTACCACTTGAAAGTGTGTTTAAAATGTGAAATGCCAGTCCCCACCCCAAGCCCAGTGGATAACTGCATTTTAAGCAGATCCCCAGGCAATTCCTATGCACATTAAGGCTGCAAAGCCCTGCTCTAGCACTTAGAAGCCCCACTGCCAACTGTAGGCTGACTTTACCAGGACTTTGGTTCTCCAAAGTGCAGGTAATTAATGCTGTACAGGTCCATGTCCTCAGTATGCCAGGCAAAGGATGTCTTCCACATGCCGAAGTACAGGTATGGGGTGTTCACACCCTCAATGGTGATCCCACTCTCCTTTTCCACCAAATCCAGGATTGTTTTCAGCCGTCCAATATTCCACTCATCAACATGCTGCAGAGGAAATGACAGCCCAGGGCTATTAAACTGAATATAAACTGACACACTGAACCTAACTCATGGGGGCTTCAGAGGTGAACTATCACCTCTAACAAAGCCGTCAAATAATGTCAAAACAGCATGGGCATGAGGCCCACAGCAACCCTCATTCACACACAGCCGCCACTGGAACTGATGCCATTATAGCTCCAAAGAGCAACCACCACTTGCCGAAGAACACTAGTACATGAAAGATGAATAAGGAGGTGATGGCCACCTGTTCCATACTCCAGGAAGAAGAGTCTGAACTGAAACTAAAGAAACTTAGATTAAAATTGGAAAGAACTCATCAACCATAAAAAATACAAAACATGGAATTAATTATATTAATTTATGACTTTTCTAACCCCAATTTCCACTGAGTAGCATCTTTGGTAAAAAATCATGTCACCCAAATCCTTTTCCTGAGTTGTGATGGCCAACTAGGAGCCTACTTGCTGAAGTATGTTCTGGATGACTGTGCCCTGCCTTTGCAGTGCCTTCATCCCAGATCCTGAGGAGCACCTTCCTGCTGTTCACGGCTATAAGCGTCACTTCAGACACCCAAAAAATTGTCATCAACAACCCTGGAATCCACTTTTTAAACTCTTCTTCCAATAATTTACAGAAACATTCAAATTAATCTGAGTGATAATCCTGAAACATCCTATAGATTTTTTTAATCATCCAAAAACAGTCCCAAATGTTCCTTCCTTGTATCTATGGCTGTCTTTCAGGCCAAAAAGCACTACATCCCCAGGCGGATGCAATTTGTTAAAGAAGCTTTTGCTACAGAATCTTGTTTGAGGGTTCTGAAAATCTAAATTAAATACATACCCCTTTCATTAGCTTAGTCAGTGATCTTTTTTCTACAGAAACCACACAGCCTCCCCCACCACATTTCATTTACTGTGATCCCACTCTTTCAAGAACTCATCAGCTACCACCCACGGACTATTCTAACAGCACTTGCAAAGAACATCACATTACCCAATTCACATGTAGAGTGGGAGAAATAAAATTCAGTCACATGCAAAACTACCCACAATTCAGTGAGCACAGCACATCAGCTGGTGGTAGATCATTCCTTTGTTCAACCACCCATTCAGCTAACAGCTCTTAGGTGCCTACTATGTGCTGGGCAGATAAAAATGGTATTAAATTACAAAACGACAGAAATGCAGCACAGAGTTTCCAGCGAGTCTCACCTTTTCATAGAGGGTGCCGTTCACATCAGCACCATAGATTGGGGGATTGAATGTGAGGTTTTTCCAGTATTTCCGTTCAAGTTCTTCAAACTCACTATAGCGTGGGGTACAGTACCTTTCAAAAGTAAAGAAAGTTAAGCACTTACACAGGACTAAATTAATCAGACATTAAGATAGCACAACCATGATCCCCTGTTCCAGGGACCACAAGACATTTCAAATGAACAAGACATAATCTTGGCTTTCGAGGCTCCAATACAGTTACCTCCTCACTATCCCTTCCAGGAGTGCTGGGCCAGAGGAAAGTAATAAATATGAAGATGTAAGCCTACCTTCCTTAAGAACCGTGACATCCTCACCTCTTTCAAGAGACTCTACTAAAACTACACCCTGCTAGAGTCAGGAGTGGCCTGGCCACCCAGGGAGAAAACACGTTTACAAACTCGTGAGAACCAGGAACTGCAAATCCCTATATATCCATAAACAACCAAAACCCACTAGCATGTTAAGAGCTGAGGCCCTAGAAGAGCAGTCACTTCCTTACACTTACCTAGAGGAAGGGGCCCCAAGGGGGCCCATTTGCATTGTCATTGCTACATTTCAACACCCCATGCAGTAGCTAACATTCAACAAATAATCATGCTTAAAAACAAAATATCTAATAAAAAATATAAACTATTCCTAAAAACATAAAAATAAATTTTTGCATATCACGTTCCATTGAGAAAAAATATATTAATATACGCACATACTCACATACATATACACGTGTACATATAAAGCCATTAAAAGTATTTATGCTCCAGCTCAGTAACCACACACTGAGAATTTACTCCCCAAAAACAAGTTTTAAAGTATTTAAACCAGTTAAAGATTATTTAAAGCAATTTAAAAAGAGTAATGTGTAAACCTAACAGGTATTTGAAAGTGTGTACTATACCTCAAATGGCAAAAAATATTATAAGTGGATACAGAGTGGAAATGAAGACCGAAATGAAGTGGTGTAGAGATAATGGGATGAGTGAGAAAAAAATCTTAAATACTGCCTTACATTTTAATGTCATCCTCATGAATAATAAAGCTTAGAACGCTAAAGTTCCCTTTCAAATATAAGTAACTTCTACTTCCAACTGATTTGCTTTATAAATTTAGGTTTTCACCTACTGGGTTTTCTTTAAGATGGCTTACCATGCAGATATTAGTCAAGGGGCAAGAATTTGTTGCACTTTGGATGAAGGGAAAAGACATGGGGACTGGCTGATTTAAAAAGCAAACAGGTATCCCAAAAGAAGAAAAGGCTGAGCATATGTTGATAAGAAGAGCAGACAGGCACGGGGGAGGCTGAGGACCCTGGCGGAGCCCCATGTGAAACAGGAGGAGGTGTGTCTGGCTCCAGCGCATAGTGAGACATCAGACATCAAGGATGACACAATCTTTCATCTACAAAGCGTCATACTTGCTTTTACATAAATTCTCTCCTCTGACAGCAGGATGGCCAGCACTACAGATGTTTTAAGAGTTAAGCTGCCAATAAAACTGAAAGATCACACTTAGAATTGTGGTAAGTCAAAGAAAAAGCAGGCAAAATGCAGAAACAGAAGGTTTAAGATCAGATCTGAGAGAGAGATGATAAAAGCACACACGAGGTGACACCCCCAGAAGTGTGGAGACTGGCAAGCTAAAGGTGTACTCTGGGCTTGCTCACAGTGAAGGCACACTATGTCTGAATGGCTGAAATCAAGACATGCATAGATCAAAAAGGCTCAGGAAACAAAAGCAAGAGAGGAGTCCCTTGTGGAAACTCAAAATTGAGGAGCAACACAGGAAGGGAGAATATCCAAGAAGATTAAAAAGGAACAGTCAGAGCCGAAGAAGGTAAACAATTCATTTTCTATAAATCTAAGGTCAAATGAGAGCTAAATATCAAAAACAGCAGACAAAAACAACTGAAAGCAGCAAGCCTAAACAAAGAAAGATGTTTCTAACAAAGACAAGAATATGCAGATGATGAAAAATGGAGTGATAAAAAACAGCAACCAGCCTGATAGTTTATTCACATTTTGTCAATGTCAAAATGGAAAGGAGAAAGTGGCTTGACAGGTAGTGAGGAGTTTGAGCACAATTAGACAGAAGGACCCAGAAGGAAAAGATTAAACTACTAAGTCCACTTTGTGATAAGCAGGTAGTATCAATACACATGGCATAAGCTCCTTTTGAACCAACTCCAACTTTCTCCTTTACAACTTTGCAACTTACCAGTATCACGAAACAATTCTACTTTCGATGGGAGAATAATGTGATTACTTTATGTAAGAATATAGACAAGTTTAGATTGTGACACAGAGTGGAGAGATAGGCTTTCATTAAAAAAAGTGCAGAAAAGGAGACAGAAGCCAGAGATGATGCACTGTTCTTCAGTAGGATAGCAGTCCTGGAGACAGCTAAGAGGGTGAGCTGTTAGGCCCCAGATGCTACGACAGGTGGGAAGGAACGTGTTTTCACTCACTTATCACTGTTGGCTATTTTGCGGAACTCTCGAACAGTCATGGCTTTCTTCTGTATGTTGTATTGAGTAAAGAGGCCAGACTGCCCAGTCACCAGCTGTTGTATGGGAGCAGGAATGACCAGATCATCAATGTCGTCATAGGACACTCGTGGCTTCCACTCTTTTGGGGGAACAACCTGTAAGGGACACAAGCAGCAGAGAGATCAGTAATCTGGCAAGCTGGTTAGAGTCCAGGAAGTGTGTAGAATGCTATCAACCTAAGAGTCAACTTCACTAGAAAGTTACTTTGATTTAACCAGGCTCACCTCAACACAGCAGCTAACCCTGCCATGCTAACCCTGATCCAGGCCTGCCACCAACTAGCTGCCTAGGTGCACTGACCTAAAGTAAGTAATACTCATTCTCAGACTCAGTATCTCATCTGCACACCAAGAGAGAGGAGGCTAAAGAATTGATTCTCTCTCAATCAACAAAAAGCCCACTTGAGAAGCCTAATTACTATCAGAATTCTGGATGAGACTGCAGAGAACAAAGGGCAGTTGGGTAGCACAGCACTCCATAACAATTACAGGCATTAAGGCACCCATCTCTACCCTGAGAAAGGAAGCTCTCCATCTGCAGGCCTGGGGACACTGGCTCTTTACCTCCCTATTAAAGACTCCAAGCAACTCCCTTCTGACCTAAAAGAGAGATGCTTCTTCAGATGTTAACAAGAAAGGAATTAACTAGCAAATAGCATACACTCATACTCATCACCTTCCTGGCTTTCAGTGAAACTCAAGTTTTCAGCCTTCATTTGGTAAAAATAGTATGCTGCCCTCTGTCCTGAAGGCCATGCTAACAATCCCATTCCTCACCTTGGCCAGCCCAGCCCGATGAGCTCCTTGGGATTCAATGTAGGCAATGTATCGACTGAAATTCCGGAACTCCTCCATGGTGGGATAAAAGGTCATTATCCGAGCACTGGGATTCAGGGTTTCAGATTCAGAAGCCATTTTCCCTCCTTTTCGAGGTCACTTTGGTCAGACAGGAATCTGAGGAAATAATTAAAAGCATTAAATTATATAAAATTAAATTAAATTAAATGCTGAGAATGTCAGTGCTTAAAATAGTAAAAAATGTAGAAATTCTGAAGCAGTAAGACCTCACACCTGGAATCTGCCTCTAGGCAGGTTAAATAAACAACAAATAAAGACAGAAAAGGTTCTGCTGAAAAGAATCTGATGTGTCAAAACCAAATGTATTCAGATCTCATTTAAATAGAGACATTGTTTCATCTAAAATAAGGAAAACTAATTATTTGGTTGTTGGCCCTATCTAACAATACAGCTGCCCCACCCATATTTAACCCTTGTCTTTTCAAGGTGCTCCCTTATTCACACCTTGCTAATTGCTTCTTGGACTACTACACATATTACAATCAGGTATAAAATCTATGAGCTCCCTTCCAGGGCAAGCAAGAGTTGTAAAACGGAATTACAGATTCCTAAGAAAAGTTACTTACTTGGCTACAAGATTACAAAATTTAAGAGCTAAAAAAGTACTCTGATAATAGTAGCAAGAGCTATGACTTTTAAAACCCTAAAATGAAATTTTTCTCATATCTCAACCGGACTACAGTTTCAAACAAGAAACTAGTTCAATTGCACTGTACCCAGAATTCAAAGGACAAAATTTAAACAGGCAACAAACTGGCAATATTGGAGCAAATATATTAACTCACTGGAAAAGGTGAAATAAATACTTTGTTTCTAGATAAGGCCTTCAGCTAAGTGGATGCATCCCCATTGCCTGGTGACACAACAGACAACTTCAACTGAATAAGAACCAAGCATACCAGCTAAAAGACTCCAGTTTAGAAGCAAAAGCATTGTCCTTTCCTCTACTGAGCTCCCCCAATCTGGGCCCCAAAGCCATGGCAGTTCAGTTCCAAGAGTCCTCCCTGAGAGCTGAAACACTCAGAAGGTAGGAAACTGCCTCCAAGCTTCCAGCAATCTAGTAACACAGTGGAAAGTCAGCATGGGGCAGAACTGTCTAAGGTAGGAAAAAAAGACAAGCCCCGATACCCCCATCTCCCAGGCTTTCATTTCACCAAAGTGTGTTCCCGGCCAGTCGCTTTTCATGCACCTTGCCAAAACTTTGCCTGGCAGGTATACTGTTATCCCTGTTTTACATACCAGGAAATTTGCTCACAGTACTGTAATGCACTCCTAGTGTTCCCTCCATTACTCTATGGTATCTACATCATCACCTCCATCTGGACTTAACCGTTTGCAAGGACAGATCCACGTGTAAACAATGTGGAGTGTACCAGAAGACCCTCTTTTCAAAAAATAATACAAAATATCGTAACTTTCTCAAATGTTACAAAAATATATGATCATGTAAACACATGTTAGGGCCAATCCCCAGGCCTTAAAAGTCCCTAATGGGGCTTCATCTGCTTCTGGCCTTACTCATTTTTGTGTGCCTGCAACCTAGAACAATGCACAGCACAGAGCATGCACTCTCAGTAACTGTCGAGTAACTGATTTCCTCACCTTTCCTCAGTTGCTCATTCCCTTTCTTCAATGCTGGGATTCCCTTCCCCCAATCTATTCCTTAGGGAGAGCTCCTGTTCCCTGACACCTTCCTTCCCTTATTCGTCCCCATAAAGCAACAAAGCCTACTGGTTTAAGAGCATCGGCACCGAGTCCAAACAACTCTGAATACATTATCCGGTCTTAGCCATTTATTAGCGGTGTGACCTTAGCCGTGTGAGTAGCCGGAGTCTCAGTTTCTCCAACTGTAAAATGGGGGACCCTAACCTCCTTGCCCTGCGTGATTGCTGTGATTAACTCAGATGATGCAAGCGAAACGCTAAGCACTAGGCCCGATACTTAACTACTAAATAAAGGTAGCAGTTGCCAAAAAGCATCTCGCACTTCCGCCCCCTCCCCTTGCAGCCGCTCCCGTGGGTGTCTGTCCCAGGGCAGCCCCCCCACCCCCCGCGCCCAAGTCCCCGAACCTCACCGCAAAGAGGAGTGACCCCTCCTGGCCCCGCCGCTTAGGCGAGTGAGGCCGGGCCGCAGGAAGGAGAAAATAAGGCCAGTAGATCCGCCCCCCCTCCCGACGCCCATTGGCCGTAAGAGATTGGAAAAGACCAATCTCAGCACTTATTTTAGAAGCTCCTATTCCCATTAGCCAAAAAACATGCTTATCACTCACACTGAAGGCAGCCCCCGCCCCTCCCCCACGGGGGCTCGCGGACACGGCTACAGGCAGCAGCAGACCCGAAGGACCCCAAAGCTGTGGCTCTTACATAAGGCCCGCGCCCAGGCAGGGCTGGGCCTGGCGGCTGTTGTCGCCACCAAACGACCCACTGCTCTCCTGCCGGCGAAGGACGGAACTCCGCCTCATTGAAAGTCAGCCTCTGCGCAGCCGCAAAGCGTCTCCCAGAGCCAACCAATCCGAGGACTCTGTGCAGCCGCAAAGAGCCAATGAGCACACAGAACAGTTGCTCCGAAGCCCACCTCGGCCCGCTCAGCCCATGAGCGCGGGCTCCGGCTGTTGCCAGGAGGAAACGCTGTACCACTCGGGGCTGCGGCCACTGAGCATCTCGGCTGAGTCGCAGAATCGGCCAATCCTGGGCGGACTTCTGGCCTCCCGCAGCTAATTAGGCTTGAAAGAGGCGAGTGCTTAGAAATGGGATTGCCGGCAGGGTTAAGGACGACGAAGTTTTAGTGGGATGTTTCTGACGAAAGGGTGGAGCAGTCTTTTGTGGGTGGGTAGACGCTTGCCTAACGTAGAAGTGTGCCGAGGGCTCTCAGGGGCGGCTTCCGAGTCAAAAGGTTCCTGATAAGGTGACCAGCTTGTCTTGTTTTGCCCAGGACTGTCTCGGTTTTTGAAACCGAAAGTCCCGGGTCCTGGGAAGCGCCTAACTCTCCGGCAAACCGGGATATTTCTTGAAGGGAACAGTTTCTGAAGGGGAAGGAGCTCTGAGGGCCATTAGGACAGGTCCTGAGGGGGGAATGTCTCCAGGGTCATTAAAAAGCAGTTTCTCGGTGAGCGGGGATTTGGGGGTCATTAGAAGCAGCTCTGGTGACGAGGGGAGATGATCCTGGGAGTCATTAGACGCTCGTCTGGAGGGTGAGGGGGTTCCTAAAAGTCATTAGAAGCTGTTCCTGAGAGGTTGAGTCGTCCTAAGGAGCAACCAGATTGTCAAGGGTGATGGAGAAAGAGGCGTACAGAACACTCTGATAGGTCAAATAGGAAAGTAAAATACCCACAACCAGTCTTAAAAAATGTACAGAAATTACCCATAGATGAGTAGTGGTGTAGTGCATTGTAAAAAAACTAGGGAGTCAGATCTGTGTTCCAAAGCAGTCGCTCCTCTGAGCCTGAGTTTTCCCATCAGTAACATGGAAAAGACAGTACCTTCTTTACTGGATTATTGTGAAGATGAGAGTTAATGTATGTCGGCCAAAAAAATGATATTACATAGAATATCGTGGATGTAGATCAATCGTGATTTATCCCCTGGGGCTGGGCAGAGGCTTCCTTAAAAAAAAGTTCTGTTTCAAAAAAAAACAAAAACAAGGGAATGGCCGTTGAGTAGGCAACCAATAGTCTTTCACAACAATCATAAGGTTTTTCTCTCTTGACCTAGTAAGATAATGTATTAGATAATAGATTATATTAGATAGAAATTGCTAAGAGTCCAAAGACTCCAACTTGGGGGATACATTTGAGGAAAATGACTGCTAACAGTGCCACAGAATTCATCTACCACTCTCCTCACTGTTGGCCACTAAATCAAAGTGCTGCCCCTTACGTCACCTACTTTGCTGTGCTGGGCGTGGATACAGTTGCCAGCACTGCTGTCATTACCAGCTCTAGAGTGAATTTGTTCTTGCTACATTGTCCACTGCAGCTAAAGAGGGTTTTTCCAAGATTACTGCTACTTTGTATCATTAGCTTTCAGTTGGTGTGCCTGCAATTGGAGCCCAGATCAAATCAACTTCTCTTGACATCCTCCCACTTCTCTGACCAGTATCTCAGTTCACCTTTTTAAACCCATCTTTCCTTTCCCACCCCTTAAATGTTTATATTCGAAGTAAAATTAATCCATGGTAAAAGAAGTCAAAATCAGGGTCACCTTTGGGTGAGGGACAGGGAATGATGGGGGTGATGTAAGGAATGCTTCTGGGGTGTTAATGTTCTATCTCTTGATCTGGACAGTGGTTATTACACTGGTGTGTTCACATAAAACGTCATTGAGCTGTACACTTGTAAGTTGTCCAAAAAGTAGTTGTACATGTTACCTTGTTAAAATTAAATTTCATCCAAAAACTATTTTAAAATTCATATTTTTTTACAAGAAGGAAAAACATGTTGATGTTCCCATACCTGTCTTTGCCATCTTCTCTCATTCTACAAATTCTTCTTAGGTGTTTCTGGTTTCACAACTCCTGAGCTGTATGACCTAGGGCAAGTTACTTAATTTCTCTAATCCTCAATTATAACTAACATTAGAATAGTACTTCCCCTTTTTGGTTGTGAGAATGGAATGAGACAATGCAAGTAAAGCACTTAGAAGTCATATTAGCATGTAAATAAGTGTTCAATAATGTTAGCTGCGAGGAGGAATGATGGTGATGTGATGATGAAGATGATGAGAGTAATGATACAAAGCCCTTAGCTAAAGCCTGAAGCCAGAGTTCGATACACTTTCACACTTTGGCTTCACTCATTTGCGCACATTGATGACACCCGAGCTATACTCTAGCACAATCTTCTCCCCTAACTTCAGAGCCATACAGCCTCTTATCTCTGCGTCCCTCTCCCTACAAGTCCTACATGTACTGAAAACCCACATGCCCAATAAAGAACTAATCAATTTGCCCCACAAATGGGCTCCACCTCCTAGGTTTCCTATCTCAGTGGAGCAGCCATCCACCCAATCGCCTCAGCCAGAAACCAGTACACAAGTAGGGGCTCCTTGATGCAGTTCATGACCTCACCCCAAATGGAGTTCCACAAAGCACTGTTTTACAAGTATCTGGATTTGTTTCCAGCCCATACATCTCCACCAGACAAAAATCTCTCAAGAATATTACCTTCAGTATTATGGTAGTATAATTTAAGAATGTGTTCCATTGCCAGAAACAGAAAACTCCGGCAATAGTGGCTTAAACAAATACAAGGTTATTTTTCCCAAACGTAATAAGAAGTCTGAAGGGGGGCATTTATTGGCATTGGCTCAATGCTCAACGATGTCAACCAAGAGACAGACTCCTTCCACCTTTCTCAGTCATACTTTACAACCTGGCTTTAAGGTTAAAATGCTTCCTGGTTGTAAGGTGATTGCTGAAGCACCAGATATCCAGTCCATATCCATGAGGATAAGGAGGAAAAGGACAGTATCATCAGCAGCTGTTCCTTCTTCCAGACCCAGCAAAAAGTCTCCCAGAATCTGTCCACCTGCCAGGAATGAGTGGAACAGAAAACTTCCCCTGCCCTCACAGTGTTCTTAATCTAGTGAGGGACACAGACATAAAACAAATGTTCACACAAAAAAATAAAATCACAAAAGGTGTTTACATGCCATAAAATCTGTCTATTTTAAGGGTATAATTTAATGATTTTTAATAAATTTACCAAACTGCACAACCACCACCAAATCCAGTTTTGGAACATTTCCATCATCTCAGTATAATCTACCACCTCAGTAAGATCCCTCATGCCCGGTTAAAATTACTGTCCCCACTCCCAGTCCCAGGCAACCATACATCTACTTTCTGTCCTTACAGATCTGCCTTTTTCTAGACATTCCCTATAAATAAAACCATATAAAATATGTGGTCCTTTGTTTCTTTTCACTTAGCATAATTTTTTTGAGACGCCTCCATGTTGTAGCACCAGTATTTTGTTCTTTTTAATGTTGAATAGTATCCCATTGTAGTATTGATTGACATTTGGGTTGTTTCCACCTTTTGCCTATTATGAATAGAGCTTCTATTAACATTTATGTGCAAGTCTTTGTGTGAACACATGTTTTCATTTCTGTTGGGTAGGTAATTAATTAGGAATGGAAGTTGTAGAATAAATTTATGATTTATCTTTTTAAGAAACTGCCAAACTGTTTTCCAAAGTGGCTGTGCCATTTTACATTGTTATCAACAATATATGAGGGTTCCCGTTTATTCACATCCTTGTCAACATTTGTTATTGCCTATGTTTCTAACTTTAACCATTCTAGTGGGTGTGAAGTAGCACCTCACTGGGTTTTTTTATCTGCCTTTCCCTAATGATGAATGATGTTGAACATCTTTTTATATGCTTATTAGCCATTCATATATCTTCTTTGATGAAGTGTCTATTCAAAATTATCTATTTTTAAATTGGGTTGTTTTTCTTAATATTGAGATGTAAGAGTTCTTTATATATTTTGGACACAAGTTCTTTATCAGATATAGGCTTTGTAAATATTTTCTCTCACTGTGTGGCTTGTCTTTTCATTTTAATAGTGCCTTTTGAAGTGCAGTTTTTCATTTTGATGAAGTTTAGTTTATCAATTTTTTCTTTTATGAATTATGCTTTTGGTGCATTGACATTAATATTTATGCCTCCAAAATATATCCAGAATCCAGCACTTCCCTCCACCTCCACAGCCACCACCCTGATCCAAGCCACCTTCATCTGTAGCCCCATCAGGATAATTCTCTCTGCTTCTGTCCTTGTCCTCTGCAGCCTCCTCAAACACAGCAGGCAGGGTGATTCTTTAATACTAGAAGCCAGATCTTGTTACTCCTCTTAAAACCATCGAACGACTTCGACTTCTTGTCTAGTTCTGGACAGAAGCAAAGTCCTCATAGTAGCCTGCAATCTTCCCCTACCCCCAGCTTCTCCGTAACTCCTCCCCTAGCTCACTCCTCCTGTTCCCTATACCCCCGGTCTGAATATCTTGTTCCTTCACCTCTATGAAGGCTTCCCTGACTACCTTTTATATGCTTTATTTTGCTGTGTACTCTCCCCATTAGAATGCCCGCTCCATGAGGGCAGGGGTCTGTGTGTTCACCACTATCTTCAACACTTAGGACAGACCTGACTTTTCATGTGTGCTCACTGAATATTTGTTGACTGAATGATATTTCTTAATTTCATCTTCACAGTGAATGTTTGAAATTTTATAGCTGAGGAAACTGGATGCAGGGAGGTTAAGTAACTTGAAACGTTAGGCCTAAGGATATTTGTTGAATAAATGAATGAACGATGAATTGAATGAGTAAAGGAACAGGGACTGTGTTTATATGCTAATAATGCCTTTGGCCTTCACCTCTGGGTCAGTCACATTCCAACCCTTGCCTGTGGGCACTAGCTATTGAACATAAACATTTTTCTCTGGAGTTTTGGGAGGCTCTGCCAAAAGGGCCTGACACTAGCTGCCCAGAAAAGAAGCCATGATGTGTAAGCATAAGAGCACACTGAGACAGCCTTGCCTGCTCAGCCTGGTTCACTGAGGGGCACTTCTGCAGCCAAGTCTGTCCGTGTAAATAGAGAGATCAGCCTTCCTTTAGCCTTGCAGACAAGGTCAGTTGAAAAGACTGACCTTTCCTTGGCCTTCTAGCCAATGAAATATGAAAATAAAGTACAACAATGCATAGAGGCAGATACATATCCACAAATACACCCTGGATTCATCTGTTTGACTAAAACATACTTTTTCTTTCTGGCTCTGGTTTACTCTCCCACTGAGTGCCAGGCAAAGGCACAGAAGGCCTCAGTGAGCAGTGACAGCAGATGCCCCACGGCTGTGGCTACAGCAAAGTTCTGTCCTTTGTCCTTTCCTTCTACCAACTGCTCCATTTGGTTTTTGTTGTTTTATTTTGCTCTCAGACACCAAAATATCTTCATCTCAAGGCCAAATCCCATCCATTCTTCAAAACTTGTTTCAAATTCTGCCTATTTGTGCATTCTTTTACTTAAAGGTTTTTTTTTTAATAAGCCCCTCTTTTGTACCGACTCCGAGAACACAAAGATGAGGACAAGTCTATCTTCACTGGACAATTACAGGCAACTGGAACTCAGCAAAAGCAAACTCCAGGTTCTTCCCTAAACCTGCTGCTCCATGTTCCCCAACTCAGTAAAGGCCGCAGTATTCATCCAGCTGTCCAGAGACACTCTTGATTCTTCTCTCTTGCAGCCTACATCCAGTCCTATTGGCCATTCAAAAATATATCCTGAATCCTATTCTTCTTCCCTCCTATCACTGCCATCCACTTAAAATCATATCCTCTTTCACCTGGACCACTACAAACATTGCCCCTTCCAATCTGTTTTCCCAACAGCAGCCAGGGTGATAAAGTAAATCTGAAGTCACTGCTCCATTGAAAACCCCTTAAAAGCTTCCTGTGCCCACAATGTGAATCCCAAGTCCCTTGCCCTGGCCTACCAAGCCCTGGTTGATTTGGCCCCTGCCCACTCTCCACCCCATCCTGCCCGGCTCTTCCCTTGCTGTCTGGGCTCCAGGCCTGCTGGCCTCTGTTCAGTTTTTCTAAAACAGTCCTTGAAGGAGCCCTGCTTCCTCCTGCCTCAGGGCCTTTCTAAAGACCACTTCCTCATGAGACCTCTCTGACTCCCACACTAGTCCTGCACTTTTCTCATGTCATCAGGCACTTTTCCAGCAGAGCTTCAAGAGTTTGTAATTATATGTGTGTAAGCTTTCAGTGGCTGAAGTCTGTTTCCCACCAGACTAAGCCTCTAAGACTTTGTTTTTTCACCATTGAATCCCATTGCCTTGTACAATGCCTGGCTCATAGTAAGTGCTCAATAAACACTCCCGGATATTATTTGTGGGAAGAATGGATAATGAAGCCATATAGATTACATCTTGCATACTAGTTAAGCATTCAGCCTCTGGAATCACACAGATCCAGGTTCAAATCTAGGTTCTGTTCTCCTAGCCGTGTGACTAGGGCACATTGCTTGACCTCTCTGAATCTTAGTCATCAACTGCAAAAGGAGATACCGACAGGAGCTACTATACAGGAATGTTGGAAATTAAATTTAACAATGCAGGCAGAGTCCCTGTCACATGTAAGTGGCTAGTAACACCAGAGGTTATTATTAAAGTACGTAATAGAGATACATCATGGATTCGTTGGATTCAAATCTTTAGGTCCAAATAGAGGAGGCTGGAAAGGGCCATCCTTGCAAAGGGATCTGGGACACAAGGTCTGTGGGGGGACTAGGGAGCGCTCCAGTTCTGAAGCCAAAAACCTCCCCACAGGTCAAAGTCCAGTCCAGGTCTTGAATGACCCTTATTTATTTAAAAAATACTGTTGCTCGGTAAATCTCTGAGCCATTCCTACCATGGGGGTGGGGGATGGGGGAAAGCAGCTGCTCAGGGTAAGTAAGGGTGGAGTTCAATGTGTGGATGCGGGGCTCTTCTAAGTTGAAGTGGTTGGGGGATGAAGCTCTTCTTATTTGAGGTGGTTAGAAGCTAACTAGGGTGTGTGCTCAGGGTGGGAACAGAAGGAAGGACCTTGGACGATAGGGGAGAGGAGATTCCGAGGACAGAGTGTTCTGGCAGCCCCAGCCTTAACTCCTCCTGACATTCAGATTTACTTCCTGCCTCAGGGCTAGGTCAAACACCTCCCCTTTTATCCATTCAGCAAATATTTATTGAATTCCTACTTTGGACCAGACTAGGCTGGTAAGTAAGAGAGACATGATTCTTGCTTCAGGAAGTTCACAGTCTCATGGAAGAGAGAGCTGAATCAAACCATAATTATAATATCAATTTGCATTTTATTTCTATACTGTAGCCTGTGTAATTTTTTTTTTCCTATTTTAGTTTGTGAACAGCTGAAGCAGCAAGAATAAGAACTACAGCACAGTGCCAAGGCTACTGGATCAACAGCCCAGCTAGACGTGAAGCTGTCTGGTGGAATGTTGGGGAGGAAGAGGCCAAGGGGGAGTTCCAAGATGACTTGGTCTTGGATGAGGTGTGCCAGGAAGGGCATCCAGGCCCGTGCCGCCACGGTGGGGTGTGTTTTTCTACCACGGACACATCCTTGTGAAAACAAGTGCATGTCAGAGGTAGAAAAATCAGAAAATGCTTTTAAAACATTGATCATCACCCAGAAAATGACTTAACATTTTGGTGTATATCCCGCCAGGGCTTCTGGCAAAGACCCTAAGGGAATGTCAAAACACAGATTCTGATTCGGTAGGTCTGGGGTGGGCCTGAGATTCTGTTTCTAAAATGCTTCCAAGTGATACAGACACTGATGATCTCCAACTTCATTTAAGCAAAGTTGTAAACTCCATGTGTGTGTGTATTTGGGTTGTTTCCAACTTTTTGGTATTATAAACAGTGGTGCTGCAGTGTACTTTGCCCATAATTTAAAAAATATTTGTCCAATTATTTATAGGAATTATTTCTTTTATATAAATTCCTAAATGTGAATCACTGGGTCAAAAGTAAAGCATATTCTAAGGCTTTTCATAGAGATTGCAAATATTCCTCCAAAAAGGTAAAACCAGCTTATATCCCCACTAGCAATATATGTGTCCAATTCTCTACACATACTACCAGGTAACTTTTGTCAAACAATCGTACCTCACTGTTGTTTCAGTTTGCATTTCTTTGATTAATAGTAGGCAGACTGTCTTCCATCTTTTTAATGTAATTTGTGTTATCTCCTTTTGTAAATTGCCTATTTGTGTCCATGCCCACTTTCCTATTAGGGTGTTTTTTGTTCTTACTGATTTGAAAGAAGCTTTGCCTTGAACCCTTTGATTGTTACAAATGTTTAATATGCTATGCTTAAGAAACCACAAGTATTTAGGTAAACCTGGGGTAAAGGTGTTAAGGTGAGATGAGCCAAGTGTCACAAAGTGCCAGGTTAACACTGGGGATGCTCAAGAGGCTGCAGGCAGCATCCCTGAGTCACATTAGTCCTCTGGCTCTAGAACCTGCAATGGCTGTACACATGAGCTGGCACTGCCTCCCTTTCAGCAGGCCCAGATGAACACACTTTACTTTTGATTCCACATTTCAGGCTTCATTTAGACTTCACCTTTCCTTTCTTTTATGTTACATGTTTTTCAGAGACATTGTTGTCAATTTTATTGAGGTACAATAAAACTTGCAAGCAAAATTGAGGGAGGGGAATTTTCCAGAAATAATCTAATGTCTAGCTGGAAGAAAAACAGGTGAAGAGTACTAATTAATTTTGAAAAAAGAAACAATGATAATGGTGGGAAACTAGCTGTGCCAGGTAATAAAACAAAGCCACAAAAGTTAAATGAGTAGTTCTGGCTTAGACTAGACAGATGAATGAAACAGATTTGGGGCCCAGAAGTAGACTTTGTACTCATAATAACTTCAAATGTGATTAAGAAGGAGGCATTACAAATCAGTGCAGGGAGAAAGATGATCTCACAAATAATTATTTTGGGAAAAAAAGCAACTTAGATACTCACATTAACTGTATACCAAAGTATTTTTAAAAATAAGAATTCCAGAAGATAATAAGCAAATGGAATCAGACTAATGGAAAAATCAGAGCTGAGAAAAAACACAGCCCAAGACACCTGAGTTAAGGCCATTCTTCTCAAGAGAGGCACAGCCAGGTTTTTAAGTTCAGAGTCCACAAATAAAAAAGCACAGAGAGCAACTGGACAAACAAACAAACCCATTAACAAAACCTCAGTAGTTGCTCTATACCTCTCCTCCTTCAATGACCAGTTAATACAGAACTAGAAACATTATCTTTAAAAGTTTCTGGGACATTCGAAAATCCATCAACATCATCCACCACATCAACAAAAAGAAGAAAAAAAACCACATGATCATCTCCATAGATGCTGAAAAAGCATTTGACAAAATTCAGCATCCATTCATGATTAAAACTCTCAACAAAATGGGTATAGAGGGCAAGTACCTCAACATCATAAAGGCTATATATGACAAACCCACAGCTAACATCATACTTAACGGCGAGAAGCTGAAAGCTTTTCATCTAAGATCGGGAACAAGACAGGGATGTCCACTCTCTCTACTGTTATTCAACATAGTACTGGAGGTCCTAGCAACAGCAATCAGACAAAACAAAGACATACAAGGCATCCAGATTGGTAAAGAAGAAGTCAAATTGTCACTATTTACAGATGACATGATACTGTACATAAAAAACCCTAAAGACTCCATTCCAAAACTACTAGAACTAATATCTGAATTCAGCAAAGTTGCAGGATACAAAATTAACACACAGAAATCTGTTGCTTTCCTATACACTAATGATGAACTAACAGAACGAGAAATCAGAAAAAAATTCCATTCACAATTGCATCAAAAAGAATAAAATACCTAGGAATAAACCTAACGAAGGAAGTGAAAGACCTGTACTCTGAAAACTACAAGACACTCCTAAGAGAAATTAAAGAGGACACTAACAAATGGAAATGCATCCCATGCTCTTGGCTAGGAAAATAAATATTGTCAAAATGGCTATACTACCTAAAGCAATCTACACATTCAATGCAATCCCTATCAAACAACCAACAGCTTTCTTCAATGAAATGGAACAAATAATACTAAAATTCATATGGAACCACAAAAGACCCCGAATAGCTAAAGCAATCCTGAGAAGGAGGAATAAAATGGGGAATTACACTCCCTGACTTCAAGCTCTACTACAAAGCCACAGTAATCAAGACAATTTGGTATTGGCACAAAAACAGACCCACAGACCAGTGGAACAGAATAGAAAATCCAAACATTAACCCAAACATATACAGTCAATATTTGATAAAGGAGCCTTGGATATACAATGGGGAGATGACAGCCTCTTCAGCAGCTGGTGTTGGAAAAATTGGACCGCTACATGGAAGAGAATGAAACTGGACTACTGTCTAGCCCCATACACAAAGGTAAACTCAAGGTGGATCAAAGACCTGAATGTAAGTCATGAAACCATAAAACTCTTAGGAAAAACATAGGCAAAAATCTCTTGGACATAAACATGAGTGACTTCTTCATGAACATATCTCCCTGGGCAAGGGAAACAAAAGAAAAAATGAACAAGTGGGACTATATCAAGCTGAAAAGCTTCTGTACAGCAAAGAACACCATCAGTAGAACAAAAAGACATCCTACAGTATGGGAGAATATATTCATAAATGACATATCTGATAAAGGGTTGACATCCAAAATATATAAAGAACTCACGCACCTTAACAAACAAAAAGCAAATAATCCAATTAAGAAATGAGCAGAGGACATGAATAGACACTTCTCTAAAGAAGAAATTCAGATGGCCAGCAGGCACATGAAAAGATGCTCCACATCGCTAATCATCAGAGAAATGCAGATTAAAACCATAATGAGATATCACCTCACACCAGTGAGCATGGCCAACATCCAAAACACAAACAACAAATTGTTGGTGAGGATGTGGAGAAAAGGGAACCGTCCTACACTGCTGGTGAGAATGCAAATTAGTTCAACCATTGTGGAAAGCAGTATGGAGGTTCCTCAAAAAACTCAAAATAGAAATATCATTTGACCCAGCAATTCCACTCCTAGGAATTTACCCTAAGACTGCAGCAGCCCAGTTTGAAAAAGACATATGCACCCCTATGTTTATCGCAGCACTATTTACAATAGCCAAGAAATGGAAGCAACCTAAGTGTCCATCAGTAGATGAATGGATAAAGAAGAGGTGGTACATATACACAATGGAATATTATTCAGCCATAAGAAGAAAACAAATCCTACCATTTGCAACAACATGGATGGAGGTAGAGGGTATTATGCTCAGTGAAATAAGCCAAGCCGAAAAAGACAAGTATCAAATGATTTCACTCATATGTGGAGTAGAATAACAAAGAAAAAAACTGAAGGAACAAAACAGCAGCAAACTCACAGAACCCAAGAACGGACTAATAGTTACCAAAGGGAAAGGGACTGGGGAAAATGGGCGGGAAGGGAGGGATAAGAGGGAAAAAGGGGCATTACGATTAGCAGATGTAATGTTGGGGGGGCACGGGGAGGGCAGTACAACTCAGAGAAGACAAGTAGTGATTCTATAGCATCTCACTATGCTGATGGACAGTGACTGTAATGAGGTTGGTGGGGGGGACCTGATGAAGGGGTAGTTTAATAACCATAATATTGCACATGTAATTGTAGATTAATGATACCAAAGGAAATTATTTTTAAAAAGTTTCTGGGGAATTTTTTTTTTTAGAAAGTAGCCCATACTAGGCAAAATTCAAACTAAGAGTGTAAAAATATTTTCAGACACACAAGAATCAGAGACTTAGTAATCCTGTGTGAGAAAATGTCATGAGGGAGTACGCCACCGAAGAAGACTAACCTGCAGCAGTTAAGTGTGCTCCAGAATTGAAGGAAATTAAAAAAAAAATTAGAGACTTATTTGAAATTGGTTCTTGAAAGGTTGCTCATAAACATATAATTAAAATACTGTTTACTGATTTTCAATTTTTAGAATGAAAGACTTATTTAGAACAGAAAAATAATATAAACCTTGATAATGTGAAATAACAAAAAATGCTAGTTGGAGGAGGAATCAAGGAAAGTGAGCTACTTTCCTTATTGTGCAGAGGGTAATCAATAGATATGGCCTAATGTGCTAAGTCAAGAAATAGATGTTTAAATATATTGTTTAAAGTCATGAGGGAGCTCCAGAAGAATTAGAAGTAATAACATATCTAACAAAATCAGGAGATCCAGGTGGGAGGTCACATCAACTGACTAAATCCCACATATTTCATTTTGAGGAATCACCAGGTACTGTCTGCTAAGTGGGGCGTCGTATTGTTTGAAGATGGGATGCCCCACACCCTGATGAACAAACTAAAATCAGAAGCTCTAGGGAATGAAACTGGAGTTGGGTAGAGGAGGGAGGAAAACTTATCTTTTGTTTTGTATACTTCAAGATTGAATTATTTTTACCTATTTTATCATCCATTTTTTATAATTAAAACTAATTATTGATAATCATCTAAAAAAATCATGTTACATCTATAGCAGAAGAGTATGTAGCAGTTTAAAAAAGTGAGGTATTGACATGGAAAGAAGTCCACAATATACTTAAAATAAAAAGGGTAACCCGCAGAAAAATATAAATGACTCCAGATGTATAAAAAAAGTAAGCTTATATACATGTTTGCATAGTCATAGAAAATACCAAGAAGTATACAGACCAAATTCCTGTGACTCCTTCCAGGGAGTTGGCAGGCAGGGAGAATGAATGGGGACTTGAACACCTACACTTCTGTCCTATTTGGAAGATTGTTGTTCTTAAGAAGAAATATTAACTGCACAATTTTAAAAGTTTGTTTTTAAAAATTAATTTTTACAGAAAATTTGGAAAATTGCAAAGAAATCACCCAATCTCACAACTCTTTATGTATTTCCTTCCAATTTTCTTTTCTCAATGCATCTGTTTCTGGCTAGAGGCAGGTAGCAGTGTGGGAAGAGTCCTGGACTCAGGTAGACCTGGGAGTGGTATCACCTCCACCAAATTCCACTTGGGAACCTTGAGTAGGTCTCTCAACCCTCATGTACAGCCTTCCTCATCTCAATAAATGGAAACCTCATCCTTCCAGTTGTTCAGGCCAAAACTGTGGGGTCAGCCTTGACTGCTCTCTCATCCAGTCCCTAAGCAAACCCTCTTAGTTCTGCCACCGACATATAACCAGTGTTTGGCCACTTCTAACCACACCTGGATTTCTGCTGAAGTCTTCCCAATGGCCAAGCAGCTGGCCCCCACTTCGTCTCTGACCTCATCTCGCACTACTCGCTCACCCCTTGAGTCACGGCCACACCAATTTCAATACAAGGCACAATACCTCCTGGGGCTTTTGCTCCAGCTGCTCCCACCTGGATGGTTGTTTACTTAACCATGCTTTAAGTCTCCTCAAGTCCCAGGGCTTCTTCTGACCACCTTAACAAACCTTACACATGTGCCTGATCCCTCCTATTCTAATGGCCCCCCTTTGTGGCACTTATCACTTTCTAACAGACTATATATACATTTACTTATTTTTCATGTGCATCATTTCCTAACAATGTGTAAATATCACAAGGGCAGAAGTCTTCATTCAGTTCAGAACTTCATTCTGTTCAGAACAAATAGACACGGCACATAGCAAAAGCTCAGTATTTGTTGAATGGATGAGACACAATTTCTCATCTGCAAAATGGGCATAATAGGACCCACCCCATCCATTGTTGTGAGGGTTACTTGAAAAAAAATTCAAATTACTGGCACAGCAGGGTCACCTTATCTCATCTAGGATGGTTAAGGATGCTTCTTAAGGAAATATTTCAGCAGAGATCTAAAAAGCAGGGACTTAGCTAGAGGGGTGGGGGAGAATGTTCCAGATTAGCTTGTGGGATGGTACGGAACCGAGAGAATGGTGAGGCAAGCACAAAACTTACAGACTGCATCATGGCTGGGGGCAGGGGGTAAGGGGTGATGCTGGACCCTGCAACCTTGGAAACCCTTTGGATTTGGGTGACTGGGAGGGCTTGGCAGGGTCTCGTCAGATAGTGACTTGGTCATGTCTGCCAGCAGGAAGAATCACTCTGGCTGCTGTGCTGAGAACAGTTGGCCAGGGTGGCACTGAGGGTCAGGCAGACCAGGAAGAAGGCATGACATTGGTCCATAGAAGGCAAGAGTGGGTGGCCTGGGACAGAAGCAGTGGAAATGCAGAGAATCAAACAAGTGCAAGAGAGGCAGCCGAATGGGTGGGGTTTGGTGATTAGCTGAATGTGGGGTGATGGAGATGCGGGATTGGGAAAGGGGGAAGATGGGGTGCCACACACGTGATGGGGGCCCTAGAGGAGGAGTGGGTTTGGAGGTAAGGGGTGGGGCGACAGAGGAGGGGGGCAGACATAACTTGAGTGCAAGTTCTGGCTCCAGTGCTTACTTGCTCTGTGGTTTTTGACAAGTTAATTCCCATAAGCTTCAGTCTCCTTATCTGTGGAGAGAAAAGGGTCTGCTCTTCCAGGCTGTCTCGAGGCTTAGTGATCATGGCCATAAAACACTTTATGCAGAGCCTGCCTGGTGCAGCTCTGCTCTTGTTCAGGTGGCAATCTGATACTTACCCCTCACTTGAAAATGTTTAATGGCTCATCCTTTTATTTAGCAAACAATTACTCAAATTTAACACCATCAAGAATTATGCAATTGGTGGCATTTGTGGACAAACAGAAATGTGCCAGCTGTATACCAGGTGCTGGGAAACCAAAGAGCCCTGACCCCAGGGTTTCGTCATTCTCAGCCCTCAACAGTGAGGTGTGGTGAGGCCTGAGATGGAGGTGGCACAGCCTGATAGAGATGCACTTCACCTGCCGGGACACTGGCATCCCTTACACAATCAACTCACACCCTTAGCTGCATCATCTGGCTGCTTCCAGCCTACCTTCTCACGATGACTCACTACTCATCATGCTGTGCTCTTACAGCTTCTCCTATTTGTTGGTCTGTTTCAACTTCCAAGCCTTTGTACAAGTTGCTCTCTCGGTAAGATGTTTTTATCCCTATCTTTTTTAAGGTAACACTTCTCACACTACCAAATACTCAAGAATCCAACTTATGATACCTCCTCCGGGAAGCTTTCCCTGCCCCCATAGCGCAGACCCATGGAGTCATGTTGCTGCCTCAGTGCATCCACAGTACTTCTGTGTTGGGCTCGCCATGACTCTACAGTCTGGTCATTGCTGACTTCTGTTCCTCTTCCCCACTTGTTCTGGGTCTTGTCTCTGTGCCTCCATTGAGTTCCATGGATTGACAACCTGGTAGGACTTGTCTGATCACCAGTGGAGAGGCCAAGGGTTCAACAAGTGGATGCTGCTGTGTCCCGAGGTCAGATGGCCAAACTGTGTCCAGTTTCCACATTGCAAGAATTACCAGAGTCCTCACTAACCAATTTCTGTACTGTTACATCCTTCACAGCCACAGTGTCATCCCTCTCCTTATGGCAGTAGGAGAGGGAGGAAAGGTAACAGTAGAGGAGGAAGGCAACCCAAACATCCCAAAGGGGAGGAGAGGCAGAGGGTGCGCTCCCAGCCTGGGGAGCCGGGTCCCATGTGGGATGCCCTTGACACACTGGTAGCTCAGGCCTGGCCCTTGGTGGCTCAGTCTTTGGGATTTGTAACACTCCTGAGAGCAGGCAGCTATGCTGGGAGGCTGCCCGTCACAAATACTCGGGACAGCCTCCCTGTCTCCTTAGGAGTAGGAAATCTCCAGAACCTACCCCTAGGTACTGATTTAGAACCCAGACTCTTTGGTTCCAGAAAGAGCTGAGACAGAGGCTCAGTTTGTAAGAAATCTGATTATTCAAATTTATTACCATCAAGAATTATGCAGTGATGCTGTAGTTTTCTTAACAAATAGAAAACAGACTGTGTACAACAGTGAACTCTACAGCACTAGCATCCACAAGGTAAAAATGAATGTTTCATCCAACATTACCAACCCTGGATTGTTGATCTTGACTGAGCCTAGCTAGATCTGGGGACATCTGCTTCATGTCCCTTGGCTAAAACAGCTATGCACCCTTCCCCGCCCCCACTTACCTACCTAGACAGTGCTGCCCAGAGGAAGAGGCCCTCTCCCTGCCCCTCAGCAAGCTGAGATAATAAGGATTGATTATAGTACCATTGAGAAAAGTCCAGTAGTCTTGCCACATTGGTTTATGAGGGCATCTTGAAGGAGTGGAAAAGAACAGTTCTCAGGGGCTTTGAAAACAGCTACAAACCAGGGAGGGAATCATCTGGCCCCTGCTCTGAGGCCAGACATGTGCTACCAGGCCCACTGGCCTGGACCTGAAGGGCCAGCATGCCCCTGCTTGGCCCTGAGGTGTGCGGGGCGTGGCACACACCCTGACCTGTGTCAATCGCCTTGGCCACTTGGCCAGGCCCACAGCCTACCAACACCACGCCACACTGCAATGCTGGGGCAAAAGCAAGGCTCTGAGGGCCCAGAGGTCAGCCCAGCAGCTCCCCTGGAGCCCCAGGCACATGGAGCCACCTCCCCTCTTGGAGGTTTGAAGCAGAGGCCAGGGGGATGACTCTTTTTCTTGATTTTTTTTTTGAAATTTTTTTGTTTTTTGTCATTGCTTTTTTTAACCATTGCAAACACGATGGTGATGAGGAATGCCTTGTCAGGCTCCCTCAGACACGTCTGTGGTTCTGGGCTGTGAATATTAAACACACACTGGAATAGACAACTGGGGATGAGTGTTTCCTATCTCTTCCCCACCCACCACTGTCTGTGGGGCCTAAAATAAGGCTCTTAAGGAAAAACAAACAAAACTTGAAAAAAAAAGTGTGTTTCCCTGCATTTGGCTGAAACAGGATCTTGTCTGAAGGGCTGGAAGAGCAGCCGGATCAGGGATGCCTCCCAGGCCCACGTCTGGGCCTCTGCTCAGGCTGGTGTCCCCAGCTCCACACATGAGGAGGGCATGTTCTGTCCTTCCACAGTAAAAGTCACACAAAAGAAGGATCCCAAGTGAACTCAAGAAAGAAAATGGGAGTAAACCCCATCCCCCACTGCGGCCCATTCTGCAGTTGATTTGCAAAAGGAAAATTCAGAAGAGGCTAGAATCCCTCAGTCTACCCCACTTAATGTATAAAAAAAGGAGACTTTGCCCCCATCCCCACCCGATGAGAAGAAGCATGAGAAACGCAGCAGTGGAACAGAGAGCTCGAAGCGGGCTCCGGGTGGGCTCGGTGAATAGAGATGGGCCACAGTGCCTGCTTGCCGGCCCACCCACTCGCCCAGGGGTGTTCTGGGCTCTCTGTCTGGTGTGGTGATGTTCCTGAAACACTGTGATCCTGGTGAGCTGTGCTTTGCCAACAACAGCATCCGTGCAGGAGGGCTGGACGATGGTCGGTATGGCTCAGAGGAGCTGGGTCCCCTCCGGAGCCCCCAGATGAGGGCAGCGGAGGAGAGGGGAGCAGTGGTTACGTTGCATAGTGGTCAAAGCTGCCAAGGTACTCCAGGGCTGCGCGGTAGCACAGCTGGTACTGGTCCTGCCAGAACAGGGGAATGGTCAGAGTGGGCAGTGCCAACGGATACCCCTGACACACTGCCAAGGGCACTCACACTGCAGCTGGTACTGGGACCAGACACCTGCCCCAGGCAGTAGTATCCAGAGAGCCTGAAAGAGCCTCTGAAGGCTCCTCTCTCCCCTTGCCCACCGCCCACATCTGCCGGCCCTCCCCCTGCTCCTAGACCGTGCACCCATTAAGGACTGCTCTGTCCGACCCTTGCCGGGAGCTGGCCACAGCACTGGTACTCAGTGAGAGCTGCTGAGTGAGGAGCCCATCCAGCTCATCCTACCCCAGTGTTTTGGGCAGAGCAGGCAATGGTAAATGTTGTGGCATGAGCCTGTGAGCAGCTCTGCATACCTCCGTCTGCACCATGGCCGGGCGCTGTGTGCGCAGAGTCTTCACGGTCTGGAACATGTCGACCACACCCTCATAGCGCATGCGCTCCAGGACGATGCTCAGAGTGATGAACACACCGGTGCGGCCCACACCAGCACTGCTCAGGGACAGCACAGGGTTAGGGGTCCTGCCCACCTGGCCCACAAACCACACACCCCAGCCCTCCACGGGGCCGGCCCCACCTGCAGTGCACAGTGATGGGCCCATCCTGCCCAAACTGCTCCTTCGTCTTGTGCACCTGCCCGATGAAATCGATGAAGCCCTCACCCGTCTTGGGCACACCCTGCTCTGGCCAGTCTGTGAACTGGAACTGTCGTATTGTCCTCGACTGCCCATCCTGGGGAATGCAGGGACGGGATATGGTTGGCACTTATGCCACAGGCTGCAGCTCCCCCAGGCCATTTGGGTAGTACAATGGCACAGGTAAGCACCCGTGCAACATTATACCCAAAGCCACCATGGAGATGCCCTCACACCCCCACACCTGCATCCCACCTCAGATTGCTGCAGCTTGAGCAAGGGTACCATGCGGGCAGCCCCCACCCCACATATGCTCAGGCAGTGTTACAGAGAGGCTTTCATGCAACTATACGCCCCTGTCCACACTCACCCGGGCATCTGTGACCTTGAACTCACGCAGGATATACTGGGGCATGTTGTACTCGGCCATTGGGTCAACAACAAAGTACTGGTAGCGAGCAGAGCGCTCTGCTGGCCAGTACTGGTGGCATTTCTCCTGTGGACAAAGGGCCCAGCCCCCTTGATCAGGTCAGGAGGAGCGGGGGAGAGGAGACAGGGTTCCAGAGGATTCTGGGCCTGGGCACCTTGGGTGGTGAGTAGGGGTCTAAGGCTATGCTGATGGGAGGCTGGGTGTGAACAGAGTGAAGGGGAGGCTGGTGTGCTCCCAAGGCACAAGAAGGGCCCCTGGGGTGGGCTCACCCTGCCCATTTCCCGAAGCCTGGTCAGCATGACGATGATGGTGGAGTTGTGCTCCCATAGCATGCGCCAGAAGTCCTCGGTGCTCTCTGCCAGAGGCCCCTGTGTGGCTATGTAGGCCTTCTGCTGTCTGGGGTGGACATAAGACTGGACATGCTGGAGGTGCTGCTGCCCCAGTCTCCCCAAGACCACCTAGTCCCTTGGGGTCCCATCAGATCATCCCTTCTCCAGGAAGCCCACTCTGGTCTTCTGGACTGGCTCTACTCTGTTGCACACCTGGCCAGCCAGGAGCAGGCCTAGGTACCCATAGGGTGTGGTGGGTAGTCACAAGCGTGCTGACCTATAGCCATCCAGGAAGCTGGCATTGATGTAGTCAGAGCCCTCTACCCCACGGATAGGCTGCAGACACACACGGGTCAATTCGTAGGGCATGATGTTCACCAGGCGGTTCTTAAACTTATTGCAGGGCAGGTTGGCGCTGATGAAGCGGGATGTGTGAGCCTTGGAACTGGCCAGCAACTAGTGAGAGGGAAGGGCTGGTCAGGCCTGGCTTCCCTGGGAGATAGATCATCCCATGATCCAGTCAAGGTCTTCGGGGCCACCCCTGAACCCACCTTGAACTCAAGCTCCATGGCAGTCACACTTTCCCCAGGAGGCACTTGGCCTAGCTTCTGGATGTGGGCATAGAGGTTGCGGGCAGGCACCTCTGTGTGTCCACATGTGGCGGCTTCCAGCAGCGCCTCATGGATGAACACGTATTGGTCTTCTGTCTGCACCATGTAGTTCCGCTGAGATCTCATGCACGTGACATGGCCATAGATGTCGACTGTCTTCTCATGCTTCATCCGCTCCAGCATGGCATCAATAACGATGAAGCAGCCTGTGCGGCCCACGCCCGCACTGCAGGACAGGATCTCAGCTTGGGGCAGAGGTTCACCCTACCTCCCACCCACCCTCTTGTGGCACTGTTCCCCCTCACCCCTCACCTGCAGTGCACAACCATGGGCCCTGCGTCTAGTGGGTTGCAGGCCTTGACCCTCCGCAGAAAGGCCAGGATTGGGGTTGGGTACTCAGGAACTCCATGGTCTGGCCAAGCCATGAACTGAAACTGACGCAGCTCTCGCTTCTCACTGGAGCCACTCTGGGGAGGAGAGTGGGGAAAGATGGTGTGACTAGGAGAGTCTGACTGTTATGGACTCAGGGCAGGATGACGACACTGAGGCCAGACCCACTGCTCTTTCAAGGGACTCAGAAGCCACCCGGGGCAGCCTGGGGCCGCCTTCAGGAACTCCCAGTGCTGTTTCCATTCATTCCACTCTCAGCACTGGCCGGCACAGCTCTCACACACCTCTGAGCCCCTGATAGCTGACACTGAGTTCCTACTTTTCCACCCCCAGCACACCATGCTCAGACCACGGTCCTTGTAGGGCCTGGGTGGGTGACAAACAAGCAAGGGGCAGGGCCATACCTTGTGGAGTGCAAAGGTGCGCACAGTGTATGTGGCTAGCTCCACTGTGTCTAGCAGGGTCACCTGAATGAGGCCATAGGTCTCAGTGCCACGGGCTGGCCAGTATTGGTCACACTTCACCTGCAGAGGGACAAGCAGGGCAGGAAGCAAGGGTGTTTGGAGGTGCCCAAAGGCTCAGGTCAGCAGGGGCCCCAGGGCAGAAGCAGGGTGGAAGATCCAGCCTACCTGGCTGCAAGGCCCCCAGCCCCAACTCTCAGATCCACTGTGCCACACCCTTACCAAACCCTATCAGGTCCTCATGCTATACGGCCATCCCTGCCCTAGCTGGGCGAAGGAGGGTCATAATTGAAAATTATTTATTCATGACCAGATCACACCAGGCACATTTTCTGCCAAATTTACCCATAATGTTTATGTGCCATTTTCAAGCTCTGTAAATTTTATGTTTCAGTTGATGCTTTCAAGTGCAAAAGCAGACAACAGCAATTCTTTCTACTAATTAACTTAGGAGATGTGTTAATGCCCAGGAATACTCCAGCATCTGGGGAACATGTGAACATCTCGGGAACATGCCAGCAACTAGGGAACATATTAACATCCCCAGAAAATGACAGCATCTGGTGCAACATATTAACATCCTAGGAACCCATTATCGTCTGGGGAACATGCCTCATCCCAGGAATACCCAGCAGCTGGGGAACATAACACCCCAGGAAAACAATAAAACTTGGGGAGTCCCTGGAGGAATTTCTTCCCATAGGGACAGAAAAAGTGCTGGAAGTCACCTGGTGGCGGAGCATTTCCCACCCCATCTCCTGGAAGGACCCTGCACAGCCCTACCCGGGACTTCTCCTCCAGCCGTGTCATCATGACCACAGTGGCTGTGCGCTGTTCCCACACCATCCGCCAAAAATCGCCCATGGTCTCAGGCAGCGGGCCCTGCGTGGCAATGTAGGCATTCTGCTTGCGGTAGCCATCGATGTAGTTGGCATTGATGTAGTCACTCCCTGGGACACCTATGGACAGGAAGGGGCCATGGGAGAGCATCATCCCAGGGCCCCCGCCCCGCCCACCATACCTCAGTGCATCCTGGGGACTTGTGGGCCTCTTCTTTAGGATGAAATGTCACCCCAGCCAACAAGGAGGAGAGAACAAGGAGATGGGAAGGGGCCCTGCCCTTGGCTCACCATCGGTGGAGGTAAGGATGACTCGAGAGTGGTCGTAGGCAATGACATTTGCGTAGCGGTTCTTGGGCTTGTTCACCTCCAGGTTTGAATTCTCCCACGTGAACTGCTGTCCAGGGTCAATGGACTGTAGGGAACGGAGGAGGCAGGTGACTGGGATAAGAGCTGAGGTCCACATACTGCTCCCAAGGGCAGCCCAGCCTTCCAGGTGGTGCCCTCATCCTGCCTTGGCTCCTAGGCCACAGCCAGCCCCTCTTTCCCATGATGCCAGTGAAGGTCGAGCAGCCCTCCCCCAGCTGCGGAGCTCAGGGGCTGCCACGTCACCTATCAGGAAGGCAACGGACCACAGACCCCTCTGACCTTGGTACTAAATCCCCTTGCCCAACAGAGCCGTTGGGGGTGGGGTGGGGCAGGGGAGTGTCCCTCAAGCCCTGCACCCAGCTAATGAAATGAGCACAGGGCAAGATGAAGCCGTGGCACCAGCTGTGAGGTGTCCGACACGCTGAGGGCTTGGTTCCTGCCGCCCTGCCTTGCCCAGCTCACCTCCTACCTCTCTGGCTACTCCTCTGTCTCCTCTCCCCTCTTGCTTGCCTTTCTGTAGGCAGGGCACAGCTCTCCTCCCGGGATCATTCCCAGGCTCACTGCACTCTGCAGCCTTTGCTCTGACCTCATCTGCTTGCAGGGTCTTACACCCATGTGCAGAGGCTGCCCCTAACCCCATCTGCAGCCCAGTCTCTCCTGAGCATCTGATCTGAATAGTCAGCAGCCTCCTGGACAGCCCCACCTGGAGGTCCCACCGTCCTGTAATCTCAACTCTCGCCAAGTTGAGTTCATCAGCTTCGTCTCCGAATCCAGATCTGCTGCTGGGACTCCCATCTCAGCGAAAGGCACCACTATCCATTTACCCCCAAACCCTGGCCTGAACCCGCAAGTCATCCTCGCAACCCCTCCATGCCCATCCTGGGGCTCCCTGTCCCCCTTGGCTCTCTCTAATCTGCTGCCACTGGCCTTGACCATGCCACCCCAGCTCAGGCTTGAGCAGCTCCCTGCCTCCTCACTTTTGCCCCACTCTGTCCTACAGCCAGAACAGTCCTTACAAAATGCAGATCTGATTATCAGTTTCCTATTTCAGTGCCTTCCACGGTTCCTCACAGCCTCAGATGGCAGTAACAATGCTGAGTAACAGTGAGAAAGTACGTGTGCTTAGCACTGTTCTAAGCACCTGCATGTACTCCCTCCTCAAATCCTCCTATCAACAGGGTCTATTATCATCCTCTTTTTACGAACGGATACAATCCAAAGTTCTCAGCCTAGCACACAATGCCCTCCTCCGTTTTGGCACCAGCCTACTACTCTCCACAGGACAGCATGCACTCTTTCATAAGACCCCCCTGCACACCCCACCCTTCAGCTTGCTTTGGTGCTGTCAGCCTGCCTTCTCCACACCTCTGTTGTACTTAATACTGAGGCATATGGTCATATTCAGTGTTGATTACCCATCTGCACTGTGCCCCACTGACTGAGCTCCTTGAGGGCATTTGTCTCCACATCCCCAGCACCCAGCACAGGGACTGGCACACAGTAAGTGTCTGACAATGTGTGATGAATGAATGACTTGACTATTAAAGGTAACAGAGCTATGAGATTAGCCGAGGGAAAGCCCTTGGCGGGCTGCGGTGGCCAGAGAGGCCTTCCTGGAGGAGAAGAATCTTGCAAGGAAAGCTCAGAATGGAGGAAAGAAGTGGGCAGAAGGTGGGAAGGGGGAACACAATGAGCCTAGACAGTGAAGCACAGAGCCTCGTCAAAGTTAGGGGAGGCATGGGACATGGGACTGGGTGAGTGTGGGCAGAAGACTGCGGGAGGCCTTTCCTCCCAGAGAAAGCACTCAAAGCAGGGAGGCCAACTTGCCAGCTTTGTCACCCCTGCAGCAGGGAGCTTTGCAAAGCAGGGCCCCAGTGGTGCCCCAGAGGCAGAGGCAGCATGCTTTCCTTGCAGCAGATGTGTTCATCAGTTTGCCGGCCAAGCTCAATTCCCTCTGTGGAAACCTAGCCCACAGCTCTCGCAAGGGGAATCTTGGTACCAAGGGTGCCACACACAGCTGAGGGTGGGTACCTGACTACAGGGAAGTAAACTCACAGGCTGGGCTGAGCCAGCCCATTAATTACCTATCCACCCGTCACTGAGGGAGGGTTGATCCTGGGCCAGGCCTGTGTCGGGAGTACGTGAAACAGTGGGGACTGTGGTTGGATACCTTCATGTGAGATCCTTTATCACCTCCTTCTCCAGCAAAGCCTTCCCCAGTTGAGTGGCCTAGAAGTACTCAGACCCCAGGCTGAGGGAGCTGTGCTCTGAGTCTGAGCCCCCAGCAGGCAGGGAAAAGTGAGCATGTGAAGGGTGCTGAGCTGAGCACCTCAAGCACCACACCTGGAGCTCCCGAACTCCCCACCTCTGTGATCTATGCCACTCTGAGGACACATGTGAGCGCACGTATGTGCAGGGCAGGCCTGGGTTTGAATCCTGGCTCTGCTAGTCATTAGCTGTTTGTCCTTGAGCAAGTCACTTCCCCTCTCTGAGCCTCAGCTTCCTCATCTGTAAGGTGGAACGATAACAGTACCATTTCACGGATTGTGGGGAGGACTGAATGAGAGGATGCATGCAAAGTGCCTAGCCTGACGCTGGCCTGTAGCAAGCTATTGTTATGGAATCTGGGTGTGTGACCTTCAGCCAGCCTCCGTTAGCATCGGGGCATGAGAATCCAGACCTGGGATGCTTGGAAAGGCTTTGGCCAGGCCCAGCCTGTGAGGCGCTGAGTTCCCCACTTGGCACTGCTGACCTCTCCAATCTGTGCTCTGGGAAAACCTGAAGGCCCCTACCCACAGCTGGGACCTGAGGCAGGACAGGAGCTAGCATGGGTCTAGGCCTGGGCCAAGCAAGTGGTGGGTCAGGGGCACATCTCACCTCATACTCCTGGGAGAACTTGAGGCCATCATTGGCTTTGAGGCGCTCGATGTTGTCTGCCAGGTCGGTGATGGGGATGGGTGGGTGGTCTCGCATACCTGGGAGGGAGGAGGCACACACAGGCGGAGTGAGCATGAGGCCTGAGCTGGGTGGCGGACACAGCCCTGATGCATGTATATGCACATGTGACACGTGTGACCATGGAGTACTGGGCGCTGGTGGCATGGAGACAGTGGCACATGCGGTGACAGGGATGGCGGAGCACACAGCGGCTGGAGGGAGGGAAATGTGTGTGCTGTGAGCATGTGTGAGCATGTCTGTGTGACACGGCGCTGAGTGGGGGTACAGGGCCCTGCCTGGCGGGTATTTGAGAGGGATGAAAGGCTTCCTCCCTCCCAGGCCGGGGCTGGGAGCCCAGGTGGGGGGCGCTGACAGGATGAGGTGGTGGGCTTCTTCAGCCTTGCACATCTGCCCACAGGCCCTGCCTGCAGACAGTCCCCCTGCCCCTCACTGGCGCCAGTCACCATGGGAGACTTGGTGACATCGTCCCCACACAAGTATGTGGGTGGAGTGGTCAGGAAATATGGAGACACGGCAGAGTGATGCAGAAGAACACGAAGAAAGAGGTGGAGATGAGGAGAGGGGTTTGAGACGGGGAGAAGGGAGACAGGAGAGGGCCCCAGAAAAAAGTCAACTGAGACAGGACAAGCCAGGCAGGACTGGTGAGAGGGAAGGAGGACAGGAGGTTGGAGGCAAGATGAGGAGACAGCAAGAAAGGGGGAGAAAAGAAAGGAAAGGGGACAGAGGACCCAAGGAAGGAGGGAGGTGATGGGGTGAGAAAAAGTGGAGTTAACAGACAGAGAAGCCAGAGTAGCCCCCAAACATGGGAACCTGAGAACTAACTTGAGATATTCGAGCAACTGGGGACACTGGAACCTGCAGAGAAAACAAAACAAAACAATGGGGCGAGAGAAGAAAGGCCATTAACCTCTGTGGTCACACTGCTCTCAGAAACGGTGGAGGGGCCGTGAGGGGGGTGCACCACAGATCAAAGATGGGAGGGGCCTGGGGCTGCGGGGCAGGTGCACCCACAGGTCCCTTCTGCCCCCACGAATGCAGCCAAATTGCCCACCCAGAGCTGCAGCCTCTAGGGGGCCTCTTTTTATGAGTAAATTCTTCCAAGCCAACCCTCAGCCCCTCTGGTATCAAAATTTGACCTTGGCTATTTTCAGATGATCTGGCAAAAGGGAAGTAAGTGTGCTTTTATATTAGAGAGATGAGGGATGTGTGGCA
This sequence comes from Smutsia gigantea, assembly GCA_032199065.1. NCBI lineage: Eukaryota > Metazoa > Chordata > Mammalia > Pholidota > Manidae > Smutsia > Smutsia gigantea. The sequence continues at coordinate 220,257 of JAVSCE010022607.1, read as the reverse complement.
AGACATGGAAGGGTAGGTCTATGTGAGGACATGAGGTGACAACTGTATTCTTTCAGCTTTTCTGTGGGTTTGAAAATTTTTCAGAATAAAAATTAAACTATAAGGAAGAAAAAAGTTCAGCATATTAAAAAAAATATGAGGGAAACCTGTGAAGAGTGAAGAGTGCCACCATCCCTGTGCCTGTCTGTTGTCCCTTATGGTCCTGGTTCACTCAACACTCCGAGCGCTGTCTTCACTCTGGGGACCGCCGTGTCCACAGGGATGCCTCTCCCTGCCACTAGCCTCAGGTTCCTGGTCTCTGCCCCTCTGGTGGCCCTCACCGCACCCCTCCCCATGCCTGCCCCATGGCCTCCGGCACCTCTGGACCTCTGCTCCATCCCTCTGCACTTGCCTTTACCACCACTGTGCACCTCCAATCCTTCACCCCCCTTTTCCTTTCAGATCCCCACAATTTCCCTCTGGCCCTGCAGCCACAGGGATTCAAGATCCGTCCTCTGGGCCCTCGCACTGTTCAGCACCCACAGCCAGGACTCAACTTCTCTCACAACCTTGCTGCAAACACTTTCTCCTCGTCTCGGAGAAAACGGAGGGCATCAGTGGAGGACATCAGCGGCCTGGCCCTTACACTGACTCCGCCTGCCTCCCACCCTGGCCTGGAGCTCAGAGGCTCCCCACCCCCCTTCACCAGGCTACCTCACCCCCCAACACCCAGAGCTCTGGAGCGTGGTCCTCCTGGGTTCTTGTCCCGTCAGCGGGCATGCCCACCCCTGTATCTTAAATGCTCACTCAGATAACCACTGTCACAAATAATTTCCACACTGGAAAAAAGAAAAATCCTTTTCGGATTGCACATGCCTCTCTCTTCTCTTGCCCTTCTATCTTTCATACCCTGGCCTCTGAAAGGAGTTTCTCTGCCTCCTCATTCCCCACTCTACTCCTCAACCCACTGAACTGCTTCTGCCCCTAAGACCCGGTCCCCACGCTGTATCCAAACTCCCAACTGCCTAAGCCAGCGTTCCTCCTGTTGGGTCTGCTGCTACTATAAGTCACCAAATCCCCCTTGTGCACAGCCCTGCTGTGGCTTCAGGGACAGTACACGCCTGTTCTTCCCCTCTTCTCTGGCTGCTCCTTCTTAATCTCCCTGGCTACTCTTCCTGACCTCTCTTTTCCTTCTCCCCCTCTCCTGGGAAAGCCCTTCTATTCTTGGGCTTCGACCCCACACACTCCTCAGCACCTCCCGTGCCCGTGGTTTCAGCCCGCTGTCAGTGCCAAGGTCCAGACCCACAGGCCTGGTTACCGCCTAGAGCCCCTACCTCATGGCTCACCCAGCAACCATGGAGCCATCCTTGCAGACCCTGCACCATACGAAATCAAGTTCAAGCCCTGTGGCCCATGCCCTCCACCCCTTCCACTCTGCTCCACATACAGGTCCTTAGCGCCTTTCACATGTGTAGGTTCCCTCTAGTCTCCCTCCTCCATTTCTCCCTTCCATTCTGTCTTCCACACAGCACCCAGAGTGGTATTTCTCAAGCATAGTTCTGACCCGTTCTCTCCCTGCTGAAAACCTGTAACACCTCCCTGTCCACACTCCTCATCCAGCGCTCGGATTCCTCCGACTGGACCTCTGCCTCACCCTCCAGCCCTGTCTCTGGGCTCAACATCCCAGCACCAGAGCTGCTGAACAGTCAGTGCCTCTGAGCTGCTTCTGCATGTGCTATTCCCACTAGAAGGACTCCCTCCCACCCACTCTTTGCTTGACTAAGGCCCACATGGCTTGGCATCCCCTATTCGAGGAGGCTTCTCTGTCCTCTAGGCCCCCAGCATCCTGGCACTTTGATTCCTCACAGATATGATCATGCCAGGTTGTAACAGTCTGCCGGGTCTGCCTGGCTTTCTCTCTCTCTCGGGGCTGTGCCCTGGGAACGGAGCGACCATGCTGTGAGGGAGCCCAGGCCACATGAAGAGGCCTTGTGTGACTGTCACAGCTGACAACTCCAGGTGGGCTCACAGCTGACACTGGCATCAATGCCAGACATGTGATGAGTGAGTCATCAGAATTCAGGGCTTGGCAAACTTTTTACAGAAGGCCAGATAGCAAGTATTTTTGGCTTTGTGGACAGAACCGTATCTATCACGTCTACATAGTTCTGACTTTGTAGTGTAAAAATAGCCATAGACAATATGTAAATTAACTGGCATGGCTGCTTTCCAATAATACTTTATCTGCAAAAACAGGTAGTGGGCGGTATTTGGCCACAGGCCACAGTGTGCTGACTCCTGCTTGCCATGATTCTAGCTCCCAGCCTTCAAGTTCTCCAGCTGAGGGTCCAGACATTCTGGAATAGAGACAAGCTGTTCCTGCTATGCTCCTGTCTGAAGTTCTGACTCACAAAAACTATGAGATAATATGTAATTTATTGTTGTTTTAAGCCATTAAGTTCTGGGGGAATTGAATATGCAGTAATAACTGGCTCATGCATAACACAAACCTGTGTGTGTGTGAGTTCACTCGCTCATCTGTCTGTGTGCTCGCTTTGCAGGCATTTCAGCAAGAGCCTGTGTGCCCAGTACGAGGGATGGTGAGTGAATAAGACAGAGTTCCTGGCTCTGCAGAGCTCAGATTGTCACTGAGGCAATTCTAGCCAATGGTGAGAGGTGTCTGGGAGCCAAAGGAGAGAGCACCCAGGCCTGTGCTGGGATTAGGGTGGTCTGGGAAACTTTACCCAGAGGATGCGCCTGAGCTGTGTCTGCTGGGGTGTGGGAAGGGAGTGACAGTTTAGGTAGAAGGAACAGCCAGAGAGCCGAGTGACAGGGCTGGGAAGGGAAGGGCAGGCACCAAGCCCATGTGGGGGTTTCTTTGCTTACACAGTAAACCTGGGCCAGCCTCCAGAAAGGCTCAGCAACAGTGTTTGATGGGGCATTTCTCACCAACACACCCTCTTTAGTGTGGAGGGACCAGAGTGCAGGCCCAGGCGCTGGCTACCCTGTGGCTGGGATAGGGACTCTGGCCTGTGTCTGGAGACCTTGATCAAAGATGAGGCAGGGCCTAAGCGGCTGGGCTTCCCCTGAGAGGCTCCCAGGCCCTGCTACAGGGGCTCCTCGGCCACACTGACAAAATGGATGGGTACAGGGAGAAGGGCCAAAAGAAGGAACAGGAACAGGAAATGGGGGCACGAGGGCAGGGTCCCTGGTGGGGACCGAGGGACCTGCAGGCTTGGGCTGAGAGCAGGCAGGCTTGGGGGTTGCCCTACCTGGGGTCTGGTAGTTAAGCCTCCGCATCTCCACAGGGTCAGAGGAGTGGGCCAGCAGTGAGTCCTTCAGGCCGACTGACTGCTCGTCCTTGGACGACGGGGAGTGGGTCCTTTTTCTGAAGAGGCAGAAGGGCAGTTGATGAGAACCTGAGGTCCAGGTGGAAAACAGAGATGCATGGCATGGCCGACTGCCACAGAACCCCGTGTCCACAGCTCTGTCAGCCCCAAACCTCCCCAGCCCATCCTGGGATCCCTGAGCATGAGGGAACCAGGGACAGAGCAGCTTCACCGTGGAGAAAACAGGGTGGGATGGGTGGGGAGACAGCAGGAGTGGGGTGGGAGTAGACAGAGGGCCAGTGCAGTGAGGGAGGAAGAGGTGGTGGGGGCGGGTGGCTCCTTCCAACAAAGAGCAGGTCACTGCTGGGCAGTGGCTGCTGTCCCCAAGGCTGCCACAGCTGAGGCAGCAGAAGCCACCAGGAATAACATGCACAGGGACACATAAGGTATACACACATCACAGAAAGCTGAGCCCCAGCCGTCTGGCTCTCAGTGTCAGGATAAATGCCCACAGCAGCAAGGGAGGGATGGGGAAGGCGGCACCCGAGCTGGGCAGAGTCCTCCCTCGCTGGCCTCAGCTCCGTTGTCTACAAGGACAGGGTCAGAGACTGACGACAGGGTCCAGCTGTTGGCAAGTATGCAGGGGCTGCTTCTGTTCACTGGACACGTGTGTTTAGGGAGGAAGGACTTGTGTGAGTGTGCATGAGTGTGCAGCAGCACACACTTGCCCCTGCTCTGCAGCCAGTGCTCTTTGCACACACATGAGACTGTCTCCTGTAGTCTTAGGTCTCAGGGCACAGGGAGCCCAGGGGAAGGCCCTGGTGAGCTCAGTCAGTCTACACACGGGGCGCACTGGAAGTCTGTGCTGTGCCTGCCCCTGGAGAAGGGGCATCCTCTGTGCAGGGTGCAATTAAGAGAGGGACAGCTGCCCTAGAGCCTGCTGAGCCGACAGCAGCCACAGGCCAGGAGGCTTCTGGCAAAAGCACCGCCCCTCCCTGCCGGGCGCGAAATGTGTGCAGGGGTAAGAAGTGAAGGGGGAGGCGTGTGAAGGGAGAGGAATGACTCCTACCTTTCTTGTTTACTAGGTCCCGAAAGAGGCAAGGACAGAAGAAAGGAATGGTCATTGTTTCCACCAAGCATGCAGGCCCTCTTTCGTGACATGGGGGATACTGCGGGATCTAGCTATGGCACCCACATTGCATTCACGGGGAGGGAGTTGCCTCTCCTGACACATACCAGGACCCAGACAGGAGTGGGAAGAAGGGAGATCAAGTATGTGGAACACTCATTGGGTTCCCCACCCACAGTCTCCATGCCCTGGGCCAGGAGAGCCTGGCCCTCTCCTGCCTGGAAGGAGCTAACTCTTCAGGAAGGAGGCGCCGGGTACAGCTCAGGGGTCCGGGGAAAGATGGGGCACAGAGCAGAGGAACTCGTATGCAGAGACGTGTTAAGACATACAGACCAACACGTGTTCACTGACAGGTGTTCAATGACGTGCCGTGTGGACTTAGCCTTGCGCTGGGTGCTGGAAATGCAGGCCCAGCGATGTGCCCAGTGAAGCATCACTGAGCAGGTGGGGTACGGTACAGGAGGGGTGGGGCCCTGGAAAACCTCTTGGACGCCAGAGCCTGGAGGGAGTCTTGAAGGATGAGAAGGCAACTGCCAGGGGGGCAGGGGCAAAAAGCTGGAGAGTGGAGGGCACACTGCCCGAGCCAGCCGGGGAACTGGGTCAGTTCAACGTGATGATTTCGGGAATGGTGGCAGGGACCAGACTAGTCAGGCATTTGATTGTCAGGTTACAGAAGCTCAGGCTTTACTTTGGGAGCCACTAAGGAGGTTTTAAACTGAAGGTGACAAAGTTAAATCTTTGGAAATACCTTTCAGGATGGGAGGATTGAATAGGAAGGGGAGACTCCACAAGCAGGCGGCTACAACTACCCGAGGGGAGTGAGGAGTGCTGTGTGCCAGTCCCCAGCTGTGCCTGCAAGTGCATCAGCCCATGCAGGGGAGGAGGAGTAGATCCCTCCCATTTAGAAGAGGACTTCCAGGAGACTCGGGGAGTGAGAAAGGAGGGGTGAGGGTGATGTCCAGGTGTCTGGTTGGTAACCAGGTAGATGGGCCTGTCCCTTGTGATAGGGACTGCAGGGGAGCAGCGTTGCCGGGAAGGTTCAAAACCACTCAGTCTGGGACAGCTGTGGATGCTGGGGTCCCAGCTGGCACTCGTGAATGCCTGCCAAGTGGACTGCCGTGAGCATGTGGATCACCCTGACCCTGGAGCTAGGTCTGGACCTCTCTAGGCCTAAGCAGGAAAGCCAGGCTGGGGGTCATCTGGGAATGGTGGCAGAGGAAATGCTGAAGGTAGGAGACCAGGAGAGGGCAGTAACTTGAAGCTGAGAGACAGACACACTCATATCTACTGAACCACAGAGACACATGGACAGACGCCCTGAGGATGCCCGTGACCCAGCCATCGGTGACGCTCCAGCTCTTCCTCCCACCTAGGCTAATGCACCCTGCCTCTGCTCTCCTGGCTTCCCACCGAGCCCGGGGGGCTGGGGTACCAGAGGGTGTGGCCGCCCTGTGCGCCCATGCACCATGCCCGGGAGGGCCTGAGAGCCAGGGACAGCTAGCTGTCCCCTGGAGCTCTGAGCACAGCACTTACCTCTTAAACAGGAGGATGGCAATGACGATGAGGATGATGAGGATGACGGCCAGGACGGGGCCTGTCACCCAGAGCATCTCAGGCTCCTCCTGCTGCTGGGCTGGTGTCGCCTGAACCGCGATCTCGTCGGAGTAGGGGCTGGAGGCATAGCGCTTCTGTGCGCAGTGGAGGAATAGCATGGCGGTGAACTCAGTATGAGATCCCCCAGCCCTCTGCCCACCAAACCTGGAGAAAGGGCTCTGAGTCTGGGTTATGCTGGGCTGGCTGGGCCTGGTCTCTCAGATCCTAAGTGACCTAAGCCGGCTCAGCTGACTAGGTTCCTAGGGCTAGCTTAGGTTTGGCCTCCTGCATCCTAGGGTCTGGTGTCTTGAGATCCCCAGTGCAGATCTGGGTCTCTGGGGCTGCCCTAGGCCTGAGATCTCGCGGTGCTTGAGACTGGCCTAGTTTCAGAGCAGGCCTGGGGTCCTGGGGTGCTGTGAGCCCAGGCAGCTCAGGCAGACCTGATCCACGGGTTCCTTCAGGGAGGCGAGCACGAAGCACTGGTAGCTCAGGTCCGGAGACAGGGGCCGGTTGTAGAAGCCCCGGTAGCTCTTCTTGTCTCCCAGGGTGAAGGTCTCGGGGAGCGCATCCACCCGAGCAGCCACATATGGCCTCAGCCGCTCTGTCTGTCGCCGCCGCCGCCTCCGCTCCCCGGCGCCCTGCTCGATGGCCTCCAGAAGCTGGCAGAGCAGAGCGCACGCGTCATGCCGGGCCTTGGAGCATGTGCCCCCGGGCCTGTGGCCCAGGACGTTAGCTCCGTGGGCGGAGACCGAGGCTCACCTTCTGAGCCCGGCTTGGCCCTGTGTCCTTACAGAATAATGCTGGACACCAATGCCGTGGCTCCCCACCAACATAGTAAGAAGGGGAGGCCCTCTGGGTAACCTGCCCCTCGCCCTAACCAGATAAGGCTGGGTCCACACCACTGTGAGAAGAGGATGGAGATTTCAAATGATTCTCTGCTTCTTCCCATCCCAGGGGATCCTCAGCAAACCCCTCCAAGATTTCTCTGAAAGCTTTCCAGGAGTTTTGTGAAAACTCCCAGGGGGCCACCTCAGAGTCTCTCTCCCCAGAGATGGGGCAGCCAACCAGAGCAGTCAGAGGGTGATATTCCTTTTTGGAGGAGTCACTGGGACCACAGCCAGCAGGGCAATGGGGCCGTCAGTAGTGCCACCCTGCCCGTCCCCAGGCACCTCATCCAGCTCCAGGTCCTCGGGTGTGCTCCATCGTGGGGCCAGCACGCTCCCGCCCACACGGTCTATGGGCACCACCATGATGTAGAACCACCTAGGTGGGCAGGGCAGGAGTCAGGACCATCCTTATGTCACCAGCCCCGCCCTTCCTCCCCAAGGCCTCGTCTGCACACCTGATGAGCAAGGGGTCCTGCACATGGGGCATGGAGAGGGTGAAACGGCCATCCTCTATGTAGGCAGAGGCAGGCAGAGGCTTGTGTGGCAGGAGGTCAGGGGCCGTGCGGATAGACACGAGGTGCTGTAAGCCCCCCGCGCTGCTGCCACGGTTCATCAGCACAAACGAGTACTCTGTGTTGGGCTGCAGGTCTGCGATCAGCTTCCGCATCGAGTGCCCGTCCACCTCCACACTCTGCCCATTGTACAGAATCTGTGGAGGAGGGGGCAGGCGGTGCCCTTGTGTGAGGCTCCCCATCAGGGACTGTAGGACAGAGCATGTGTGTGCACCTAACCGGGTCCTGTTATCACAAGCCGCACAAATGCCCTCAAGTGGGACAGAAATGACACAGGCCTGCATGTGTGCTGGGCTCTACCGGCCATGGCCCCCACCCACCTTGAAGGGTACAGCTGACTTATAGGAGTCAGGGACCTCCCAGCTGAGCAGCACAGATGTCTTCATGGCGGCCGCCACACGGAAGTTCTTGGCGAACACTGTGGAACATAAGGAGGGAGTCAGAGCTGGCTGGGGACGAGGGTGGCCGTTGGGCCTGGAGAGCTCCCTGCCACAGAGACAGCGGCTGGGACTCAAGGGTTAGGAACAGCTGTGAGGACTGGGCACCCTACTCACAGCCGGCTTCAAGTCACATGGCTTGGCTCCCAGCCCAAGCTCTTCCTCACAGTGAGCACCGAGCCAGGGTCAGGATCTCTGAAGTGCTTGGGTAAAAGCTGGAGCTCACAAGATACCAGGTCAAAGTGACCAGACTCAGAGGGATTTGGTCATGAGAAGCGTGTGGCCTCACACTGCAGCATGGTGGGGCATGTTCAGTAGAGGCCAGTGGTTGTGGCCCCAAGAGATTAGTGTCACACACCCAAGAATGGTGATGCAGTCAAAAGAGATCAGTGGGTCAAAGTCACGAGAGATTGGAGAGTCACACAGCAGAGGTCAGTAGGTCAAGGAGAGCAGAGGTCTGGGGTCACACACCAAGAATGTGGCACCCATTTGCTAGAGGTTAGTGGTCACGGTCATGAGAGGTTGGAGGGTCACACAGCAGAGGCTGGTGGATCCCAGTCACCAGAGGTCAGTGGGTCAAGGAGAGCAGAGTCCAGGGGCACAGCCCCACGCCCGCAGCACACACCTTGCTCCACGGGCATGGTCCGGGACTGGATGCTGGGGCTGAGTGGGCCGGCGCCTTTGCTGGTATGTGCACGGACCTTGATGTCATAAGTGGTGTCTGGCTTGAGGCCCGAGAGCGTAAGGTGGGTGTCAACAGTGACGTTCTGCAGCTCCTGCTGGCTGTTGATGTCACGGTACACCACAGTGTAGTTGGTGATACGCCCGTTCCTCTCCGCCAGCACCGGGGGCTCCCAGGTCAGCTCCGTGGTGGAGGTGGTCAGCCCTGTCACACGCAGGTTTTGGGGGAAGCCGCTGGGCACATCCTCGGGCGTTGTGATCTCCTTCTCAAACTCCTCGCCTGGGCCAGCTCGGTTCTTAGCAGCAAGACGGAAGATATAGGTGGCCCCCTTGTGCAGGCCAGTGACCGTAAAGTGCTGGTCGTCCTTGCCAAAATCCATGGTGTTGGGCCTTGCTTCATCGGCCCGGCGGTACTGCAGCCGATAGCCCAGAAGCTCACCAGGCAGCTCCTTGGGTGGATGCCACTGGAGCAGTGCGGTGTTCATGGCCGTGGTGCTGACCATCATGGTGGGCCGGCCTGGGACTGAACAACGGCGCACTGGGCTCTGAAGCTGCCCTCCTTGCTGCCCCACCCTCTGCTCTGGCCCTGACCCTTCACTCACCTGCCCCAGTTGTCGTGACAATTTTGGGCTTGCTGCGGGCACCATCCCCCTTGGTGGTATAGGCAGCAACAGTAATGGAGTAGGTTGTCTCTGGGGTTAGGCCACTAATGGTGGTTTCCTAAGGGAGGAAGGACCCATTTCCATCACCGGAGAGCAAGAAGCCAGACCATGCCAGCCACCTTAGGACCTTAGCCAGCAACAAGTCCCCAGGGCCCACTGGACCTGAGAGTGGGCACTGTGCAATGCTGAACCCTGCTTGAGGCAGGGCAAACAGGCAGGATATGTGCCCAGGAGGACCCAGCCCATCCCATCCCAGGAGTCGAGAGCCTGGGGCAGACAGCTTGTTCTTCCTTTCAGACAAGAACAAAGGGCCATACCATGCAACCACTCCATTGTATTCTGAATGACACCTCATTGAGGTCTGCGCACACAAGACACACAGGGCAGAGCCTCGCACGCACACAGCACATTGTATGGCTCTTGGCATGCACATGCATGCAACCTACAGCTCCTCCTGCACAAGGAGGTGGAGGGCCACCTGTAGATATGAATGCACATACACACACACCCACAGAGCAAGGTAGAAGGGTGGGCCAAGGTGCCACCCTGCAGGACCAGGTCAGGACCCCACCTGACCCCCATCTAGGCACTGGCTCTGTGAACACCTTACTGCCCTGCAATACCTCCTGAGACAGGGAGAAGAGACAACAAGGACAGGGAACCTCCACCCTAAGAAATGTGTTTCCCCATTTCCCCGAGTGATTCCTCAGAAGTCAGCCTGGCCAGTTCCCCTGCCTTGGCAGGCCCTACCCCTATGCCCATCTCTAGCCAAGGCATGCAGAGAAATACCACAGGAGGCCAAGCCACACTACACAGAAGGGACAGTAGGAAGGGAGGGAGGGGACCACCGTGCAGTGGGAACAGAGCTGTTACCACCAACCCTGGTGTCCCTCCAGCTCTGAGGCTCAGGTGGGGGCCACTCCAGCTGCCACCAACCCCTCAGAGGACCCCCTCCTGCCCCAGCTGGAGGGTTGCCCAGGGCTGGGGCCCCGGTACGCACCAATGCTGGAACCTAGCTCCCCAGACTTCCCTCCCAGCCTGGGCCCAGAAGCAGGTTATTTTTCACTCTAGGGATCAATAAGGCCTAATGATCAGGATAGGATTTAACTCCATCCCTATCTGGCCAGTACAGGGCTAGGTCCTGGTCGATCACGAACATTGGCCTGAAATTGTGGCTCGACAGGCGAGAAGTAAGGATTAGAGGAAATGCCAATTGCTGCTCAGCTCCGGGCCTGCGTCTAAATGCCAATTTTCTCCAGATGTGGCTGGTGCCCCGTGGATCTTGGCGGCTCAGGCTGGGAGGAGAGATGGGCGGAGAGGGAGTGTCCCATGAGCCCCACCTGACCCATGTCTTGCCCACACTTGCACACCTGCTACTTACATAGTCCTCGGACTCCTCCGGCCGCCACTGACCGCGCGAGAGGGAGAGAAAGGGAGATAGGATGTGAAGGACTCTGGCCCAGAGGGGGCCTGGCCCAGGAGGGCAGATGGGGAAACTGGGCTTCTGAAATGCCCATGGAGGTAGCATTCCAGGGCCACTCCTCATCTAAAGATCCCAGCCCCTGCCTCCTGGAGCCCAAATGTCTGTGCGGAGGCTGCAGAGGGGAGGGAGACCTGGAGGGCTCCCCGCTGCTGTGGGATCAGAGAGCCACCTCAAGGCTCTTTGAGGGAAAGGCTGCCAGACCGCTGTCGGGGTGGGAGAGGAAAGCAGAGGGACAGCCAGCGGGAGGGAGGGAATACGTGGGGAAGTGGGACAGTGCTGGCCCATGATCATTACCACTGTGGGATTAGTCACATGGTCTCTTTCCACTCTCAAAGTATCCACATTGGAAGGATATACAGTTGCCTCAGGCAGGAGGGGTGTTCCAGGAATGATAATGGCTGGGGGGTGGGAGGGCCTAGCAAAATGATGGAGATGTGAACACAAAGCCTGGAGCCTGGGCCCTGCCCCACAGGCACAGGGGAAGCACTCAGACCCCTGTGCCTTCCTGGGGGGTGCCTGAGATCTCATCAAGGTAGGAAGGCATGTTTTCAGGCTGGCAGAGTTGCTATTGCTCGACACATTCTTTTTTAGGCATGGTGAATATGTATGTGTACTAGCTGGGCAGGTGGAGGGAGTGATGTATCCATTCTGTGGTCCTGTGGCACTAGAGGGCTGGGGGTTGGCCAGGGTCCAACAGAGCACATGGCAATTGTCCATGACATCTTCAGGATAGAGGTACCATGGGGTCCTCTGCCCAACCAACCTCACCGTGCTGGTCTGGCCTCTGTCCACTGGCCCCAGTTCTTCCTGTTCTGGGAAGCTCTGTTGGAAAGTTCTAACAAGGAGCATGGGATAGAATACGGGAGGAGGCCATCTACAGGGCTCTACCAACCATGGCCACTTTCTAGTTTGTGGCTGAGCCCATGTCTGCATGTCTGCTCTAGCTTCCTGGCCTGGGGGAATACCCACGCTGTACAGACCAGGTCTGGGCATGGGGGTCCTCACAGAGCATCTCTCCTGCATCAGAGGCAGAGTGAGAGAGCAGAAGGGAAAGAGAAAAGTGGGTGAAAAAAAAGGGGAGTGGACAGAAAGAAGCAGAGGAAAGCAGAGAGGAGAGAATGAGACAGACAAACACACAGTGAGAGGGAGAATGGAAACAGAGTGAGAAGGGAAAAATAGACAGAAAGACACAAGGAGATGGAGTCACAGACAAACTGAGACGGAGACTTACATAAAAGGAGATGGGTCTGGCTACACACTCGTGGGGAGCATACACCATGGTTCTTTCAGAACTGATGGGGGCCCTGAGCTGAGCAGACGGTGGTGTCTGACACGGTGCTCAGGGGACAGCTGGGCCCTGTGGCCAGGCTGGGGACCAGGCCCCATCTGCTCCTCCACTGGCTTGGAGCAGAATGACTCAGTCCCAAGGGGGCCCTAAGAACAGGACTTCCATCTTCTGCCGCTTTCCTGGAGCCCGGGCTCGTTTACCCCCAGTCATGGGATGGGAGGGCCACGAGGGCAATGCACACTCCTGAGGCCCAGCTCTCTTCAAACTATTTGGGACCAGAAGGGGGCACCTCAAGCGGCGTCTCAGGAACCCCACTGGCTGCAGCTGTGCTGCTGGGCCTCTGGGACGGGAGGGGCTGTAGGGAGCCCATTCCCGGGATGTTTCTGGATGGGTGTGTCGGGGAGGCTCCAGAAGGAGCCCTCAACCTGCCCCAGGAATGCATGTGGGTATACATGCCTGCCTCCTCCACCCCCATTCTCTCAGCACTAGGCAGGCTGAGAGGAGGAAGGGGGCACCCCCTGGATGAAAGGAATTTTGCTTTAGAGACCTGAGCCCACCAAAGGCATGAAGGGGCGCCTCTGCAGGTGAGTCCACCCCTAAGCCAGCGTGTAGATCACGGGGTACGTGATCCCAGACCAGATAGGGGTGAAAAGCTGGTGGGGAGGGCATTTGAGTTCTGGAGGGAATATAGGCTCCTTCCCCGAGGGCTGGCTTAGTGTTGCCTCTGTGAATCCCCTCAAGGCCCTGATTCTAGATGGGGAGACCCTGAGAGAAGACCACATCAGGTGTGAGAGGACTCGTGAGCAGAGTATTTTGGTAGGGAACTCACCACAGCCAGTTCCAGCCCTTTTCCAGGAGCCCAGAGACATGGCTTCTTATCCAAGCTCAGCCACCCACTTACTGGGAAATTCTGGACCACTTACACAACCTCCCAGTACCCTAGGTTAGTCATCTGAATAGCAAACCAGTGTTCAGAATACCACAAAGACCTCAGGCCACACTCACGGGCAGAACCATCTTCCTCTGGGGAACAGACGTGCACATGGGGAGATGTGGGGCTGGCTGGCAGGCTCAGACCTTGAGAGTAAATATCAGGGGCTGAGCCATTCTCCCGGGGGCCAGGCACAGAGCAACATTCCAGCTTGGCCATCCTCAGAACTCTGCAATGGCCAAGGGCCAAGTCGGGGGAATGACAAGCCAGGAGTGCTCTCTCTGGCCCTGGCTGTGGGGGGAGTGGCTGCCCGGCCCAGCGCCGTCAAGGAAGAGGGCACATCTTGAAAGCCCAGCCTAACTTACAGTGAACATGCTTCCTGCAAACCACCAAGGAGGGGCTAGGGAAGGGCTACAGCCTGGGCAGGGGTGACAATGGAGGCCTTGGTCTGCATGGACAGCCCCACTGCTGGTGCTGGTGGCTGAGCCACAGAGGCTGACTGCCAGTCTGGGACTGTCAGCAGGGCAGATGGCGCTGGCAGGGTCTGGGTTGGCACAGCTCAGGCAGACCCAAGACAGGGAGGTGTTCCTGGAACCTGGCCCTAATCTTCTGGTCTCAGTGCCTCCCAAGGTTGAAGCAACAGGCCATCTCAGTGTCACAGCCCCTTGGAGACAGGCAGGGAAGAGGAGCAAACATGGGCTCCAAACAGGAGGTGGTGCTCGTCTGCCCACCCCTCCACCCTGTAACGTCCCTGTGGCGCACCTGGGCCTCCGCCAGCATGACGTCCTGGATGATGGGTGGGCCACGAGGCTCACCATTCTCTAGACGCACATAGGTGACCTGGTACCCACGGATCTGTCCGTGCTGCTTGCTGGGGACGGGCAGCTTCCAGGAGACATGCACGGCAGTGGAGTTCAGTGGCTCCACTTCCACCTTCCGTGGTGGCCCGCTGGGCACTGGTGACCAGAGAGAGAAGAAAGTCAGGCCTGGTGGCACGGACCCTGGCTCAAGTGGACCCAGCACACTCCAGGGCCTGGCCTTTGCATCCAACTGCCCCAGGTAAGGCCAGATGGCATTTCCTTAAGACTGTCCCTCGAAAGAACATGGAGGGCTCTTCTGCCTGGCACAAGGAAGAGCCCAGCACCCTGCCTGCTGACCCCTCTGGCCCAGAGCTCTCTCACTTGGTGGGGGGACAGATATGAGGCGCCAGGTCTTTGACCACCCCAAAGTCAACACAACCCATGCTATCTCCTCCTGGGCCCCCACTTCACAGCAACAGCCAAGATGGATCCTCACTGATTCTATTTTGACTGTCCTTTGCACCAGTCTTCCCAGGCTCAACCTCCCAAATCTTAGGTGGGCTGCTTCCTCTGCCTTAGCCTTGCACAGCTCCAGCTGACGTGGAGATAGCCCTGAAGGCGCTGGGATTTGGGCACAGGCTGACCCATCAGCTCCATCTCCCCACTCTGGGCCATTAAGCTGCACCAGGAAGATGAGTCCTTCCGGGCCTGCAGGAGGCAAAGGCTCTGGGGTGCAAGGTGGCTGGTGTCTGAGGGGTGCCTCTCGCCCCAGCCCCGCCCCTTGGTGCCGCCACCTACCGTCTTCATCTGTGCGCACCAGCACCGGGCTGCTCTCCGGGCCGGGGCCCACGTCCGTATGCGCCCGCACCCACACCCGGTACTCCGTCCACTTCTCCAGGCCCACCAGGTCCCAGCTGGAGTGCTCGCGGCTGATGCCGTCCACCACATGCCGCCCTTGGTCCTCGCCGTCCACCGCCTCGTAGGCCACCGAGTACTGGGTGATAACGCCATTGCGCCTGTCGGCCGGCGGCGGAACCCAACTTACCCTGACCGTGGTGGAACCCGTGCTCATACACGTCACCTTCTGGGGAGGGGCAGAGGGGGCTGGGGAAGACAAATGAGGGGAAGCAGGCAGATGGAGGGTGGGGGTCACAGGCACAGCGCCGAGTCACAGAGGATGGGAAACTCACCCGGGCAGGCTATTCCCTGAGTACAGGGTGGCTTTCCCAAGGCGCTGCCTCCACACAGCCCGCTGCCTCTGGACCACAGGCTCTTCATACACAGACAGACACAGACACGGTGTCTCCCACATCCAGGGCTCTAGCAGCACCTCACACACACAAGGTCTCTCCCGCACATATGCTGTCTCACACAGCACACGGCATCAGACACACACAGGCACAGGGCCACACACGGAGAAGCTCTCCAGCTGCTGTGCCTGTAGCTAGCCCCGTCTCAGGACCAGTGGCCCCAGTGGCTTTCGGTGCGAGGTGGCCTGTGCCTGTCTGGACAGGATCTCTGTACCTGAGCTGCAGGTAACCAGAGACTAGAGACCAGTGCCCCTTGGGGAGCTGGAGAAAAAGTACTGACAATAATGCTGTTACTCAACAGGTTCCTTGGGCTCAGGAGGCAGGTCTGTGCACCTCCCCCGCCTTGTTCACAGTGACGTTTCCAGACCTTATTCCCACCGAGGACTCTGCAGCAACTGCACTGGCTTCCCTGCCATCTCAAGTTCTGCCGCCACCCCTTGGCCAGGCGACTCCACGAGCCCACAGCCCCTCTCTCCAAGGCTCTCCCACTCCCCTTGCACTGCTGTGGCCATGCCCTGGCTAATGCCACTGGGAATGGTCCTACCTCCCAAACTGTGGCCTCCAAAATCACCTTGCAGACCCTCACCCCTTGACCCAGCACAGCTGCTCAAGGTCCCCAGCCCTGTGCCTGCTCTTCCCTTCTTGGGGACCTCCATCCATCGACTTACTACTGACCGTCCTTACCACTCTCAATACTTAGCTTAGACACCAAGGTTCACTCTTACCAACATCCCAAAGTCCCTGGCCTCCTCCTCTTTCCTTGCTTCTTCCCAGCCCACTCCAAGCTCTGAATGGATCCAACTCCTCACCTTCCTGAGGGATGCACTGGGGCAGGGAGAGGAGAGCCGTTTGCGGGCAGGCTGGCGTCCTATACACATACCCTGGGGACCTCGCCTGGGCCCTCCATGCTGCCTGCTGGTCTTGGCTCCCTGCCCAGCTCACTCTGCCACTTCACACAGAATGCTTCCACCTCCTCCATGCTCCCCAAACCCCCAGCTCCTGGCATCTGCTGCCTCTCAGCTTAGGACTTGTCTCCTACTTTGCAGAGAAATCTGAACCTGCCCAACAGCAGTCCCATCCACCTGCTGCTCTCAGACCCACCAAACGACCTGCAGTTGCACCAACTCTCTCCTTTCTTCCCATGAGAAGGCAAGGATGCCCTCCTGTCCACAGCCAATCTCTCCCATCACCTGTGCTCTTCTCCCCACCCCCACCTCCTGAGCCTCCAATATCCTCTTTGCCCGTATTTCCTACTTCCACCTACTGACTCATTCCCAATGGCATTTAAATTTGCTCAAGATTTTCCCATCCTAAAAGACAGATCTCACCCTCAGCCTCACAGCACCCTACCAGTGGTCCCCTCCTTCCACTCAACTTCTGACATCGGAGCTCTTGGTCCCTACTTCCTTGCCTCCCATGAATGCCTGGAGGAACTCCAATTGGCTGCAGTCCCTCATGCCACCAAAACTTGCCCAGGCCGAGCCCACCAGGTTACTAGGCCCAGTGGTCACCTGGTATTCCTCTGGCCCTGACCACTCAGCAGCAGCATCTGGTCCACTTCTGGAAACTTTCTTCTTCCGATGTCCAAGACACTGCCCTCGTCTGGATTTCCTCCCACCTCTGGTCATCTTTCCAAGGGTCCTCCACCCCCACCTAAGGCCCTGGGTTCCAGCAGCCTGCTAAGCATCCACTTGGACAGCACACAGCATCTGGAGCTTGGGTGCCTGCTTCTGTCCCATTTCCTATCCAGGGAGCAGCACGACTCCCTTCCCAGGCCCACACACCAGAAAGAAATTCAGGATGCATGCACCCAACCCTTCCCTCTCCCTCAGCCCACCTCCCCACCATAACCCCAAGTCCTGGCCAGTTGGCATCATAGACAGGTCTCAGGTCCACCACCATGTCATCTGAGCCACCATCTTCTGCCTAGACTGCTACACAGCCTCCCACCTGGTCTCTGGCATCCTGGCGGGCTGTCCCATGCCTTCTCACACAGCAGCCAGTCATCCTTCCTATCTGCCCTGTCCCTGAGGGCTGGTGGCTGCTCCAGCCACACTGACCTGCTGCTCATCCAAGCTGCCATTGGCTGTCTGGCTGCATGACCAAGCACCGTCCCACTACAGGGCCTTTGCACCTGCTGAGCCACTGCCTCAGGCCTCTGTGTTCCCCAAGGAAGCCCTCCTTGACCACTCAGGTCAGATGAGGTTCCCGTGCCATCATCTCTGCACCATCTGTCTCCTCCACAGCACTTTGCCCACATGTAATTAAATGCTCATTTGGGTAACTGCCAGTCTAACATTTGTGTGCCCCACTAGACCAGGATCCCCACAGGGCATGTCAGGGTCATGCGGCCAGCCCTACAGCATGCACGGGCCCCCAGAAGGAGCACAGCAGATACCTGTAGAATATCAGGTCTTGCGTAGCCTCCTGAAGTCACTGGTACATTTGCACAGTCCCATGTCGCACAGACACTGTGTTTAAGGTCATCATATACACTATATGTCAGGGCCACAGTCCCATCTAGCCACATATCCACAGCCTTGTTATCACACAGAGCCTCACGGACAGAGGCCCACTACAGCTGCATGGCCAGACAGCGCATGGTCTCAGGGTCTGTCATCAGGATTGCTGCAGACCATAGATTGGATCACAGGTCAGCCACCCAGAGATACACTCACTGGGTCCCAATCCTAAGAGCAGCCTTACAGACTCAGTCCTAGGGGTATGTCAGAGACTCACTGACACACACATACAGGTGCTTCCTGACGAGGCAGTCACATATGGTCACATACACATTCATAGCAGCAGTCTCACACATGCAGGAATACAGCAACATATTAGGCTATGAAGTTGTCATACAAACGGCCTTGCAGATGGTTTCACACACAAGGTAGGCCTGTGGATATACTTGGTCACATTCTCACAGATGTGTCCCTGTGTGCACTTGCTCAGCGTGATTATACAGCTCACAGGATCTTCTCGTGGGGGACATGAGGCAGGGAATATGGTGACGGGGGAGATGAGATGTGGGATGCGGGGAGGGAGGATGGCTGCCAAAGCAGGTCTGGACATGGTGAGCAGGGCGATCCTGCCTCTGAGGAGGCCCAGTCAGCTATGTGACCAGTGCAGAGGGGAGTGGAGGAAGGAGATGAGTCATAGACACAGAACTTACCTGGGTGGGGTGGGGGGATGGGGGATGAAGGGGCAAGAGTCAGGCAGGGAGCAGTGAGGGTAACAGCCGCCTGGACAGACTATTGGGCACTTACCTGTCCCTCTTTCAAGGTCCAGACCCAGAGCCCAGACCAGAGTCCAGCCTGATCAAAGGGGAAGTGTGTGCATGCATGTGTGCGTGTGTGCGTGTGTGCACGTCTGTGTGTCCCAGCCCAACTGAGGTAGGAAGTAGCCTCAAAGACACTTACTGGACTGCGCTGTGCGGGCCTCAATGGTGGGGGTGAAGACACCCACCCCCATCTCGGAGCGGGCGGCCAGCTGGAAACGGTACAGTGTGTCGGGCTTCAGGTCCTCTAGGGTGTAGGAGGAGGTGGGGTCGAAGGTCACCTTGTGCTGGAAGAGCAGGAAGCACTCACTGACTGCTCTGACCTCAAAGATCACTCAGAAGCTCTTCCCTAACATAGGCGGCAGCTGAACCCTCTGGACCCATGGTAGCTCCAGGGCTGGCTCCATGCCACATGGCCACCTGGACGACACAAGGGACTCAAGGCCCAGAGCACATGACAGGCGCCTCACAGACCAAACTGCAATGGAACACCTGGGACATGTGGCCCCAGGAGGAACTTTGGGGCTGTCAGTGCCATGTGAACCATAGAGCCTAGGAGACCCAAGGACAAACCTTGGGACTTTGCCCCCAGCAAAGGGGGGACAAGGTCTACAGACCACAGAGGCCACATGAGCCACAGAGCCCCAAGAAGAAACCCAGGAGCTGTGCTCAAATGACCACAAATAAAGAAAGCCTACCTGGGTGAGCCCACCACAGACCCTCCTCCCTTCTCCTGTCCCTGCCGGGCACTCACTTGCTGGCCGTCATCCTCTGCTGCCCAGTACACCAGCTCATACTTGATAATCCGCTCCTGCGGGGGCAGCAGCCACGAGAGCTGGATCCTGGTGTCTGACTCGGCCTCGGCCTGGAAATCTGCTGGCTGGGCAGGCACTGCAACACCCCACATCAGGCACCGTCAGCCTCACCGATTCCCCTTGGGGACAGGGACACCCAGGGAAGGAGGCAGGGGAGACACTGCACACTCCTGTCCTGCATCCCAAGTGACCACATGTGTGTGGAATATGGGCCCTCATCCTCCCAGAGCCCCCAGCTTCCAGGGCCTGCCCCAGCCTTGCCCACACTGCCTGCCCTCTGCCCCCTGCCAGCTGTGCCATGGCTGACCAGCCAGCACACTGCCTATACCTACCTCCCTGCTGTGTCTTGACCTGGATGGTGGGGCTGGGTGGGCCGTCACCCACGGCAGTGAAGGCCAATACACGTAGGCTGTAGGTGATGCCGGGCAGCAGGCTGCCCACGGTGGTGAGGAGCCCCGCGTCCGTGTTGTGCTTGTGCCAAGAGCTCAGGGGACGGCGTGAGTCGGGAGTATAGTAGACACGGTAGCCGCGCACCAGGCCGTTGGGTTCCTCGGGAGGCTCCCACTGCACCAGCATGGTGCTGGCACTCAGCATGCGCGCTTGCACCCGGCGTGGTGGGCTAGAGGGCGCCTGCTCCCCTGTGCGCGCCCGCACTGCTTCGCTGGGCGGCCCCCGCCCAATGCTGTTGACTGCTAGCACGCGGAAAGCATACTCTGAGAAAGGGCTAAGGCCGCCGATGCTGTAGCGGGTGGTGGCCACGCCATCCACCTCCTGGAACGCACCCTCTGTGCCTGCCGCACGGTACTGGATGCCATAGTAGGACACAGGCTCTGAGTTCCCAGAGTCCCAGGTCAGGGTGACACTAGTTGCAGTAGTCTCTGTCACAACAAGGTCAATTGGAGGCTTCGGCAGAGCTGGGGACAAAATGGAAGGCTCATGACCCCAGGAGCCAACACTGCCCTTGTGGTCATGCATCCAGAATGTGGCCAACCCTACAGCTCACCTTGAAGAATGGCCTGGAGGCTCACAGTGGCCTCTGAGGGCACCTAGTGGGGGATGGTGACCAGGCCCATCAGTTCCCCGCGGGGCCCGGGTCATCTAGTGTCTGTTCCCATCCTTTGTAGAACTTACTGGAGCCTCATCTAACAGACCCAGAGCGGAAATGGCCTGCTCAGGTCCCATGCAGATAGAAAGCACACAGGCTGGGTAGTGGAGATCTGCCTCTGTGGCTCACCTGCCTGCACTCACCTGTTGGCGAGCATGTGGAACAGAGGCTGGGAGGGGGAGGCTAATTCAAGGGAAAGGCCCTGGGTTTTAGAAAAAGTAACGGAGCTGACAGCCCCACAGATCCTGTGGCTTGGCTCAACCTGAAAGTGAAGTCCCAGGTCCATAGCCAATCATTCCACAAATAATTATCAAATGCAAGTGTGCTGAGATGCAGAAAAATCCAGGGAATCTCCTCAGAAGCGGTGATCGGGGAAAAGCCTCACAGATCTTAGACCTGGAGCATGAGATGCCGCTGGTGATGGCAAGGGCTGGGCAAGGGCTGGGCAAGGGGCACAGCCAAACTGAGAAGTGTCAGTATGGCTGGTATATAGTGGGCAAGAGAGGCTGCAAGGCAGACCCTCGTCTTTATCCTAAAAGCAATGGGAAGCCACCGGAAAGTGTTTCTCCTTTTCTTAAGAGAGAGTACTTTGACCTGGCTTTCCATTTTAAAAACGTCCCTCCCAAGCTGCAGAATGGAGGATGGGTCAGAGGGAGGTGAGAGTGGAGGCAGGAAGCCTGGGGGTGTCTACATATGTGTGCCAGTCCCAGGGCTCCAGCAGGGGCCAGTACCCTTTGTTACTATTTCATCACATCCTTCTCGCTGGGAGGCTGTTAAACCCCAGGGTCTGGTGCTAAGTAGTGGCTAGGGGGCTGCACTGTGGAATCAGATGCCCCAGGGCTCAGTCCCCTCACCTATAAAATAGCAATAATGAGCATATCTAACTGCCAGGGAAACACTGAAACTGAACAGTGTTTGACCCCCAGGAAGTCAGTACCAGTGCTATTATTAAGATCATTAATGACAGAAAGCCCTCCCTTCCCTACTGAGGGCTCGGAGGACCCCAGAGGCCGGGCACCCAAGTGAGAACTACCACCCCTCTGGTCCCCCTGAGGCAGGGCAGGGCTCAGTCAGGCAGGCATGCCCACAGCACTCACCTTTCACTGTGACCTGGGCCATGGCCTCAATCATGCCTAGCGAGGAGATGGCAACACAGGTATAGTTGGCGGAGCGCACGACATTGCTGAGCTCTAGCACGTTGCGGCCGACTGGCATTTCGTCCTCCTTGGTAAGCTCCTCAGCCCCCATCATCCATTTCACATAGGGCATGGGTGCACCCACAGCGACGCAAGTCAGGTTCACACTGCCACCTGGCATCACCTCCTGGCTGCTGGGAGGGATGGAGAAACGAGGAGCCACGCGGCGCACTGTGGGAGGAGGGAGAGAGGCACTCACAGGCCAGGCAGGACACGTGGGAGGATGGAAGGGCAGGGGCCCCTCATCCAGGAAGCCCCTTCTGACAGAGCCAAACCTACCTCGAGAGACAGGAGGGCTGGAGTTCCTGGGCCCCAGCTTGTCACCTCCCAACCTACTTTTGGGCTCTAAGAGTAGCCCCCACACTCAAGGACTGTCTGGAACACAAGAGATTCTGCAACCAAGCTCCCATTTTACAGCCTAGGAAACTGAGGCCCTGAAAAGTCCTCTCTGCCTTAGGTCACACAGGGACTTGGTGCAAGATCCAGGCCTTATGTGTATACTCCAGGCCTAGTTGGGCCACATCCGAGGTCACCTTCCAGCACCTGCACCTCCCTGCTCCTGACCCCTCTCTACGGGTCTCCAGAGGGGCTAGCTGGGGCACCAGTAAGAGAAGTCCAGCAACCCAGGGTGGAAGGTCCCAGAGCATGGCTGGGCAGGGCAGAGGGTTGGTCTAGGAGTGACATGGCCACCTTCTTGGGAGTTACTGCCTCCACCTTCAGGCCCATGACCCAAAAGGAAGAGATGAGGACACTGGTATGACCACCTGCTGGACCCTTAGCCATGCTCAAGGCACAGCCTGGGAACCCAAGAGGAGGGGCTGCCCCTCAGGAGGAGCTGGGTAGTGGCAAGTGTTGGGGCGGGCCAGGGATGTGGTCCGCGGGCAGGATGGGCATGACAATGGCAGTAACATGATGAAGGCGCCGAACAGATGGCTTTCCGCGCCAATGAACTAGGGTCTCAAGGGGAAAGGTGGCTGTGTCTGCCACAACCTCTGGCCTTGGGCTCCCTGGGTCAGAAGGTGTTCTGAGCTTCTCAGTCCAAGGTGCAGCCTGGAAGTCCCCACTCCCCAAAGTTGCAAGCTTGGCATGGACTAGGGAACATGCAGAGGAGGGGAAGTCAGGCAGACCTAGCCATGGGCAGGCATGCTAGGCATGCAGATGGGTCATGCAGAAGGTGGGCAGGGGCTAGGGTGTGTCCTTTGGGGGTACCCCTACAGATAGGGTGGGAGGAGGCAGGCGGCGACACTGTGTGACCAGAGGGCTCCACTGAGAGGGCGGGGTTCCAAGGACCCTTGCTGGGGAGCCTGGACATGCCAGAGACCCATGATGTTACATCAGCAGCACTTCCACTACAGTTTCCAGACTGCCGCTTGCACAGCCCCACACCACAGAATCAGAGCTGGAAGCAACTGCAGACCACCTGGTCCAACCTCTGAGCTCAGTGCACACGCGTCAAGCTGAGGCCCAGATGTCGGACATCTGGCAAATCACCAGGTCTTGCTAATGCACTGCCTAAAACACCTTCCAAACTCACTAATTTCTCTCTAGATCCAGTGGCAACAGGCATCACCAAAGTTGAAGCCACCACCATCCTTCCCTGGATCACCACATCAGGCTCTCGCTCCTCCTGCCTTGTCGACCTCTAGCCCTCACTCCCATAACGAACCTTCCTCAAACAGCTGGCACGAATCTGCTCACATCACTTCCCTATGAAGACTCCTGCATGGTTCTCCAATGCCTTCTCTGCCTCACCTTCCTCAGCCCTTGACTCAACCCTGTCCACACCGCCTCCAGACAGAAACAAAACACGGGCATATCTCAGGCAAGCCAGGCATGGCTGGCATCACGGACTGGGCCTATCCTCCTGTTTCAGGCTCACTAGGGGTCTCAGCATGTCTCATGGGCATCTAGCTAGTATTCTGTCTTCTACAAATGGCACCCTCATTTTCTTTAGGGAACCACTTCTTCCCCCATTACTACATGGGGCATGTGCTCTTGTATCACAAGATACAGCCTTTGAATTTTTGGTAAGAACTATTAGAAGAGTGACACTCCGCTACTGCAGTGGCTAACCTTAGAGGGGCCAGGGACCACCTTTGAAACATATGAGAGAAGCTGCTTAGGAAGAAGTCACCTGAGGAAAGCAAAGCTGAGAGACAAAGACAGATGCCTGATGCAAACTACTGAAATGCCTGGACCCAGCCCTGCCCAATGCCAATCTACTTCCACATTTTTTTAGTTTGCTAAGACAAGAGTTTCCTTGTTTTGCTTAGGTTGATACAAGTGCATTTCTCTCATTTGTCCTAAAGGTGGGAGTCCACACTGGATGGTAACAGCACATGATAGGTAAAGAGCAGTCTGTGTGGATGAGAACAGGTCGATCCTGGAGCACGGCTGGCAAGAGGAAGCTATGGCAAAGAGCCTCCTTTGAGTTCTCTCCACAAACGGCACAGGGGTGAGGCCAGGGGCATGGGCAGAAGCACTGCCCAGCTGGTGGTGCAGGCATTCCTGGGGCTCTGGAGCGGGGCCTTGGAGGGAGGCCATGGGAGGAGAGGCACAGGTAGGCAGTCTGTATGCATACCAGGCCCAGGCCTGCCGGTGAAGGGAGGAGTCCACTACAGTCCCAGCTGGAACAGAAAGGCCCAGGGAGAAGCCTTAACTGACCACGTCTCTCCCCCCTCTCAGCCAGTGGCTGCCCCATCTCTTCCTCATTCATGGGAATGGGTTTGGGGAAGGGAAACCACTCTTGAGCACCTACTATGTGCTGAAGGTTTCCATGCTGTAGATGCTATCACCTCCTAATTACAAAGAAGGGAACTGAAAACTGACACTTCGAGTGATGCCTGTGTTTACACATGTACTAGGAGTAGGTCTGTTTGATGAAAAGTTAATGTTTTCTTGAAAAAGACATCTATCTGGAAGGCTCCAGAGGAAAGCTTCTGGAGCTTCTTGGCTTCTGGGTTAGCCAAGGCTGGGAAAAGATAATCTCCAGGTGGCATGAGGATGGGACTTGGACAGCCTGTCCAGAAAGCTGACTGGTCTTTACCCCAAATAGTCTCTGGAGGACAAGATCCTCTATTCCACTGCCAGGAAATGCAGGGTCTTCGGGAACTAATATTGAAATAGCTGTGTTTTTATTTTTTATTTTTGCCCTTCTATACAGTTGTATGGGAGAAGTCCAGGGGCCAAGGATGAATTTGAGAGGGCAGACGTGACACTTAGGATCACCCTCCACCACCAGGCAATGGGGCCTCAAGCCCAGATTCTGGGGTGTGCCGCCCTTGGCACTTCCACAAACACCGGGTTTCAGCCACACACAAGCAGTCCTGCAGCGAGGTTTCTTGCAGCTCACTCATCTTCCCCACAGTGCAAGGAGGTTAGGGCACACCTATGGGGGGCAGGTGGGGCAAGGATGCTGAGGCAATCTCGGGTACCCCGGGGGCCAGCAGGGCTGCATCCTGGGCCTGCCTGGACAGCCACCCCCATTCCAACACCAGGGGTGGCTGGCGCCTCCCTGCAGCAGCACCGCCGTCCCCATTCCTCCTGCTGTCACAGACACAAGGCCTCCAAAAAAGGCAGGGCTTGCCCTGGACTCAGTCTACTGACAGAGCAACAGCAGGCAAGGAAAAGCCAGAGCCAGGAAAAATGCACTTAGGGTCTAATCTTGGGCTCCAACAATGTCGGTCTATTACCGTTCCCTGTGCATCCTTGCTGCTGACACTTTATAGACAATTTTCAAAACAGGGTTCTGCCATTTCTGGATTATATGTCGGCTGTAACTTTTAAGTCTAATTATTTGCACTGACAACCCGCTATAATAGGGCGGTGTGGCGCCCGAAAGCATCAGCATTCAGTGGAGTGACGGCCTAATCACCAGGGGAGGCAGCCCCGCAATCTGCATTCACTCTCGGAAATTTCTCTGATGAAAATAACACAACATTAAGGAGGGGTAAGGGGCAGGATCTACTGTATCAAGATAAAATAACTCTTTAATAAATAACCTTGTGGCTGCCGCAGAGCAGTAATTAAATGCCAGTGCACTCGGCACAGTTTTAAGTAAAGCTGGAAAAATGTAAGATGTGATTATCAGCGCCAAACAAATTACCAGCCCGGCAAATCCCCCTGGAATATTTAGAAACTCATTTCTGCCTTCCCGTTAAATATTTGTGTACGTGCTTATTTTTGGTGGGACCATGGAGGAATAGGAGAAGAAGGGACAAGGGACCAGGAGGGTGGGGGAAGGGGTGTCATGGGAGGTGGCTGCAGGCTCGGCTGTCTCTGCTGAGGACCGTTCTCTGAATGCGCCCTGGATCTGCCCCGTCAGCAAAACAGTGTAACCGAAATGCCCCAGGGCTCAGGAGCGCATCCGGAGGGACGCTCCGGGCTGCTATCTGAGCCAAGCCGCAGCCCTCCCCTCGACTGGCTCAACTCTCCCTCATGGAGGAAACTCAAGCCAAGGAGATGATACGGAGGGGACCAGGTGGCCTGGGTCTGCTTCCTGGCTTTTGATCCAAAGCCCAGAGAACAGGTGAGCCTCCTCTGGGCCACTCAGACCATGTGACATGAGAAAGACTGCTAGCCCCTGCTATGGCTTCAGGATTGGGGGTAGGGGTCTGGCCCTGAGTGGGGCTGAGAAGAGCTCCATGTGAAAATACTCTGGATAGGCTGGAGTGGAGTCTCCAGGAAGCCCTTTCCAACCTGTGGCTGGGCCGGGCTCTTCTGGGATCCCATATGGGGCTCACTCATTGCAACTGACCATTCAGTCCGATGTGAGCTGGGTCTGAACGCCCAGCACCCAGCACAGGGCTGAGGAAATGTGAGCTGGCTGGGAGGCTTAGGCAGAGAGGCCTGGGGCAGGTGTGAAGATCTTTATTTGGATCTGGCAGGAGAGGGAAAAGACAAGAGCACAGGAGACTTCCTCAGTAAGCCAAGATGATGCCACCTCCCCTGTGTCAGACACCAAGCTCCGTGAGGCAGACTGGGGCTGGTTGCCCCATCGAGTCTTAGTGGGGAGCTCAAGGTCAGGGCAGACCCTGCAGGTCTTTCATCCTGTGTTGCAGGATCTTGAGGGATAAGCTCATTCTACATTAGCTTTTTCCCTTCACCTTCCCAGTGGTTTCAGCTGAGCTTGGGCAAACATGGAGTTTAGGTGAGTGGGGGTTTGTAAAGGCCCCACAGGTACACATAAAGCACTAGAGGTCTTAAGAGTTCCCTGCAACCACCTGAGTGCCACCTAGAACAGACAGCTGGCCTGCCCAGGCACATAGGTAGGGTGCAGTTGTGTGCCATGCACCATGCGTGCCCAACCACCCCAAAAGGGCAGCCCAGCTAAAGGGACATGCAGCACAAGGTGCATCGGGGACCCAAGCCACAGAAACATGCAGGGCAGTGGGGTCTGCCCACCCACCCCTGGTCCTGCCCACCTGCTGGCCCAAACAACACAGAGCAGAGCCCAACTGGCGGGCAGGTCTGGCTGGAGCGAGCCCAAGGGACCTGACCGAGCCCGCCGGTCCCTACTGACAGGAGCATCCCATCGATTGGCGAACTGTAGATGGATAAGAAGTGAAAAGGACCAACCTTCTCGCTGATCTGAGAGATGAGAGTTTGGGTTGATGGCAGAGTGCGATGAGGATGAGGAGGGAATAAAAAAAAAAGACAAGGAGAAACACAGAGAGAGTAAAAACAGGCCAACCTTCATCTGCCCACACAGCACAGAAACGAGACAAGACTCTTGTGTCCTGCGCACACACATGTGCACGCAGGTACGCATGGACGACGCTGCTCACAAAAGACTCAGGACTCATGGAGGACATGGTGGACAGGGCTGGGTCCTGCTGGCAGGTGCCAGGATGCCAAGGACGGGACAGGGAAGGGGAGAAGTGGGGCACAGGCAGGTCCCCATGCCTTATATGCACCCCACGGCTCGGACAGACCCAGTGAGCTAGTAGGCTCTGGGGTCAGGGTGCACCCAGCCCACAAACCCACCAAGGCACATGGGCCGCTGGGATCCCACCACCTGGAGGAGGCCCCACACTGCACAGCATTACAGTGCGAGGAGCTGGTCTGGGCGCCTGTGGGGAGAAAGGCCGTGGAGACATTGCGCATTCAGGGACAGCTGTGGCCCAGAGGCCAGCTCCCTGCAGAGAAGGGAGGGCTGGAGACAGGTAGGCCAGGCTCTGCAGAGGGCGGGGCCCCACCCTGGCAGCTGTGCGTCCTGAGAACAGGAGAGAGACGCTGTGGATGGAAGGAGAGAGTGAGTCACTCAGGGAGGGAGTCAGATGATGACGAGGAGAGGCTGGTCCACCCAGCACGCCCAGGCCTGCTAGACTGTGGGTGGATCTGTGGGCAGCTGTGAGCAAAGTCAGAAGTGACTACACGATGTGCCCCCGACAGCACTGTCCCGACAGTTGGCAGCGACAGCAGCTACTGACTGCCAAGCACTTGTGTGCCTGGCGCCACACTGGGAGCTTTACACACACTGTCCCACTAAACGCAGCAATTACAGGGTCTCAGAGAAACAGTGGGAGCCTGAGATTCTGGGGGACAGAGGAGGGATGTGAGGTAGACACTGAAGCCAAATCTGAGGAGGACTTGGGCCCAGTGGACATGGCGGGAGCGGAGAGTCAGAGACAGATGGAGGCGTATGCCAGCAGACCATCCATCCAGAGTAGTTCTCACGTGGGGGGCATTCCCCCAGGTAACACTGGGCAAGGTGTGGAGATATTCTGGGCCGTCATGACTGGGGGTTGCCTGCTGGCATCCAGTGGGCCAGGAGTGCTGCTAAATATCCTACAGCCAGGTAGCACGGGACAGCCCTTCACAACTAAGAATGATCTGGCCCCAAATATCCAGGTTGAGAAACTGGGCTTAGAGCCCACACCAACCCGGATGCTGAGGCTTCTGGCTGTTGGAGCCCACAGGCCCGGAGGGTAACAGGTGCCTACTCTGGAAGAAAGCCTCACAGCCACTCTGCTAGGAGACGGGCAGGCACAGGGCAGCAGGCAGGCCGGCACTGGGGGGTTTCCCTATGGGATACAGAGCTGGTCGCCAGCACAGCAGAGGCTATCCCAGAGGAGCTGGGGATGACGAACACTCAGTGGGGTGCGGATCCAGAGGCAAGGGTCCTGGGAACACGGCTTTCCGGGTACCTTCCGGTCCGGTCAGTGAGGCTGGTTATGAGACTGTAGCGCAAGCTGCTCTTGGCAGAGCAGGGCAGGTGCAGGTGCAGGTGGGGCCTGGGTATGATACAAGTCCTAGGGACAGGGACTCAGGACTGGCCCACAGGCATCAGGGCCCAGAGCACATGTGTGTGACAGTGAGAGAGAGAGACAAGTGAAGCCAGGTTAGGGCAGTCTGTTTCAGGGTCCCTGGTCTGTGGGGCTAGAATTAAAGGAACCCCCACATTCCCTGCCCAAAAGGCCTTGGCATGAGCCAGGAAAGTGATTCAGGAAGATCTGGTGTGGGTGGGGGATGGGCCGTGGCAGGAGAAGTCAGGGTCCTTCCTGGCCCACCCTGGGTGGACATGCACGACTCATGGGGCTGCAGGTGAGAGCTCCCTGGTCAGTGCCTAAGCGGCCAGCTCTAACAGCTGAGCTCAGCTCATCTCCAGAGACCCACTGCCCCGCCTTGGGGACAAGGCCAGCATGATGTGGTGACTTTGGGGAATGTCGCCCAGCGAAGATGACGATGCAGGTCCGTCCACCTTGGGTCTGGGCCTTCTCCTGCTCAGTACAGACACTTGCACTTGTAGCCCTGCCCCAGGAAGTGTGTCCACACAACCACACCCATAAAGCTTGCCTGGGATGCATGGTGGCTCTGCTGGGCCTCTCCGTTCCCCAGTGCAGCCACATGCAGCAAAAGGCCTTCTTGTGGAGGCCCAGAACCTCCTCTCTTTTGACCCTATGATCTTTTGGAAAAATTGTTCTGTCGGGACCACACAGTATTCAAGATGGTCCAACTGGGAGGAGGCAGGTCTTTGAGAAGGGTCATTCCAGTTGCTCCTCTCGTAGAGGGGACTCATCAGGACCCCTGTGTGCCCGCCTGTAGCTCCGCCTGGAGCAGTGTGGAGGGAAGGCTGTGCAGTCTACAATTCCACTCATCCTGGCCGTCTGGGTGGCTGCTGGCCTCCCTGCCCTGACGTTACCTACCCACTGAGGTGAGCATGAACAAGCAGGACACCTGATGAGGGGGCCACCTCCCATTCCATACTGCCTGACTCTTAAGGAAGCATCGCCCATTGTCTCAGAAGCACAATTTGCCTATCACCAAATGGGGTGGGAGCCTATGGCCTGTTGGAAACCTGTGCCCTGACACAGAGCAGCCCCTCAAGAGGCAGACTGTCGACAACCTAATTCTCTCTGCCCTGTCTGACCATGTGGCCACAAAGAGTGGGACAGGCCATTGCCACCGCCCTGCCCCATGCTTGGCCCTGGGCAGACACCCCTTAAGAAGCTGTGCTAAGCAATGACCGTGACGAAATCACTGCAAGGAAGCTGCATGCGCTTTGCCTTTACAAACCGCCTGCATGGGGACAGTTTCACTTTTAATGATGCCCGTCTGTGCAAGAGGGCTAAGAGAGGGGATGCGGGGGTAGGAAGGGCTCCCAGGCCCCTCCTGGGCACTGTGCACACCAGATCCAGTGTGTTTTTAAGAGGGGGTGGGTGGTCAGTTTTTGCTGCCCTTGGGCTATAAGCATAGCAGAGACTGGACACTCCAAAAACAGTCCCAAGGCCCTCTCGGCTGAGTGCCTGGACCTGGGAAAATGTGCGATCCATAGTCCCAGCAAGGAGAACCTAGAACATAGTTAAGTGCTCACTGGTAAGAGCTCACAGCCTTTTCAGCCTGACCCTCTCTCTTTACAAGGGTCCTGGCTGGGGACAGAGCACAGGTGGCTCCTCCTCCAGGAAGGCCCCGGGCAGACCTGGCCAGAGGGCAGGCTCACCTGGCCTGGAGCCCACCCTCCTGG
Organism: Smutsia gigantea; assembly: GCA_032199065.1. Taxonomy (NCBI): domain Eukaryota; kingdom Metazoa; phylum Chordata; class Mammalia; order Pholidota; family Manidae; genus Smutsia; species Smutsia gigantea. The sequence continues at coordinate 189,818 of JAVSCE010022607.1, read as the reverse complement.
GGAGGGCAGGACAGGTGTGTACATGTTTACACGCAAACACATGCCTACTCATGGACACACGCGCGCATGCACAAAGAGAATTCTGCTTACAAGGCTCTAGACTCCCGTGGGACTCTGGGCCCATGTGGCAGAACCTATACAAAATATAAATGCTCCCAAGTGTGGCTGCCTCCCAAAAGGCCTGCAGGGAAGGAAGACAAAATAACGGCGGACATTAGAAGCCTGCCCTATGGGAGCTGTTGCCGCTGTGATGGCTGCTGCAGAAAGAGGTGGGAAGGAGAGATTGGGCCATGACAGCCCCCAAGCGTCCACACCAAGGGCTCCAGGCGCTATGTCTGGCAGGGGCAGCTCAGCTCCATGGAGACAGGGCTGGGCACTGCCTGAGTTCTTACCTCGCACATACAGGTTGGCAGGGGCTGAGTAACGTGTGCCCGCGGAGTTGGTCGCCACACACTCGTACTTGCCTTGGTCCGACTCCTCACTGCTCTCAATCTGCAAGGCACCTGCAGGAACACAAAGACAGAGGTCAGGCCTGTAACATGGGGAAGAGTCTCAACAGCATTTGTGGCTCGTGTTGGCCAGATGTTGCAGACATCGGGGTCATACCCCGGCACGGAGATGCTTCCAAGCAGCTCTCCCTCGCAAACCCAGGGGCCTCCTGGCTGGAATCAAGGGTCACACTCTGGAGCACAATCCCGCTCTGTCCTACAGTCCTGTCGGGACTGTGGGCTGGGCCAGGGGCACTACTACCACCGACTCCACTAAGTATCCACCAGGCTCTGGCCAATACTGGAGCCTATTTGCCAACAAGCATCTCCAATAGTGCTCCCAGCCCTACCAGCCCTGCTGGGCAATGAGGAGCCAGGCATGGGTGGGAGGACCGTTTACCTGCTGGCCCGGGATTGCCAACCACACAATGTCCTCATTGGGCAAGAGCTTGAGAATGTGTTGCTCACCAGAACCCCACAGGGAAGAAACGGGCTTGCCCTTGGGGCCCAGTGCCCAGCGGCCACAGCTTACAGCACCCATCCTCCCCTCCCACCCCGCCCCTCTCACCCCGCCAGCCCCACCCATTCCGGCTCCTCTCTTCAGCCTGGGCCTGCTAAAGTGCTTCGACCCACCACGGCTCCTGCATAATTCAGGAGGCTAATGGAGGCTGTAGCTCCCACGTGGGCCAGCGCCCTGAAGGGCTGCTCTGGCCGCAGACGGACAGACAGGAGCCAGGATTGCAGGGCAGCTGAAAAGGACCCTCAAAGAGGTGGAGGAAACGTGGGCTTGGGGCCAGTGCTGGCAGGTCTGGGTCAGGGAGCCTAAGGCAGGGGTGGGGTGAAACCACTCGACTTGTCAACTTGGCCACCCCCTAGCCCTGGCAATAAACATGTGAAAACACTGCTTGTGAGAGCATACTGGGCAAGCTGTCTGGGACAGCGACACCTGGAGGCAAGGCAGCCCCCCTTCCTGGAACAAGCTGATGGACAGTCACACCCACACAGGACGGTCCAAAGGACAGTTAATAACCCCACAGGACACAGTCTGATAGAAAACCACCTCCTGCACAGAACAGCCAGGGGACCCCAACAGCCCCACCCCTCCCAGGACCAGGGCTAGCTGATGGTCGCACCCATACAGGACACAGACAGAACCTGCCAGACCCCCAACTGGACTGGACAGAAGCCACAGGAAGAATTCCAAGCCATTCTCTCACGGCCCAGGCTCTGGGGTGTACCACTACGGGTCTGAGCTATAGCCCCTCACTGTGGGACATCCCTCTTCCACGAGCCCCAGGGTGGCAGCAGGGGCCACGGTCACCCAGTGGCCTGGGAGCTGAGTTGGGGGAAAGGCTCCTTGGGCTCGGTCCTGATGCAGAACAACAAGGGGCTGGCCTGCTCTGTGGTCCTGGCCTCAGCCCTCCCCACTGGGCATCAGGGAGCATGAGGGCCCAGGACAGATGCCAAATACCCAACTTCTGTATGAACAGCCCTGATGGGTCCCCAACAGGTCATGTTTATGGGATGGATGGACGTTGTTACAGAAAATGTTGATTCAAGCAGGTGGGGGTAGGCCCCTGGCTGGGGGTGGGGTGCGGAGTGCTGCACTGAGGTAAGCTCACTTTGGGGTGGGGGAAGACCTGGAGGCTGGTGTCACAGGTGGTAACAGGAAGTGGTACCTGGGTGAGTAGGCTCCCCAGCACCAGGAGACAGGACTAGTCAGGGGACAACACAGACCCCGGACCTGTGTGTATGCTGAAAGCCCCAAATCTGTGACCAATACCAAGACCCAGCAGAGGAGCATGAAGAGTCAGTGTAGGCTGAGAGGACAGGTCGGGGATTTGGAGGGCGAGCCCTGCCCTCAGGGGTGGTGGACAAGATGCCACACAGGGAGGCAGCGGCTCCTTGCAGCCCCGACTTCTGTCCTGAGAACATCCTGGCCCTGTGAGGGTCTAGATGTCGCCAAGGACGCTGAGAGAGGTGCAGAAAAATGAGGTGAATAAAAACAGTACCAAAGCAAGCATTTTATAGGGGGTCTGCTCTGTGTCAGACACTGCCCAAATAAATCCTCATCCTCTCCATCCCCATGATCCCGTGAAGTGTGGCCCTAGCCCCAATTTAAAGCACAGGAAACAGCCTTCTGAGAGATGTATTGATTTTCTGAAGGTCATGCAGGTGGCAAGTCACGCTTGAACATGGATATCTGAGTCTGGAGCGGGGCTTTGAAACCAGACCGCAGGCTCAGCTGCGTAAAATCAGCTGAGGACTAACAGGTCACATGACCTAGTCACCCAGGACCCTGTTTATTTCTCTGTTGTCATCTCATCATCTACACTAAAATCTTAACTGACTGTTCCTCTTAGTGTCTGCTGGGCCGAAGAGATTTACAGGGTGGTCCTCATTCTCCTATTGGGTCAGGATGTTAAAGGGAAGTCAGGTAATTAAGGGCCCCGAGACAAGAGAGATTTTTGAGAGGACAGGAGGCTTGGCCATGTTCCCCCACCTCACAGGAGGACTCTCCTCTGTGGCCAGGCTTGGGCACCGGGGCTTGGCTTCATTGTGGGAGCCGCCAGAGTCCCTTCTGTGGGGCTGGCCTAGAAGGCCCAGGGAGTAGGCTTGCCGCTGCCAAGGCAGGGCTCAGCTGAGAATGTCCACAATCCAGACTTGTAATGGATGAGTCCACAGGAGGGAATGGCCAAGAGTGGATGTGTGTGGTGGCCAGCGGTATCGAGGGGGCTGGAGCTGGAGACAAGGACGCTGGATAGGTCAGAATGGGGATGGGGGAGGTGAAGGACTGGACGGGATGGAGTGGTGGTGACAGCAGTGGCGTGGCGAGATGCACGGACAGCATTCTTACCTCTGATTGGTGAACCACCTGGCGAGGTAATTTGAATGCAAATAAGATCAGAGAGAAGCATTAGTACAAAAGGAAGGAAAGCCACAAAAAGCCAAATCAGATAAAATAAAACATGAGAAAGGGCCTTAAATACACGGAGAAATCCAGGCCTGAGTTAGGCTGGCAGGTGATGTGTGCACAAGCCCCAGGCTGAGTGAAGGTGAAGATTTGCCCTCCAGGTCACTGGCATTGCTCTGAGGAGAGCCGGATGGGGGTCAGCAGGGCTGGAGGTAATAGGAGTCAGGGAGGTGGATTCCTCAGGGTTCCTGCAGACCTAGCTGGCTGAAGCCAATGGAGGAGAAGGTGAATAAAAGTGGCAACCCCACCCCATGGGGCCACCCAAATTCCACAGATGGGTAGGATTTTAAAACAAAGCACTTACCAAAACAAATCAGGGCATTAATCAGACAGAAGAAAGAGCTAAAGGGAGGGCTTGCCATAGGTTACCACCAGACCAGGTCTTCCTGGAACAAACACACCAGCCCAGCCCTGCTACGGGACTCGGGGTGAACTGACAAACCAGTGGCAGCCTCTCTGTAAAGCCCACTCAGCCCTGCTGAAAACTGAGTGACTGCTGAGCTCCCCACCAACCTGGCTGGTGAGAGCCAAAGGCCAGGGTCCACCCCTTGCCTGTTCAGTGCTTCATGAACTGGGGATCAGCAGCTGGGAGGACTGGACACTCACCCTCCAAACGCCTAGTGCAGGGCTATTATGAGGTCTGCACGGGCTCCCTTCCTGACAGGTGCCTCCGCTGACGTTGTGCTCAGCCTGTCTCCTACCACTGCCTTATCCAGAGGAGTGAGGAACCTGTGGGCAGGCTCAGACCAGGCCGGTACTGTCTACCCTGTCCCTCTCTGTCCCTCTGCCCACTTCCAGGGGAGGGAAAGGGGACAGGAGACACACACTGATCGCTTCTCACTGAACCTAATGACACCCTTGTTGGAATTATTCGTCTCCACTGAGAATGACGGAACAGAGGCTGAGGAACACTGACTTGCCCAAAGCCCAAGGTCACAGAGCTTGTAAAAGTGAGGTGGCAGAACAGACCAGGCCTGTACCACAGCCCTCCCACTGCACTAGACTGCCTCCTGCAGACACAGAGGCCAGAGAGAAGACAAAAGAGGCTGTGGGGGTGGGGGGGGAGTTGCAGAAAAATTGGGAAGAACCATCATCACAGCGACCCTCCAGGGTCACCCCAGGGACTTTTAGTGTCCCTGAAACCCTTTCAGGGGTCCACAGGTCAAAACTGTTTTCAATACTAAGAATTTATTTGTCCTTTTCATGCCTGTTTTCTCATGAATATAAAGTAGGGCTTTCCAGAGGTTCCATTACTGTGATCTTACAATAGTCCAATGCAGAAGTATGAGAATCCACCTGTTCTTCTGTTAAACCCCAAATTAAAGAGATTTGTAGAAGTACAGAACAATGTCACTCTTCTCACTACATGTGTTTTAGAAAATAACATTTTTCATTAAAAAAATGTTATTTGTGCTAACACTCAAGGGTTTTTAATCATAAAGCAGATTAATAAATATTAAAAATCTTCTAAGTCTTACACCTAATATGGTAATTATTGATAGATAAAACCTACACAAAGAAAAGCTCCTTTGATATTTATAATCAGGGGTTCTGAGACCAAAAAGATGACAACTGCTGACCCGCAGTCCAGGTCTGACCCAGGAATGGGTGGCAGACGAAGAGGTCTGAGACCAGGACCTGGCCTTCCAGCTTCAGCTCCCCCAAAACCTAACCTGCTGTGGGAGGTGACTCGTGGGCCTCTCCGAGTAGTCGACTCCCCCAAGCTGAAAGAAGAACTTGCCTTTCCTTTTCCACATCACAGGGGGGTGTCGGGGACAGGCAGGGACTCGGGGCTCAGCACTGCCCGAGAGGAGCCAGTGAGCTCAGGCCAGAGCGAGGCCATGACGACACACTGGCGACAGCGCCCACCTGCCTGACCCGGCTGACGGCGCGGCAGGGTCAGGGGCCTACACTGGGGACTGCTCTGCGCCTTGCTCCGCGTCCCCTCCACTAGAGTCAGTGGGCATCCGCCTGCCTGACCCAGCTGACGGCGCGGCGGAGTTAGGGGCCTACACTGGGGACTGCTCTGCGCCTTGCTCCGCGTCCCCTCCACTAGAGTCAGTGGGCCTCCGCCTGCCTGACCCGGCTGACGGCGCAGCAGGGTCAGGGGCCTACACTGGGGACTGCTCTGCGCCTTGCTCCGCGTCCCCTCCACTAGAGTCAGTGGGCCTCCGCCTGCCTGACCCGGCTGACGGCGCAGCAGGGTCAGGGGCCTACACTGGGGACTGCTCTGCGCCTTGCTCCGCGTCCCTCCACTAGAGTCGGTGGGCATCCGCCCACAGCCAGATGCTGGCCTCTCTGCTCGAGGTGCCAGTCTTGGCTCAGGTGTCGGTGTGGTGGCAGGGGACTGTGCTCTGGGTGCACACCGACATGGCAGCTGGCACACCCAGGCCACTGGGATGAACGGAGCACAGGTCATCTCCTCAGAGCTCTGCCCAGGCTTGGCCAATGGTTCCTCTCAGGACTCAGCAGTGGCTCTGAGCCCCACCTAGAGGTCAGCTCCTGTTTGCTGCTCCAGTGACGCTGCCTGTTCTGGGCTCAATTTACCCTCTCCCTGAGCATGTTGCTATTCCTCCTGCACCCAACCTGGGTGTCAAGCTCAAATTCCTAAAGGGCCCCTGTGGCCGCACATTATGTCACCTCACTGAGGAAGGTGCCCGGGAAGCAAAGCTCAAGCCCCAGCTGCCTCCCATCCAGCTCCAGCCTGGAGGCTTGTCATGGGGACATGTGCTGTGGTTTGCTGTGGGGACATGAGCTGGGGCTTGGCTGCAGGTGCCTGAGGAGTTCTGGGTACTGGTCAGCAAGGGGCTGAGGTCCAGGAAGGTCAGGTCTGTGTAGCTCTGGGACACTTTCCAGGTCCAGGCATTCCCTAGGCCCCAGGTTCGGCATATGTGATACCAGCAGGCCCCTGGGTGACTTCACAGGGGAACTCCCTGGCCCTGGATCTCCACGTGACCCCAGATGGCTCCTTAACTCAGCCGTAAAGGCATGTTAAAGGGCTTGATAACCACAGTCTGTCCTACTTCTCAGGGCTGCAAGAGACTTAAGTACAACAAAAAGCAGGAGAGCACTTTGTGAGCTGTCAGTGGTGCGTAAACCGTGAAGGCTGCTGTAAACAGCTGAGTGCTTGGGGGCCTGACTCCACTCCATGAAGGGATGTCCCTGTCAGATGGGCATGGAGCAGCCCTGCACCCTTCTAAGAGGATGGGGCAGCAACTATTAAGGCTGGGAGTCAGGCAGTGGTAGGGAAGAGAGTCCTATCTGTTATTATGGAGGTGGGATGATTGAGGCCCCTCAGGGGTCACCCTCAACAGCCGGACCCTGGCAGGTCACAGCTTCCAGGAGGAAGGAAAGGTCAAATAAGGTCTTCTTGGACCAAGGCAGTGGGACAAGTGGACATGAGTCTGTAGGGATAGGGCCCAAAGGTCATGTTCATGAAATCATTCATCAACAAGGGCTCAGAGATACCTTTCCCATGCTGGGCACTGGGGGACCCAACAGAGGGGAGCCAGACCCAGGCCATTCCTACAAGAAGTGCCCAGCCTGACTGAGCAGAGCTGGAGTCAGACAGGGATGACATAAAGCAGAAGGAGTCCTGAAGGAGTAGGCCTTCCTTAGTCAGAGAAGGGGGAGGCTGCCCATTCTGGTGAATGGGAGCAGAGGACGAGGACGGTCAGGGTGGCTCAGGGCAAGTGGGAAGTGGCCAGAGATAACAGCCTGTTCACGGAGCCCTCACCAGACGCCAGCAGTAAACAAGCACCTTGACTGCCATCATCTCACTTCATCCTTACTTTAACTGCTTCCTGACGATGAGAAAACTGAAGCTCAAACAGGGTAAATAACTTAACCAGGCCTACAGAGCTAATGAACAGTGTCACGGGGACCTAATGAGATAAAGCTGGAGATGTGAGCTGGGAAGGTGGAGAAGGGCTCTGTGTGCCTTGTCCAGGAGTGTGCTCCTGACATGCAGGCAGTGATTTATCACTGGGTTTGTCAGAGCACAGAGGGACATGAGCAAAAAACTCTGCTGCAGCAGGGACAGAGGGGAGAGCCTGGAGGCAGGACCGCAGTGTTTAGTGACTGATTGGGACACGGCTGAGGTAGCCAAGGAGAAAAGGGTCCAACTTGAGAGGTCTGTGGGTGACAATGAGGAGGACTTACGGGGATAGTAGTAGAGGTATGTCCCAGGTTTCAGGTTATGGGGCTGCCACTCACAGAGAAGTCAGACAGAGAAGAGCATGGCTGTTTGGGAAGGAGGTCACCACTCATACAGTAAAGGTGACACCCAGCAGGCAGACAGATTATTCAGTCTAGAGCCCACGCAAGATGTTTGGGTTGGAGAGACAAAACTCAGAGGTGCAGGAGTGGAGGGGGGACCTGAAGCCATGGGGGTGGGTGAGCTGGCCTGGGGAGGTTCTTTCCATGGGGCAAAGGCAGGGAGCAAGGGGTTCACAGCTGGAGGAATGAGCAGAAGACAACAGAGAAGTAAGAAGGAAGCCAGCGAGAAGTGGGAGGGAGAGGCTGAGGGGGAGGAAAGGATATTGGCTGCTGCGGAGAGGGCGCGGACACCCAGGCCTGAGCTGCAGTCAGTGGAGTAGTGGGAGGGAGCTGACTCACAGGGCAATGAATGGGTGGCACAGGGCCCGGCACACAGCAAGCACTACATAAATACTTGATGAACGACGCGCGAGAAGGCATGCCTTCCCAGAACTGGTGCTATGGACAGTCAGTGCCTTTCTGGGGTGGAGGCCAGGCCTGCAGGAGGACCATCTGGCTGCTTGGGGAGCCAGCCTGGGGGACTGTGGGAAATGCAGAGGAGACGAACCATGCCGGCCGCTGTGCAGCGCTGGGCAGCGGCTGCAAACGCTGCCGGACCATTTCCCTGCCTTGATTATGGCTGTTTTAATTAACTGCGCTACAGCTGCCTCCATCTTGTTGAGTTTTAATTAAATTAAATGAGCTAACACTTCGTAGGCTGTCTCTGGCGACCATGGCCGAGGCCAGAACCCTGCTGCTGCTGGGTGGTTCATATCTCCCGCCTCCCCTGGGCACCACAGAGGCATCCACCTGGCGGGAGTTAGTGGGGAGGGGCAGGGGCACCTCTGAGGCCTACAGGACCCTGAAAAAGGCAGGGTTACGTCCTCCTTTGTGGTGTTGACATCACAACTGATGGGCAGCAGGGCCTCTGGCTAATGCCAGTCATCCCACCCGAGCCCACCTTCCCACAGCTAGCCGGGGGGCTTCTGGCCCAGGATCTATTGGTCCATCCCGGTTGGTGGCAGATGCAGAATACAGCTGAGCTGATTCTGAGCCTCCTTTCCTGCCTGCTCTGTTCCCACAAAAACTGAATCAATGATCCCGGAGGGAGTCTCGCAGGCAGATCGATCAACAGGGGCAGCACCTCCCACGAGGTCTTGACAGCATCCTCACTCCCAGGGCTCCAGGCTGGCTCAACCAAGACAGCAGAGGCATCTTTGGCCTCTTTTCCTGGCTAATCCCTGCTGTTTAGAGAAGCAAAGAGAAGCAACATCCAGGGCCCCTCCCAGGCCATGTTACAGGGAGAATGGAGGATGAATACCCACAGAGCACCTTCACAGAGCCCAACATTACCCTGGGCATGTTACTTGTGCTGCAAAGAACAAGGCTCTGCAGAAGTCTAGACTCTGAGGATCCCAAGAAGATAAAAGAATCTCTCATGACAGCCCTTGCTGCCAAGCTCCCTTCCCTAGGCCAGGCAGATCTGTAGGAGGGTCCAGGCTGAAGTTTCCTGGGGCTCCCAGGCACCAGGGCCCAAGAGGGGAGCTTGTGCCAGGTTCTGGTCAGACACCTTTCCTGAGTCTGAGCAGCCCCTTGATCCTTGCCCTCTGCTTACCTGAACGCAGCTGCTTGATGCGGCCATTGCTTGTGGCAGGGTCCACAGGGAGGAAGTCTTTGAACCAAGAGATCTCAGGGTCCGGATTTCCGCCTGCTGCACACAACATGGTGGCAGTGCGTGCCTTCTCCACCACCTTCAGCTGGGGCCCCATGTCGATGGAAGGGAACCCAGAGGGCAGATGTTCTTCTGCAGACAAAAAGCAGATGTGTGCATTAGGGCTGGCACTGCCTGTCTGCTAGGACCCCACTCTGTGGGCAGCTTGTCCTGACTCCCAGGTTGGCTGGCACCCTCAAGACTCTTCTCTCCCTAATCCCTGACTTCTAAGCATGAAGCCTGCCCCATCATGGAAGAACAAGAGTCCTGTGTCCCACTGGCCAGGCCAGTCCTTTGCAGGGGAGGGGGCTGCAGTGGGGCCCACCCTGCCCTGTTAAGAGTTCCTGAATCTGAAAACAATGCCTCACATTGAAGATGTCAGCATTCCCTGAGCCCTGGGAAAAACAAGGATTGATGCTCTGCTGGCCACAGCAGAAAGTGCTACATGGACACAGCACTGTAGGGGCTCCTGTGCTGTCCAGTCCCCATTCCCTTATCTGCCCATGCATTGTCCCCTCCACTGCCTGCATCTAGCCCTCAGCTCCACTGCATGGCAGAGTCCCACATCACATTCTGGGTTCTCCTGACTCTGGGCCACCCTGTCCTATAAATGACTGATTCTTGACCCTGGTACTGACTCTGGCCCATTCTCTAGTGCAGCCTTGATCTGGACCCCTCTCCCTCCCTCAGTCCTGACCCTGGAGACTGCAGTTAGGCCTGCAGACCAGGACCAAGCATGTGGAGGCTGAAGAGATTTAAAAAAGCTCTATGAGGACACCAAAAGTTGATGAGGGAAGGCAAAATTCCCCGGCTACCTTTTCCCAGCTTGCTAGGGGTTGGTGGTTCACGGAGGAGTCCCTTCCATGGGAGCAATAAAAGAGACATCAGCAGCACATCCCCTCTCCTGCGGCACATGGACCTCTGCACAGCTCTGAGGGATTGGGGGGTGGGGTAGGCTGCCCAGTCCCCACCCTGGAAGCACAAGGGGCTGGGAGCACAGGTTCTGGATGACTGCAGGCCCAGTGGGGGTCCAACCTCCACCGCTAACTAGCTCTGTGACCTAGGCCCATTACTAATCCTCTCTGTGCCTCCATTTTTACCTGTAAACAGGGGTAAATGCCCACCTCTTAAAGCCATCATGAGGACTATATCCAATAGTGTGTAAGGTTCTGGACAGTGTCAGCGTCTTACAAAGAATCTGCACCCAATAAGTATGAGCTGACATTATTACTATAACTAGCAAGCCATGAGCCACTAGGTTAGACAGCTATCAAGGCTAGGTCCTGGGCCCCCCTTTCCCACTCTGGGCTGGTGAGAGGCCCTCCCCACCAGTAGCAAACCACAGACTGTATGTATGAGAACTCAGTAGAGCCTCTCCACCAGTATGGATGCCAGCAATGCCAGTGGGGGAAGGGGAACACTGTCCTTTGTCAGTCTTCTGGCAGGGCAGCTGGTCTCCACAGACCAGGAGACTAGGCCTCTGACCTCTCTCCCACAGGCCCAACACTACGTGGGCACGTGGGGACATCTGCTGAGGTCAGGGTCCTGTGCCAGGTAAAAGGCACAGAGCATCTTCAGTAGGGAAGAACATAAAGACTGGCAGGGTTGGTCCTCCCTGGAGACTCTAAGAAACCCAGGGGGACTGACTAGGGGGTGCAAGAAGAAGAGAAAGCTAGAGGAGCCCCAACAGGCAGGGGTAAGATGTCCCTTTATCTGCTGCCAGATTGTGGGGGGTCTGGGGGGAGGGGTGCCCACTAAGGTGCAAGCTGCCAGGGGCATCCCCAAGAGGCTGTGGTCCCACCAGAAGAAGGGGGTCTTGGACTGGGAAGCAGTAAAGCTCCCAGCATTGCCTTGCCTCCCTAGCATCTCCTGGTAGCTAGCAGTATGCATTCCCCCCTGCAGCCCTATAAATTCCAGACGTGAACCCAGTGTCTCTTTGGCTGTAAATATGATCCCACAGCGTCCTGACTTTCAGGTCTGATTTTTTTCAGAGGAAAATGTTAAACGGTGGCAAGAAAAGAGAGGATGGAAATGAAGCAAGACTTTGATGCACCAAGCAGGGGACTGCCTTCCTTTGGCCTTGCTGCTTTCTGCTTTCACATGAAGGTTCAGGCGGGGTCCGAGGCACAGGGCTTCCCTCCACCCTCCTTGTCCTCCCCAGCAGCTAGGGGACACTCAAGATGTCTAGAACCATCCTAGCCCACCAGGGCGCCAGTCTAGTTCTTCCCAGACCTCAATCCTACCTGCTCAGCCCTCCTGAGCAATGGGGGAGGGTAGCAGGGCCTGCTAGAGTTAGGGCCCAGGAGTCAGCCAGCCCCCATCTCTACCCGCAAGGTACTGATCAAGGAGAAGGGAAAAAGTACAAACTTCTACAGCCTTGTGTCCCGGGAATCTACTCTGAATTCCTAACACGGGGAAGGTCTTTGGGATTTATGCCAAATTAAGGACAATTAATTTTCCTCTCTCAATTATTGCGCCCTCAGTTGCTCCGTCCTTGGCTCAGATCATCCCTCAGGCACTACAGCCAGAGCCTAAAACCGGCATGTGTGAAGAGCTGTCCATAAAACAGCAGGACTCAAAAGCCAGTCCCTTGTGCCAACAAGGCTTCTAGGCAGAACTAGAAAGCTGCGGCATTGCACCTCGGGGGGGAGAAGTGTGCCTCACAGGAGGGATCCAGCCCCTCAGGAGTGACCTCTTCCTTCTATGCTGGGGGGGTGGGCTACAGCACATTCAAAGGTAGCCGAGGACAGCAGCCGGTTAGTGGTGCCTGCTGTGCACGTGTCTGGCCAAGCTAGGCACTACACTGGGCATGGTATAAACTGACCGTCCACCAGACTGGTACATTTATCCCCTTCACACCCCACAGGAGCTGGGTCCACTGCAGCCTGAACCGCTCTGGCTAAGGCCCAGGGCAAATTCCTCCTCGGGTACAGGCTCACTCCAAACCTATCAACAATCAGGAAAACTGAGGCCCAGAGATGAGGGATAAAAAAGGTTATGTGAATGGAGCATTTACTACATTCCAGATGCGGAGTTAAAATGCTTTACAAAATCATTTAATCCTTACCAAAACCTACGAAGTACATGAACACATTGAGCTTAGAGAAATTTAGAAACCTGCCCAAGGTCACACAGTCCCATCAGAGGTGGGGAGGGGATGAGACCAGGTGGAGGGGCCCTGTGCCTGGTAGGACTGGGGCTCTGGGAGTGTGCTGGGAGGGAATGGTGGAGGTGATAGGCGGCCCTGGGAGAGCCACGCCACCATCTAGCACCTCCCTCCCCCGCAAACCTGTGCTACGCCCTCCACCGGTTTCCGGGGTTCAGCCACTCCACCGCAGACCCCTGCACACAAGCAGCGGCGTTTTTTACTGCAAAATGAACCCAACTGTCCCCTACACGTGGCCACCCGTGGGGCGCACTCAAAATTCCAACACCCGTCAGTCCCCTCAAAACCTGTGCTGCAAGTGGAAGGGCTGTGGAGCAGACGGGAAGGGCCCCTCCCACTCCAGGCCTCCCGGTAACCATGGCAACGGCGGAGAGGCGGGCATCACTGCACCGCGACGGAAAGGCTGCGCGTGCCCGTGCCCGTGCGGGCGCGCACCCGAGGTCCAGCCTCTGCCGCCCCTTCCGCCCCTGCTGGGTGGAGCCGCCGTGCCCCACCCGAGGACCCGCTTCCCAACTCCAGGGAACCCTCCGCCTGGGGCTTCCTTCCCACTCTACCCACGCATACATAGCTGGGGTCCCCGGGGGTGCCCTGCACAGTGCAGGGAGGTCACCACAAGTGCCTTGCGGCCTCAGCGCCTGCATGGGGTATCTGCAGCATCTATGCAAGCGGGGCTGAGGCCTCTATCCTCTCAACAAGAGGGTTCCGGGTCAGAAAGAAAAGCCCACGCCAGGGGTCCCAGGAGCCCAAGTCTCTATAGCTGTTTGTGGATTCCGCCTGCATGCACAACTAGGGTGCACACACATTCCCAAAGGTCTGTCACACACGTCTCTGGGTACCCGTGGCGGGTGTACGTGAATGGCTCCTGCACGGAATCATGCTGGTCTTTAGATAACTGCAGTAGGAGACCTGACCCCTTCTCTGCTGTCCCCACTGGGCAGAAGATCACAGGGCACGTATGGGGAGGGGGAACGTGTGGGAGCCTTAGGCTCAGAGAGGGGCAGGAGCTTGGCTGAGATCCACAGCAGCAGTGAGGCTGGACTAGTTCAACTCCACAGGTCACTTGCTATCTTGGTGGCTTCCTGGAGTAGGAGATGCAACAAGGATAAACACTGCGGCACGGGAGGCAGAGAGAGCTTTCTGGGGGAGGCAGGGACTGCCTGAATAAAGGCTGTGGGAGGGTGGGGGGACAGGGGGCAGGTGAGCCTGGTTGGAGCTAAGGCAAACGCCAGGGTTCTGAGAGATGAGGCGAGGGTAGGGGATCGGCTTAGGCTGGCTGCCAGCGGAGGGAGGCTGCTGAAGCCCCCTACAAAGCACACACAGGTCTCTTTGTCCAGCTCAGCCTGGGATGCCTGAGGCGGGAGTCTGGGCCTGAGGGAGGGGGCTGCATCAGGGAAGTCGACAGATGGAGACGCCTTGCAGGGTCCCAGGGTGGGGCAGTGCCGGCTGTCCACACGACCTTCTCACCCAGGTTCTCCTAGCTCCACAGCACCTCTGTGCACAGGCAGGCACTGACACACACAGGCTCCCTGGGGTGGCACCATCTATAAGCCTGGCTCCTTCTCTTGTTTGTGAATGTTAGGCCTGGCCTCACTCTGTCCCTAACACATAAACACCTAGAAATGTTCACAGCCAGGGACCCACAGAGATGTACATGGAGAGAGAGACAGGTGCAAAAATAGAAACCTCTGTGTGTGTGGAGGGGCACCTGTAGTGACAAGCACCTGTGGAAACAGACTCGTGCGAGCAGAGCCAGAGCATGCAGACACGGAAACACATGTGCAGACATGCAGTCAGAGACCCAAGTATCCCGAGACACACGCACCTGGAGACACAGGAAGGGACAGAGGCACGGGGAGTACAAAGATACGTAAGTAGCCTGTGGGCAGTGGGCTCCCGCCCTCATGCACTCTAAGGAAAATAAGGCCACCTTGGAACCTGTTCCTGAGGTCGCTCTGTCCTCAGCAGGGTGAGGGCCAAGATACCCCCTAGCAAGGTGGAAGGCCAACCCAGACTCACAGGTTCCCACTCTCTCCCAGTAAGCCCTGCCCCCGCCCTAGGCAGTAAGGACGGGCCTGGGGGGCCTTGGGAGCCTCGGGCCCATCTTCCTTCACAGTTTTCAGTCTCAATTTTCAGCTTTTTCTAAGAGAAAACTCCCACCTCTTCCAGCACTCAGATTTCATCAAACTTGGCATCTTAAAAGCCTATTTTGTTTTTGAATCTGAGCTGTTTGGGGCCTGTCGACAGAGCCGAGAGCAACGGTGGCCTCCCCACCCCAGATCCCAGTGAACCTGGGGGCTCCCCAGATATACACCCTACCCACACGGTGGCTCGTGGGCCCTGGCCCACAGTGGACCCTTCTGGGATTCCCCACCTTAGTCCTACTCCAGAAAGAGTCTTTTGATCCACTTACCCTCCTAGGTTCAGACCCAGTCACTCTAGACCACTGACAGCCTCCACTCACTCTTCAGGCCCCTTGCAGCCCAGTGCTCACCAAGGTCAAATGTGAGTCCACTGAGCTAAATCCAAAGGACACTCCTCGGTGCCCATCCTGCCTGACCTGTGGACAGCACCCCACCCTGCTGACCACTCCCTCCTCCTTCAAGACTCTTTTCTCTTGACTTCCATGCCTCACTCTGGGTTTTCCTCCTACCTCTCAGGCACCTCCTCACCAGATTCCTATGCAAAAACCCCTTCTAACATGAACAGTTGACATGTGGGGCTCCAACCAGGTCCTCTTCCACCTCTCTTGGCTCTGGCTCCCTGAGATTTGCCACTGCTCAGCCTTCAAAAATCCAACTCCGATGTCCCTTAGAGTGCCAGGCACATCTGAGCAAGGCCCCCTTGATACTTCCCCTGGATGCCTGCACACACCTGACACAATAGGTTTCTAAGTGGACTCATCATCAACTTGCCTCTTCAAACCTGGTCTTCCTCCCATACCTGAATCTTAGAAAACAGCACCACCACTTACCTGGTCCCAGAGCCAGCAATCCAGTCTCTCACCTCCTCAATCTCAAAGATAACCACTGCTCTTTCTAAACTGCTTGTAACCCAGTCTCCCCACTGCCTGGGTTTGGGCCATTACCACCTCTTGCCTGAGCGGCAAGACTGTCCCAACCTCTTACTCACCTCCCTCTACCCCAGTCTACACCCCCAGGGACCTTTTTGAATCATGTATTTGATCATGTCACTCCCCTGATTAAAATCCTCTCTCCCCTGTCACCCAGATGGAGAGGGCACCTTACCAAAGATAATGTATACATGCAGGGGCATTTAAAGCCTCCAACTTGGCTAGCTGTTCCCACAGCTGCCCGTTCCACTGTGGTCATGAGGCTGGGAGTAAGTGAGGGAGCCCCGCACACAGCAGGGCCTTGCAAGTACTTGCGACTACGGGGCTAGGGGCTAGGCTGGGCACAGTGGAGATGTCTAGTGTCTGTGGGTAACAGAAGAAGCACGCATATGTCTATACCACAGGAGGATTTATTCAGTAGGGAGTATACTTGGAGGCAGAGCAAAACTAGAAAAAATGGGGGATTCCAGGTACTAAGAAGCCCAAATGCTGACCTTTAAGATCCTCCTGGCAGTGCCCACCTAACAGACACCTCTCCAACCCCTGTGCCTGGGCCAGAACTCTCCAGGAAATGGTTGCAGTGCCTCAGATCGTCATGGTCCCAAATGCTGCTATGGCCGTGGTGGGGGGTCAGGGTGGAAGGGCAGGTCACAGAGCCCAGTCACTGGGCCAGAAGCACGCAGGCCACACTTTGGCTGTCGGGGGATGTGCAGAGCCGGCTTGGGTTCTATGCTTTCTGTGGCTACAAATGAGGGAGGTGACAGGCCCAGCTTCTGTAAGACCAGCCTGCTACCTAGACTCATATGCAGGCAAGAGGAAGGGAGCACAGCCTACCACTTGGGAAGTCACCTCTGCCTGTGGTAGCCCTTATCCAGACTCCCCAACCCCGCAGTCAGGCCTGGGCCAGGGGCAGGGAGGAGCATGGCGCAGGGAGAGCTGATTCCCTGGGAAAACACCCACTCACCTTGAAAACAAGCTCCCTTCGACTATGGTCCAGGTCTGGCCCAGCCCAAGATACCTCAGGACAGGGTCATGTGTTGCCCATCAGTTCACATGTCTCCAGGAATGTTTCCAAAGGGACTGCATAGGGATGGAGGGAGGCATGTGGCGGGGGGGGTCCCTCATCACCCCACAGGTCCCAGAGCCAGCCAGGATCACAGTCACTGGAGAACCCAGGAGTCCAGCCCCAGCACTGACTGCCCCCTACCCCAGTGACTACGCCACATGCCCAATAGTTGGTCCCCCCAGAGTCTGCCACCAGGTAGGCAAGACCAGACACTGGGCAGGATCCTGTCTGGTGCATCCTCCCCACTGGCCTGGCTGCACTGAAGTGATGAGGTACCTTGCAGGCTTGAGAACAGCTTAGCCCCAACCATTCTGTTCCACATTCACCTCTGCCAGCTGTCTCACTGATGAACCACTCTGAGCAGGGATCCTGTGGGGTCCCAGAGACAATGAGCCCAGACACAGCCATCTCTGACCTCCCACAGTGCAAGACTGCCTCCTCACATGCAGCTCAGGCTGCTTGCCACACCCGCCTTGCTGGACACACAGCCCCTAAAGCACACACTACACCCACCACATACATGCTGATGTACATACACACACTGCCTGAGGTACACCATGGGCTGTATAAACCACACCCCTCACGCACTGCCTGATGGGCACACTCCCCGTATACACAGCCTCTAAGGCACACACCTACTGTACACACCACACCAAACATCTCACATACACACAGTCTTACACACCCCACACAGGATGCATGTTATCTGTATCCATGACCACAAGGCAAATGCTGCCACCTGCATTTGGAGTCCTCAAAGTCAGGCCTCCAGGACAGTCAGAAACAGCTCATTCCTGCTCCTCCACTTATTCCCTGTTCCAGGTTGGGAGGTGGGGGCTTCTAAAACCTACTCAGTCGCCAGGGCCCTGCCCACACCTCTGCTGTCTGGCCTCCTCTGGGGTTTTTCTGACCACTGTCTTGCATGGCCTGGACCCCCCTGGCTCAGGTGGATCAGTGCCCCCCAGACTGAGCTCCAAGACCCTCACTGCCCCCCACCTTCTGGAGGGAAAGGCCAAGAAGCAGGGCCTGCCTCCCCTCCCCCTCCCTGGAGAGGGAAAATGTCAGATTCCCTGTCTCAGTGGCAGCAGCGGCGGTTGGAGGGGGAGTGATTCAGCCGCCGCCTCAAGAGTACAGAGTGAGAAGAGCTTTTCCTGCCATTACCGGGCGAGGGAGAGGCTGGCGCGCTAATGGCTTCAATTACCGCTCAGACTGGAACGCTGGGTTGCAGGGCCCTGAGCTTGCCACAGCCTGGGGCAGGCTCACTCCCAGCCAGCTAGTGCTGGGCACCCTAACCCCGTATGCAGCCCTGGGCAGGAGCAGTGAGGCAGACGGCTGGGCATCACAAGACAGCTGGGGCTCCCAGGGTGTGGGAGTGGCAGTCCTGTCCAGGGAAGCTGGGAGCAAAGGCCACAGGGAGGAGCGGTGCGGGGTGCTCCCAGAGGCTGCATCAGAGCTGTGTGAGGAAAGCTGGGCCTCGCACGCAACAAGGCAGGGCAAGGGCCATGGACTGGACTTGCAGGCCTGGGGTCCCTTTTGGGGGTGCGCCAACCCCCCCCCCGCCTGAGCCCAGTCACCCCAGACAGCCCTAAGCTATGCCCCCGAGGAGCCGAGCGTGTGGTGAGCATGTGCACACACCAGTGCTTTTGGGCTTCCATGCAGTGTGTGGTGCAGGGAAGGGGCTCAACTCTCCTTCCCAGCCCCCAGACCAGCTTCATCTGCTCTCAGCCTGCTGCATAACTGGAGGTGGCCTCCCGGGAATGGCCCTGCTCTCCTCTGGCCCCAGCTCGTCACGCCACCCTGTCACCCTTGCCTGCACACATCTCAGTAGTCTGGCCTCCGTGGGGCGAGGCAGGACATCAGTCTGGGCTGCTTCTGGCCACACCCTTGGGCACCTCTGAGGCCTCCCACTCTACTCCTTTCTTTCTGCCAGGCCCAGAGCTGGTCAAGGTTAGGCAGACCAGCAGGTAAGTCAGCATTTCACCTTCCAGGTGCTGTGTTTTTGGAGGAGGAGGGGCTCACTGAGGCCCACAGCCCTACCTACACCCAGGTGGGGAGCATGGGTAGGGCAGGCACCTGCCCACACTCTCCCCCACCTCATCAGACACCGCCCACACCCAAGCAGCACAGACATACCCCAGAGCCCTGTTAGAAATCCTCATCCAGGAAGGTCCCTCAGGATGGAGAGATCCCCTCTAAGCCTGGATACCCCTCACCTCAGGCCCTGAAAGACTATTCCCCAACCTCCTCAATCCTTTAAAAGTTAAAGCTGCCCAGGGCAGTGGTGGAGGTAGGAGAGGGCCCACAAGGACCTGGGGAGAGATCCAGGGCCAGAGCTGGGACACTGGAGCTCTGGGGGTACTTCTCTTTCAACACTAATAGAAGAGCCTGAGAAGATGCCCTCTGAGGCAGAAGCCATGGTTCTGGTCTGGCAGCTACCTCCATAGTGCCAGGGTAAGGCAAATGGCTCCCTGCTGGGGTGGATGCCAACAGGGGGGAGGGCAGTGCTGAAATACGTCATCAGTGGGGAAACTGAGGTCAAAGGTGGCAGGGTAAGATCACTCAGCAATCAGTGATCCTGCTCCCGGGCCTGCCCTCTGAGCTCCTGCACCACAGCTAAGTCCCTGTCCATGGGAGTGGCCAGCAGGGGCTACCTGGATGATGCCAGGCAACATGGAGGCCTTGTACTGCCAGCTCACATGCCTGGGCCTCAGGCTGTGGAGCTTCCAGCCCAACAGCAGCTATCATTCATGCCGGCATCCCGCAGAGTCATCGTATTTAATCCTTCAAACCAGTGTGGCCAGCAAGTAATACATCCCTATTTACAGATGGAGTAAGTGAGGCTCAGAGGCATAGTTACTTGTCAGAAGGTAAGACAGTAAGTGCTCTTGTTCTTAACCACTGTCCTCCCTTGCCCCTCTTAGCTGGATGGAGCCTCCCCCCACACACAGACACAAAGGAGTTCTCAGTGGATGTGTGTGTGAACATATAAAGCCATAGCATAAAAATGGCCAAAGTGAAAAGATGTTCAAGTGCTCTTGTAATCAAAGAAATGCAAATTAAATTGAGATGCTATTTTTTGCCTATTAACTTGGCAAAGATCTTTTTTTAATGGTAATTCCCACGACTGGTGAGGATGTGCAGAAAAGAGGCCCTCTTATGCCCTCCTTGGCAGGAGTATAAACTCACACAATCTCCTGGAAATATTGAAAGGCTTAAAAATGCATGTGCCCTTTGATCCAGCAATTCCACTTCCACAAATCTAGAATCAGGAAGGTGAACTCATTTGCAAAGAAATGTATAGCACCCTATTTATAAAAGCAAAAAAATATTGGGAACAACCTATATGTCCAACAATAAGGGAATGGCTAAATAAATTAGGGTCTTTCCATGTCATGCTTGCCTACAGCCATTAAAATTAATGATATAGAAGAATATTTAATGGCAGGGAAGATGTTCATGGTATGTTTTTTCAAAAAGCAGTTTACAAATCACTGGGCAGAATGTGATAGCATTTTTGTTATTTAATAATGTATGCACAGAAAATGCACTGTAGGGAAATTCCCAGATATTAATAGTAGAGGTAAGATAACAGGTGATTTAAATTTTTTCCTATGTGGTATTTTGTACTCATCAAATTTTCAACAGTCAAAAGGTGTTGTTACTTCAATTTTAAAAAAGTAAAGATCAAAGCTGTATTTTGAAAATACAGGCAGACATTCAGATTGATGAATCTGGGGGCTGATTCATATCACTTCCCTTCCCCACCCTGTTCATGGCTTCCTATGTCCCCAGGAAAGTTTTCATTTTTCAACCTGGTTCTGTGTGAACTGCCCTGAAACCTCTCCAGGCTCATGTTGCGTTGTTCTTCCTCACTTCTCTCTGTGCCCTCCAGCTCCACCCACCCTCCAAAACCAGACTGAAGCCTCCGAGTTCCCTGAAAGCCTCCAGCTCTCCTGCCTCGGGGCTTCAGCACGGGCTGATGGTACTCCTCCTCCCCAGGCCCCCTCCCAAACTCCTCCTCACCCTCAGGACACAGCTTAGACAACAGCTCCCTTCTCCTCTGCCTCCACGGCCCTGAGCTGCCCCCTCAAGACTTACAGGAGACTAGTCTCAAGGGCAGGGCCCAGGTCAGATGACCCACTGGACATAGAGGCAGCATTAGGGAGTATCTGTGAAATGGATGGAGGAGCCATCAAGTGAGAAGACTCTGAGGTCCACATCCAGAGCTCCAGCCCCCCGCTGGGACCCTAGCTCATAGCGGGAACAGAGCATACAATTCTCCGAAGGCTACTGCCAGCCTCCACATGAAAATCAGATCTGCTGCCACAAGCCATGTACCCCAAATGACACATAGCTGCCACCCCACACAAGAAGTCAGGCCCCAGACTCTACCCCAGTGCCCTGGCTCAGTGGGAGAATACAAAGACACCTGGCCCCCAGCGGGCCTCACCACAGGCCAAACAGCCCAGGCCAGATCCATGATCACTATCCACTGCTGACCTCTGCCGACCCCAGGACCGCCAAACACACACCAGCCTATGACAAGAACAGGGCTGTGGCTGGCTCTTCTCACGTATCAGTCTACCCGCCCACTGCGCCACATCCCCCCACAGCACGTACCTTCGAGCACAGAGAGCCTGGCACTGGTGTTGATGTCCCCCAGACTGTTGGTGGCCGTGCACTCGTAGACGGCCTCATCCCTCTGCACACGCAGCGGCTGGATCCGCAGCACAGACCCTGCCCCATCATCAAACTCAATCACCTGCCAGAGGACAGACATGTGTCACAGCCTGCGCGCAGTCAGCCTTCCTCCTGCTTCCAAAGAACCCCAAAGAGGAAGAACAGGGAGAGGATATAGGACCAGACCCGGAGCCCTGTCCGGCCCCTCCCAAACAAGGACATACCTCGAAGCGCTGGGAGCTGACTTTCTTCCCCTTCTTCATCCACGTGATGCGTGGCTTGGGCTCCCCTGTGGCTTGGCACACGAAGGAGGCCACCCCTCCTGACAGCCCAGTCTGGTCCTCAGGGACCTTAATGAAGACAGGTTTGCCTGGAGAGATGGAGACACCAAATCACCACAGCACATTCACTATAGTCATGGCCCACACTATAGGTGGCAGCCATGGGGTGCGAGGCTAGAAAGATCTACAGAGGAAATAATAAGAGTGACACCTAAGTCTTATACAGTGCTTACTATGTGTGCCAGGCACTATTCAAAGGGCTGTAAACATAGGAGGCGGCTACTCTGATTACCTCTGCTTATGGAGAAGAAAAGCAAGGCACAGAGAGGTTAAGGGGTTTGTCCAAAACAACACAGCTGGTTAGTGGCAGAGATGAGATTTAGACCCAGGCATTTTGAGTCTGCAGTCCATACTTAAATCGCTAGTCTTCTGTCTCCCATTCCCCTGCCCCTAAGAGCGGCAGGGAGCAGTCCCAACACCTCCCCCAGACTTGTCCCCTACTGCTCTCCCCCTCAGTGATGGCACCTCCATCTACCCCAAGGCTCCAGCCAGAAACCGCTGACTCCCCCTCTGCCCCGGTATACAAGCAGTCCCAAAGGCCTACACATTCCACGTCTTGAGTATCTCTGGACTCCTTCCCAGGTGAGTGATTTCCCGGAGACCTGCCCTTTATCTAACCCCACTGATTTGGCTATTGCCTTCTGATAACCTGGATGTCTCCCCAAGGTTCACAGGGAGGCAAGGAGGGGGTGGGGGGGCTCAGATACTCTACCACCATGCCACATCACCTTGACACACACACCAGGGCCAACCTGTAGCACCTACCCTACGAATCCCACCACCCAGGGTCACAAGACCAGAGAAACTGCTTTTATTAAGATGTAGAAACGCCTCATGAATTCTGACAGCAGATCCATTTCCTATTAATCAGGTCAATGAACGGTTCCAAGAAGGCTAAT
The DNA here is from genome assembly GCA_032199065.1 of Smutsia gigantea. Lineage (NCBI taxonomy): Eukaryota > Metazoa > Chordata > Mammalia > Pholidota > Manidae > Smutsia > Smutsia gigantea. The sequence goes on along the minus strand of JAVSCE010022607.1, from coordinate 167,166 downwards.
ACCCTGAGAAGTGACCTTTCAGACCACCTGCTTGGCACCGATGAGCCCAGGCCCTACCTGGTCCCTGGTACAGAAACGTGTGCAGTGACGACAATCCTCTCCTAAGCAGCCACTCTGCATCAGGTGCTTTATCTCAGTTGGTCCTTCCCTGCTACCGTCCCCAGTTTACAGTCTCAGAGAGGCTGAGTCACTTGCCCAAGGTCACAGAGCCAATGAGTGGCACATCTGAGACCTGAATTCAAGCCTGTTCGACTTCAAAAAGATTCACATGGTACCGCCGGGGGCCTCATCAAGAGCAGGGTCAGTGTGTGTTGGGGCCAGAGCCAGACCGCGGGAGGATGAGGAGTGAGTGGGCAGTGGGGTGGGGAGGAGTACTGTTGACTGCTGAAAGGGGATGGGCTGTGCCGGGTAAAGATAAAGAAAAGATATCACCTAGGGAGGATTGGGGTGGAAGGATGTTTTTACATCTTTGTTTCTTTTTCCCAAGACTTGAAAGACAATGTTTAAATGCTGACGGGAAGGAGCCTGCAGAGAAGGAGAGGTGCTGATCCAGGATCCAGTGGAAAGAGGAGGGACAGCAGAGGGGGAGAGTCCCTGATGGAGGGAGGGTCTGGGGGACCACGTGGGTCGGGGGTGACAGCTGCAGGTAGAGCGTGGGAGGGCTTAGCCTTGTAGGGAGGGAACCATCTTACTCATCACCCCAGGGCCCAGTGGGCTCTGGAGGTTTTATGTAATTATTGACCAAGTCACTCACCATCTCTGAGCCTCCATTTTCTCATCTAGAAAATGGTGCTAGGGACACAGGGGTCTGTGCAGACAAAATGTGATGATGTCCATAAACTGTGTGCACTGTCTTCATACACACTGGGCCTGGCATGAGGGCAGCCATCACTTTCATTCGATTACTAGTTTTAAAACAATCCCATGAAGTAGACAGTATTACCAACCCCATTTCAGAGATGAGGAACTGGAAATTCGGAAGGTTAAGTAATGGACAAATCATAGAATGCCTTGGGGGTGGAACCAGGGTTTGTTTCAAATCCTAAGTTCACCATGTAGCACCTAGGGCCTCCCTGGAGAAGGGAAACGCAGGGCCCCCCCAGCTGCTCTTGGGGGTTAGTGTACCTAGGGGGAAAAGGGTTTCCAGCTCAGAGGAACCAGGGACAGCCTTAGTGGGGCAACACAAACCGACGAGGGCCAGGACAACATGAGTTCTGGAAGCCTCAGTGTGCCTTACCCTTCCTCCAACTGCCCTCTAAAAGAGGCTCTGGACTCTGTCAGCACGCGCTTGTCTGCAGAGCCTGTTCCTCTTTGCCAGTCCTTTTGAACAGGTCCTCTCGGATAGGACTCTGTCCACTCAGGCTCCACCGGGGGTGTCTCCCGCCCATCCCCACACACACTGCGCACCCCTCTCCCACACCTGAGGACCTCCGGACAGCAGCTCCAGGTGCTCCTTTACCGCTGCCACCTTCCCCTGACTGGGCTCTCTAACAACCTAACAAGCTGTCCCTGCCTCCAGCATTGCCCCTCTAGTCTATTTTCTACTCAGCAGCCACATGAACTGATAGCCTCTCTTCCATGATCAAAACCCCCCAAAGGCCTCCCCTCTGCTCCCAAAACAAGATTTAAACTTCTATTATAGTGGACAGAGCCCTGCCAGGTCTGACCCGAGACCCTCCCCCTAGAGGCCTGGCTTCCCATCTCCTGGATAAAGCAATGTCCTTAGCAGCCTCAGGGCCTTTGCATAAACTAGTCCTTCTGCCAGGAACCTCTTAGATGACTTCTTTACCTATCCACAACCCTATGTACTTTTCTGATCTCAATTTAAACATAATTTCCATAGAAAACCTTCCTTGGTCCCCCGTCCTTGTCCGCAACTACAATGAGCTCAGTTCCCAGCTTTAAGCTCTCTGTAACTCCTTTTGCCTCTCCCGCAGCACTGCTCATGGTTCCTTATGTAGCTGTGTGATGTCACTACCTTTTCCACATTTTGGGGGAGTATTTGGTTCATAGCTGCTTGCGCCTAACCCTGGGCAGGCAGACACCAGGCCTGCCTTGCTCCCTGGATGTCCCAGTGCCCAACCCAGTTCCTGGCACACAGGGGTGCGAACAAAGGGAGGTGTGACCTGACAAGGGCAGGCCCAGGAGGATGGAGACTGCAGCCCCACACACCAGGGGGAAGCCCCCTCTGCCAGGGAGCGGAGCACCCGGTGGAAACCCTCCTCTGGCTCCTGCCTCAACGTGTCTGCTGCAGACCAGAGGCTGGAACCTGCTGAACCGGAATGGCTGGGTGAGTGTGCCTGGGGGTGGAGCCTTGGTGCCAAACAAAGAACCAGAAGCTGGGGAGGAGAGCCAGGCAAGAAGGGGAAAGGCCTGAGTATAGTGTGGAGGCTGAACTGTGCCCAAGGCCTGGGGCTACTGAGGAGGCAGAACCCCCTTGAAGTCTGGAGAGGGGCCAGCGCTCCACCCAGCCCACCCATCCGCCAGACTCCCGCAAGCCCCTCCTCTTCCCTGAACCCCACCCCACCTCAGGGCCCCTCACCCAGCAAGGCGCCAAACCCCAGCTCATCCCCTCCCAGAGCCCTGCCGAGTCCCCTCCCCCTCTGCGCACCAGGCAGACTGCTGGGGAACGTGACTCTGACCCCGTCTCTCCCCACCTACCAAAGCTGTGCTGACATTTGTCTCCCCACTGCCCCCACACTCGCTCCTGCTAACCTCTCCAGACTCAGCCTTCTTGACTCTTTCAAAAAAGGTCATCTACCACGGGCCGAGTACTGTGCTGGAACACAGCTCCGGTCCTGGACACTTGGAGTCTGGTGGACTAGCCACCTCTGACCCAGGCTTCCTGACAGGCCAGGCCCACCGTGTATGCCCTGCCCCTCTTACGCACCCCACCCTGCAGGCCTGTGGGAGCCTGCTCTGCGTCCCTTCCTGAGCTCTTGGATTTCTCATCCTAGCACCAATCATATGCCACACTGACTGGTCAGGTCCCCAGGCACACGGGCAAAACTGGGGACTTTGCCACTCTTCTGGGTGTTGACCCACAGCTGGTGTTCAATGAGGGTCTGAACAGAACTTCTGAGATCATGTGTCAGGAGGGACTTTCTGCCCCACCAGGATGGGGCTCCACCTCTCCTCCTTACTTGCCTCCTCTCCTACCACACGGAGGTTAGGGTGGCAAAGCCCTTTGGGCAGCACCTCCTGGGAGCACGCCCTGGGACACTGAGCCCATGCAAAGTGGGAGGGGGCAGCCTGAGAAAGGAAACAAGCGGGGGAGGCACACTTCCCAGGGTCCAGCCAAGGGACAGCCAAACTGGGCCACCTCCAAGGCTCCTCCACTGGGAGACCGACTGCTATTCGGTGCCCTCCCCATGGAGTACACACATGTGAATACAAACAGCGCGGAAGCAGCGAGCAGACAGGCAGCAGTGAGGTACTGCAAGTGGAGAGGGAGCTCCCAGAGAGGCGGATTTCCCAGGCCCTGAACCGCCTAATGAGCTGGATTCATTAACCCTGGCTCCTGTGACTGCTGCCGGTGCCCCCACCAGAGGGGAGCCCACTCAGAGACAATCTTGGGCTCCTGGGGGACACACAGGGAGCCCCAGGTCATGGCCTCAGATCCGGGGAGCACGTACTAGGTGCCAGGTGCCTTGAATATGTGACCTCAGTTAACCTTTCTGAGTAGGAGTGATTACCCTCATTGTGCAATAGGAAAACAGGCCCAAGAGAGAAAGCAACCTGCCGTTAGTTCCACAGAGGGCAGAGTCTAGACAGGCTATGAGGTCCTGCCTACCCATAAGGCTGGGAGCTGGAAAGGGAAGGGGAGGAATGATAGACCCATCCTCAGCTACTCAGGCACCCCTCCCCACCAGGCAACCTGCTCTAGAGGGCCTCCTATGATTCCAAGTAACTGGGCCATAACCAGGGCCCCCCTAACACCTCCGGAATCCCTGCCTCCATCCCATGCTGTCTGGGGACAAAAGGGGTATAGTTCTTATTGTGATTCTCTCATGAGCTCCGCAGAGAATCCCAGGACCATTGCTGCTTCTTCCCCACAATCTCACCTCATTATGCAACACCCCCCATTAGCAAATGCCCAGGGCTCCCCTCTTCCAGGAAGCCTCTCAGTCCCCTTGCAAGGTGCTTAAGTCACTTCTGTGCCTGTGCTGCCAATACAGCGCACACTGTAGTGGTCTATCCTGCAGCTCCCCAAGGCAGGCCCATGTGGACTCTTCCCAGCTAGCACCTGACACATGCTACATTAGCAGAATCCTCTTCCTGCTCAGGACCACCTCTGGCCCCACAAGCCTCCCCCTTGAGAAGCCACAAAGCCCCAGGCTGCGGAAGCTGCCCAAGCCCCGTGTGCCCAGGTCTCCACTGGAGCTGACTTGGCATTGACGCAGGGGCCTCTGGGCTAACTCTTGGCAGCTGCTTCTCCACCCTGCTTCCCTCCACTCCCTTCAGAGGCCAGGGCCCCCATTCATTTGTCTTGTTAAGAAGCCTATAGAAACACATTTGTCCACTCTGCGCTTCACTGCTCCAGCCGTCAATTCTCTGGGGCACCTGCCCTACCTTTTGCAGCAGCTCTCTCCAAGTTTGCCTGCTTGCCCCTGGCTAGAAGTCTCCCAAGCCCAGCCCAAGACTGGCCGTGCCTCGAGGGACAGATCCAAAAGTGAGTGCAGTGTAAGGCAGGCCTATTAACAGACCCTGCCTCCCAGGGCCAGGTCACCACAGCCCCCAGCCCAGGCCCCTTCCCCATGGCTCTCTGGCTGGGAGCAGAGCCCAGCTCACCTAATTCAGCTCTCCAGCTGGTTCCTCCTTTTAAGACCCTGGCGCTTGGGCTCTGGTCCTTAAGGGACCATCATGGAGGTTCTCAAGATTCTGCTCTAAAAAAACTGTTCTGCCCTGGTCCCCCAAGTCGTACTGGGGTCCAGGCCTGACTCCACCCCTTCACTCACTCATCTACCACACTCCAGGCCCTGAGCTAAACAATGGTCTAACCCATTGCAGTCTGACAGATGGGACAGACAGACCTGAAGCAGATGGTCACAATCATGCAATACGAATGCAGCACAGAGGAGTAGCATATGAACCGTGCTCTCGGAAGTGATGGCTCCAGGTGCACAGGAACTGGTCAGGGGAAGGGGTTGGGGAAGACTGTTCCAAGCAGAGGAAACAGAAGGAACAGAGGCCTGGGAGCATAGGAGCAACTGAGAGAAGTCAGCATGGTGGGGGTATGGGGTCTATGCAGAGTGAAGGATGAGGTTGGCAGAGGTTGGATAAGCAGAGTCTGGAGAAGGCTGGAGACCCCCAGGCTTGGTCCTGAAGGAAACGGTGGAGGGGAATGAGCCGTCTTAAACTGAGGGGTGACATGATCATGCTTTCACTTTGCAACATGATTGTTCTTTGGAATAGAGAATGGATTATGAGGGGAGAAACTGGAGGCAGGGAAGCCATCACGAGGTTGTTGTGTGCAAAAGCCCAACAAAAGAGAAAGGTGGCTTGGGTGAAGGCAGTGGAGAGAGAAGGGGATGCATTCCAAAGATATTTAGAAGGTAGAAACAACAGAGCCTGGCAGATTAGATGTGGGGTATGAGAGAGGGAGGAGGCCCAGGTTTCTGACTTGGGCGGCTGGGTGGGTGGGTGGTAATGCTATTCCTCGGGAGCAAGCACACAAGAAGATGAGCGGATCTAGGGGGATGAGGGTGAGGGGACAAGTCAGGGCGCATTGGCTCTGAGCAGGAGGGGAAGGCACTTATTCTCCCAGGACGGGTGGTCTCAGCAAGTCCAGCCAGAAGGCCCTCCCTCTGTCCTCAAGTTCTGTCTGAAGGCCCTGAGGGTGACCAGGGTGGGGGCGGAGAGCAAGGGCAGTACTTCAGTGCCCAAAGACTACTGACCACACCTGCCTCGACGAGTCTTTGCCTCCCTGCCAACGTAGGAATCACACTCAATGTCTCCTACCCGAGATCTGCCCCTGCGGGCTCTAGCGCTCCCCCAGCAGCCCCGATCAGACGTGGGATCACTGTCACCCCTACCCCCACCCCGCTCCTGCCTGCCCCCCCCTTCCCCTGCCCAAGGAGACCTACCACGGCCCGCCCCAGAGGACAAAGGGCGGGCCCCTCCTCCAGGATCTGGTCCTGAATAATTAATGACCCATTAGGAGAAAGGGCCTGGGTGGGGAAAGGAAAGAGATCTGCACCCAGACCCTTGGAGAGGGGAGCTGGGGAAGCCCTATGGCTTGCTGACCCCCAGGCTGACTCCTGGTTTGGCCCTTAGCCACCTCTGGGCTCCGGGCAGGCTGGGAACAGCCCCTTCCCCTGGGACCTAAGCTCCGACCTCGCCCCTCCCTCTCAATGTGCAGATTGGCTAAATCTGCCCTGTGCTCCGCCTCCCACCAGTAACCAAGCAGTGGTAACCATGGCGACAGGGCGGGCTGCGGCCAGTCTTGTACTGCCAGACAGGGGGAAGGGCGGCAGGAAAGGGACTAAAGTTCGATGTTGGAGCTGGGCAGGGGACAAGCCCACTTCCCCCAACACATACACACAGGGGCTCTGGAGCCCAGCTTCCTGAGGGCTGGAGGAGAAAGATGCCCCCTTGCCTTGAAATTCCCTGGGGGAGTGGGGTGGGCGCAGGGTCTCCACACACCTGATACTGAGGGTCTAGCCCAGGGGAATGGCTATGTGGCTCTGGGTTCTGATCCTTCCCTGGATCAATGGACATATCTGGCATCCCAAACATCCATACACATTCCTTGTGTCCTATCCCCACGCCAATCCCTGACATGGTTCACACTGTGCTTTCTGCACTGATATGTGGTGGCAGACACCGTACACGCCTGAGCACGTTACCCACTGACCACATGAATCCCGGACATGTCTCATCGCCACCCCATAAAAGAGAGTCACGCTTAGATGTGCCCCACCCTACAGTGCCTTAAGGGACATGCAGGCACTCCACAGGATGTCCTAGGAAGCATGGGGCTGGGGTACTCCTTGGAGGGAGGCTCTCCCAGCTGGTGGAGGGGACAGGGGTGTCTTTCAAGGACAGAAGAAAGTCTGGAGGAGTATCTAGCCATCCTGCCTCTCCTAGTAGCTAGTCCCGTCCCCCATCCCAGAGTCCAGCTAGGAGGAACGCCACCTTTCAACCTGGGAGATCCCCAACCTTGAGGGATCAGACTTACTGTCGCCATGGGCACCTGCCACCAAACCAAGCATCACAAGTGCAGGCACAAGGGGCACCATTGTCCTCGCTGGGGCTGGCTCAGGAGCCATCCAGGGCGCCAGCACTATGGCCAGCCACAGCCCAGGACACCCGACCTGTGATGGAGAGAAGGGCAGAGCCAGTTAGCTGTGTCCACCCATATCCCCATGGCCGCCTATGCCATCACATGGCCCCCACTCACCACAGACCCCTCAGTTTATCCTCACTACCCATCCAGGGTGCAGTTCAACAGTCCATCCCCCGCCTGGACTGTGCAATGACCACTCAGACCTTCCTAACCCTGTGACCACCCAGACTCCTCATTGATCCCCCAGTGGCCTCAAGGATAACCCAACAGTCACACTGTAGGGACAGAGTACAAGAGGCCTTCAGAGGGACAGGTAGGGGACAGTACAGGGGCAGGGGCTACTGAGATTAAAGGATGTACGGAAATGTTCCATTCCAGACCTTGAGTTTCCAACTCACCTCCGTAGGGGACAGGAACAAGGACACGGAGTCAAACAGACACGGAGACATACAGGTGGAGACAGAGATACCAGACCAAACCAATGGGGAACAGTGAGAAGTCAGCAGGCCCACAAAGGCCTGGGGCATCCTGCTGCCCCTCCTCTCCCATCAGGGAGTGGGGAGGGAGGGGGCTAGACCCTGCACGCTGAGCACAGGCCCCAGAGCACAGACTTGTTAGCAGACAGGATCCCGGGATCAGAGGCTTGAAGCCAAGGCCACACACCCCATCTGGGCTCGCCAGAACTCGCTCTCAGCAAGTTGCAGCTGCCCCACCTGGCTGCCCATGTCCTACCCAATTCCCATGGCACTTACCCACTCCAAAGGGAAACCACAGAAGGCCCTAGTGGCTAGGAATGGGGGTGCTGGACCCTAAGATTCAACCCCACACCTCCTCTGTCTTTGCCCCAATGGCCCTGAGCACATCAAGGATGGGGGGAGGGATGCAAACCTCAGGGAGCCGCTTGCCCAAAACTGCCACCTGGGCTGAGACAGGAACAGTACCTGGGGAAGACGGGGCGTTTGGGACTGGCCAAGTGCCTCCAGGCCTTTCCTCAGAGGGTTCCTCGGCCAGGCGCACCTTCCCCGCTCTGTCAGGCACCTGTGTGAAGCCTTCAGCGCGGCTCCACCAAACAGTGCGGATACACTGTATCACTTCCTAGCCCCTGGGGTGGGCAACCTAGGGTCTCTCTCCCATGTCCCCTCACCCAAAGGGCTTCAGGGGACCCACACCAGTGCCCACCAGCTCTGCCCACACCTTGCTCTGGGGAGGGGGCTGACACATGATAGGTCTCTCATTAATGCTCTGGAAACCCCAAAGGGCTTAGAAGAGGAATGAGTGACAGTGAACACACCTTGGGGCCCTGCAGTGGTACCCACAGACTCTGGTAGGAGAGTCATAATTCGACCCAGGAGCCAGGTGACCACAATTTTAAGAGAATTTGCAAGGAGGTGACGAGGCTGGTGAACACAAAGGATCAGGACTCAAAGATGGCTCTGTTCCCTCCTGGAACTTAAACCCTAGTCTCAACTGGGGCAGTCAAAGGTTAATAGATTAGAGGGCAGTAAATGAGCAAAAGTGTTGGGACAAAGCAGGCAGGACTGTGAAGTGGGGTAGAGGGTGAACACAAAGGGACAGGGTGGGAGGTCTTGCCAGATGTCCGAGACTGGAGCTGAGCAGCAAAAGCAAGAACGCTGAAGGTGCACGGTGGGCATCCAGCCCCATTTAGACCATGCCTGAGGTTCTGCTCAGTGAGCACAGAGCTCAGGAGGCTGAGACCAGGGGAAAGGGCGTTTCCACAATGATGCCCTGGACAACCAGTTGGGGTTTGAGCCAGTGTATCACTAAAGCCCTGCCTGGGCTTTGTCATCATAGCACCGCAGTGCAGCTGTGCAACCAACAGATCACGATTTCCCAGCAGACAGCAGGTGGGGGACTGCCTGGCCAGGCTGTCACGGGGGTACGGTCCCCTAACACAAGCATTCTGCAGCCCCTCGTACACGTAACATGGGTTTATAGCTCAGGAGCCTGTTGGACCAAACGACAGGGCAGAGGGGCCTAGTACAGGACCATGGTGTGCAACGACACAACATTCACAGAGGTTTCACTCCCAGGTTTCACAAGCATTCCGGGTGTGAGCCCCTCAGTACAGACATGATAGGGGGATGACCCTCAGGAACACACATTACGGGGGGCCTGGCTCCCTGGTATGGACATAGGAGGATGAAGCTACAAAGAGGAGACATCACGGATGTTCAACGACACAACAGTCATGGGGTGTAATTCCCCAGTACAGTGCAGCTGTCAGACACTTATATCCCCTGTGGCTGTCTTGGTTCAGTAATCATGGCAGTGTAACTCCCAGGTGGAGACACCATGGAGGTGTAGCTGCCTGGTCTAGATGTGGTGTGAGTGTACACAGAGGATACAACATTATGCATGTGCCACTGCCTGATGGGCATGGTAGGGCTGTAACTCTCCAGTACCTCATAGAGGTATAACACCCCATTATTGTGGGGTGTCAGTCCCCGGTACTGATATTAATTAAAGGGGTGTGAGCCGCCAGTACAGCCATCATGGGGGCATAACTCTCCAGAATGGACATTATGTGGTATAATCTTGAGATTCTGGCCGTGGGTGTCAGAGAACCTGGGCCTCCAGCAACCCCACCCCCAAAAGGACAAAGACAAGTGGCCCTTGCTTGGGGACTCAGTGTAGACCTTGGCCCTGTCCCCACCCCAGAATGCTCAGGGTCCCCTGTGGAGAGAAGCTGGGAGAGGAGCAGGTACTTGGGACCACTGCGAGGCTTGCTGGGGTTGCTGAGAACCTGCTGAATCCAGCTCAATGGTGTGAAGAGGAAAGTGCCCACTTCTACCAGCCTGGCTGCATGAGCCCTGGGCTTCCAACAACCAAGTGGAAACCAAGGCCAGAACCCTTGCACACTCAGGCTTATCTCTGAATTGCAGCGGGGACCATCGGTTCTACCAAAGTGACATACTTGAGCAGAAACAATTCCATACTGTATATTGTAGAATATAATTGGATGCAATTTTTCTAGATTCAGAATGGTTTTAATGCATCCTTTTTCTTTGCTACATCAGTGTAAAGCTGCCAACTGCCCTTTCTTGGGAAGAACCGTCCTTTATTCTCAAATTTGTTGTGGTGTTAAAATGTCCTTTCTTGTATAAAATGATGGTCATAGCAGATAGCAGTTATTTTTTTATAATGTCCTTACTTGGCAAAAATAAAAAATTGCCAGGCCCATGCCTGGTCTCCAAGTACTTTTGGAAACTGTACTGGTTCGTGAAATTGAAGAGCCTGGAAACTAGAGAGTTTTGAGGGAAAAGCAGGAGGAGCCACCACACCAAGCCACAGGATTCGAATCTAAATGCCACAGAAATGCGTATTACAGAGAGGCCACATCCACTCCCTGCAGCCCAGCCTGACCACCCCTGCCAGCCTCGGTGGGCCCCTGCTCACCCTCATTGCCAACTAGAGACTGTGACACCAGAGATGGGGGGGTTGCCTGGCTGGAGAACAGCTGGGATCATTCTGAGTCCTTTTCATGAATATGCAAACACAGACTGATTTGTTTCCCTTGGGCACGTGTTTTTATTCACAAATATTAATTAGTCTCCAAATGCCACCCGTTCCCGCAGCCTCCTCCTCCCATCCAGGCCAGGCCCCTGACCCCTAGGAGGCTGGGGCCCCAAAACAGACATAGCAGGAGGGGTTCCCAGGGCCCTACAAGCAGCCAGCACGTGGGCAAGTGGAGCCTGAGGGCAGGGAGAGCTGGGAGCCGTTCATCTTCTCACCTACGGCAGCTAACAAAACCCTTCTGTCACGTCCTGGACAGTTCACCGCGTGGCACTGCAGCAGTGGCCGCGGAGGCGGAAACAGGCCTTGTTACACTCAGGAAGCGGAAAACCAACACGTTTCCAACTCTCACCAAACCAACCACCGAATTATGAAGGGAATAAATCACAGCCCCAGCCTCGACCCCGGCCCCAGGGAAGGAGGTGGCCAGCAGCAGGCTGCCTGACCTTTTACAGCTAGTTGGACAGAGTCTGTGAGCCCAGCCAGGGGCAGGCTGCCTGTCCTGCTGCAGCTGATCCCTACCCTCTGGCAGCCCTTAGCTTCTTGTGCTCCCCTGGGAGCAGAGGGGACATTAGGAAGAGCATCCCAGTGTCTCTGGGAGTGGTACAAGGCCCAGTAGAGGCTTAGCTCCAAGGCAGAAGACCAAATGGACCAGCAGAGGCACCTTCCTACAGCTAAAGCTTTAACCCCTGAACCACCAACCCTCCAGTCTCCTTCCTCCAGGGAGGGGTGCCTCCCCTGGTTACAGCTCACCAGTGTGGCTGCCTCTGGGCCTCTGCACTTGCTCTTTTCTCCATGGCAGGACTGCCCTTCTCCTGCCCCCAGCCGCCTACCACCCTTCAGAACTCAGCTCAAATGTCCCATCACTGTTAAATCTTCCCTGAGGGACCTTCCCCAGTTTTCCAGATTTGTACAGCATATGAAGGCAGCAAGAGGTGGTGCACACCAGTGGTTCTCAATCCAGGGTGATTTTGCCCCCTGTGGGATATTAGGCAGTATCTGGAGACATTTCTGATTGTCAGGGGGAAGGGGGCAGGTGCTACTGGTATCTAGTGGGAAAAAACAAAGGATACTACCAGATATCCTTCAGTAACAGGCTGGTCCCTAACGACAAAGGATTATCTGGTCTAAAATGTCAATAGTACTGAGGCTGAGAAACTCTTAAGGTAGAAAGCAAGATCCTTTGCTTATGTAGCCGAGGACCTGCCCTGGCCCCTGCCTCAGAAGCCGGTCCCTTATGAGCACCCTGGGCCCCATACCCCAGGAGGCCCCAGCAGGGCCTTGTACCTGGGCTGCAGGGTCTCAGAGCATATTCCCCTCCCCCTCAAAGACCGCCTTGCCTCCAGAAGCTGGGCCTTACACCCACCTCTACCCCTTCACAAACGCCATCAGCAAGTGGCCTCCCCAGAGGACAGAGGGCTCCACTTTCAGGCATCTTTTCCAGTGAGACTGGGCTCCCAGACAGGTCAGATACATCATCTGAGGATGGACAGGTGAAGGGACACATGGTATCCACCTCCCAACTTGTGACAAGGCCCTCCCGCTGCTCCCCTACATGATCCTAATGCCCCTCTCACTGTGCAGAGGCCTGGCCCCCAGCAGAGACCCAGTGGCCAGACCACCTCTTCCACTGACAGCCCTCTCTACCAGCCATCCACACATAAGTTGTTCAGGGGCCCCACCAGCCCGAGCCAGGAGGCAGGGCGATGAACAAGACAGTCATGGGTTTGGCCTTCAAGGAGCTTACTGAGGATGGTCTGGCCAGAACTCATCTCCCAATCCCACTCCTCACCCAGGGCCTCAGCTCAGCGGCAAGGGCCACGACTGACCCAGTCACCCAAGCCAGCCAGTCCTCAGTCTCCCTCTTCCACATCCCACACACCCAACTGGTCCAAGTTTGAAGCTGCCTTACTGTAACCCCTGCCTCCATCATATTAAGTGAGACCTCATGAGTGTCCACCTCTTCCATGGTCTTTCTGCCTCCGGTCACTCCCTTCTGATAAGCCCTGCACCAAATCAATGTCCCCGTTTGGCTTACAGAAGTGCAAATGGCCCTCAAGCATGCAGGTCATGTTTCACAAATGAATGGAAAGGCAAATGGACAGATGAATTCACAGATGTTGCTTCTCTGCTTAAGAACCTCCAGTTTTTCATGTCACCCTCAGGAAAAAGTCTAGTCTTTAGCTTGAGATCTGAGGCCCAGAAAGATGGGAGGCAAAGTGGACCTCAAAGTGAGAAAGAAGGATTTGTCCCAGATCTTGTGAGTACCCTGTTCTAACATAACCTAGTCTTTTCTACACAAACGTGGTAAATGGAAACGCTGACAGATGCTGGTTTAAGTCCCAGAATGTCACCCGGAAGCCTACTTCATACCTACAGCAGCTGACGAGCTGTATATCATTCCCCACCCACCTCCTCCATCCATTCTGGTCATGAACCCGGGCACCATCCTTGACACCTCTCCTCCCTCAGGCCCCATATTCAGTCCTTCACCATGTCCTGTCTACTCCACATCCCTAAATAGCACTCAGATCCCTTCTCTCCACCTCCATCACCACCCTCCTGGTCCAGGCCTCCATCACCTCTCAGCCACGTGCACAGTGGCCGGCATCAACCCCTTCCATGGCTCTCCACAGCTTGTGCCAAAATCCAAGCTGCACAGCCTGGCTCCTAGTGACCCTCTGCACCCTTACCCCTGGTCACAACTCGGGGCACACTCACCAGGTCTCTGCTTGCTCACACCAGTCACTCTTGGACACCCAGCACTGAAGCCAGGGCACAGGGGCCTCCACTCCTTCCTGGAGAGAAAGGAAAGGGTGAGAAAACATCCAGAATTCCATCATAGCAGAGCATGTATTGACACAGAAAGACACTCAAAACTTGCTCTTCATGCAGGCAAGAGGAGCAGATTATGGAACTATTTGTGCAAGACGATCCCCGTTAGTAAAAACGCCCATCTCTTTATCCACTCACTCTCTCGATATGCCTGAGCACCTACTATGTGCTTGGCTTTCTTCCAGGTACCTAGCATGTAGCTGTGAACAACACAGATAAGCCCCTGACCTCAGCAGTAAGACTTGTGTCTGCACTCCTCAGCAGAGCCACACCTGCCCACGCTCCCTCCCGCCATCCAGCCACAAGAATTTCCTCTTCGGATCCTCCCAGGTGCCACAGTTCCCCTGGTCTCCAGCCTGGCCCCTGCTGAATGCCGCTGCCCACGTTCTTCTGGGCAATTACCTTGCAGATCTCAGAGCCAATGGCGCTTTCTCACGGAGGCCTTCCATGATGTCCCAGACTACATGCCTGGACCTTGCCTTAGAGCAATAACTGCAAATGTGATGATTTATTTATTTATACAATTGCTGAGTGGTCGCTGAGTCAGAACCATAAGCTCAGTGTGCCTGGCTGAGCTCCCTGTCTTCAGCACCCAGCAGAAAGCCCGCACACAGTAGGTGCTCCATCAAGATATGCTGAATGAGTGGGTGAACACATGAATGAGTTCAGAGAAAACAACCCAGCCTAGAAGAACTACACCAGCACACATGCAGCCTTCAAAGAAGCTTCAGAAGCAATATTTATTTTTTACTTTCTCCTTCCCTATAATTTTTTAAATGAAGGTGTGCCCCTGGATGCCTCCTCCGCTGGCACACACACCATGACAGAGCCCAGCCCCTTCCTTCCAGAATCATTACTGAGTCCCCACCAGCGAGGGCACTGTTCTGGATGGTGATAGGGGCCAGCCACGCCCATACTGTCTCGTCATCACCTTACCGCAGCTCAGCCCCTTGGCATCGCTGGGGCCCACTCCAGGCAGGCTGCACCTTCCCCATCACGTGCACACCGAACCCTGACCTGCGGAGCAATTCCACCGTGGCTCCTCCCAAAATGGACACACGGGAACAGGGGTCAGGGAGCGTGCTGTCCTGACCAACCTGAGGCCAGCCTCCCACACCTGGGAATCATCCCCACTCAAGACTGACCACCTCCACCAACATGGGGGATGTCCTCACTGACTGATGGTCCATCCTGACACCAACACGGGCCTCTCCAACCCAGTGCCATTTGTATGACCCTGCAGCTCATCCCTCTCCCCCCTGCCGGAACCATCAGCCCTGAGGCTCAGGATGGCCGCACACTTCCCTTCCTCAGCCCACTGAGTTTCTTCACAAAGTTCCTGCGGCTGCTGCTCCCAGAACCCAGGCTGCCGGGCGGGTCTGACAAGACAAACCAGCTTCCGTGTCCTAACAAACTCAAAGGCTGGTTTGTCTGGGGATGCCTGCTGGGGCCTCAAGGTGCCAGACGTGAGGCTCTTGATTCCACCGTTGCTCAGAGACCCTGAGGCAGAAGGACACAGTCCAAGGTGGACAACAGGAGGGGTTCCAAGCCAGCCAGGATGAGTGCCACACCCAAGACCACACCAGGAATCTGGTGGTACCTGGACACTGGATCTAACCTGAGCAGGAACCCCACCTGCAAAGAAGTAGGTGCCCCAAATGGCCTGGAGGTGGTTCAGAGAACAGACAAGACAGGAACAGACACAACCTTGCACTTGGAAAGACCCTGAAGTACACAAAATAGCATGAGGGCAGGACGCTAGAGGAGACAGAACAGAACCTGGTAGGTACCACAGCAGTCCAGGATCAAACTGGCCCCCAAACATCCTAGACAGGCAATCAGAATCACCCCTCAGATTCACCAGTAGCAGCTCCCAGAACCATTCTAGACATCCTGGGACAAGCCCAGAACAATCAGGGCTATGAATATACCCAGAAGGCCAACTAGAAAGCTACTCAGAAAGAGCCTGATCAGACTGACGATGGCCCTGAGTTAGGAATCACTGGTTGGCATCCAGAAAGGCCTCAGAAAGGGTGGAACTGGCAGTTATGACTAAGATCAGGTAAGAAGGCCAAGGCACCAACCCAGGGCTGGCCCCCAGTAGGACTCTCCATCGTCTGCCATGCCTGGGACCTGGCCTGGCAGTGGGACCAGGAGCCAGTGGAAATCCAGAGGAGCACAGACCCCATGGCCCCAACAGGGCAGCCCACACACAGCCCCCATGGTTGAATGAGAACACTCTCCAGAAGTAGCAGCTAAAACACTACTGAGGGGTAAAAACCACTGTTCTCTGATCTGGAGGTTGTGGACACACAGATTGGGTGCATCTGGACCTCAGAGGCAGAACCTCATTAGATGCTCAGGGCCCAGGTGGGGTGGGGGCAACAGGGAACTGACCATGCAGAGGCTGCCCCTTCTCAGAACCCCTTTCCACGCATCCCAACATGGGGTCTCTTTCCAGGGCTTCATCCTCTAGCCTTCTCATACCAGCCCACCTGAAGGTCAAATACACCTGGGTAGCACACACAATCCCATTGATGATGCTGGGAGCTGGGTGCTCCCTTTGTTAAGCTCCCCACCTGCTAACCTCAGCGCAGATCTGCAGCTACTTCTGGTGGGCAGCTGCCCTAACCTTAACAATATATAGTTTTTAAAGGTGCCTCGTGTAACTTGGGTGGGGGCAGACTGGCACCAGTCTCCCTGATGACAATTACAGTAACACCTGTTGATACTGTGACAACAGTGTTTACTAGACACCAGGCCCTGTTCTAAGAACTTTCTGCACATTAACTTTAATCCTCATAACAACGTTATGAGGCAGGGACTTTTATTACGCCCATTTGACAAATGAGAAAACTGATTCAGAGATGTTAGGCAACTTGCTCAAGGTCACACTGCCATTCAGTAGAGTCAGACCCCAGACTTTGAAACCAGAGTCTGTGCTCTTAACCACCGAGCCTGTCTTCTCTCGATCAGCACGGCTCTTCACTCTCTCCTATAACCTTCTCTCCTTCTCTGGCTCAGACTTTTCTCTCAAACTCCAGACCCTCACACCCAACCCCGTCCTGGATGTGTCCCCTGTCCCTGCCCAAGCATCTCAAAGACAATGTGTCCAACCATGAGTTCAGTATCTGACCCCCACATCTACATCTCCTTCCCAAGTCCCTAGCTCAGTGAAGCTGCAGAGTTTCTGGCAAATGCCCCACCCAGGCACTCCCAGGAACCTGGACCCCTTCCTCTTTCTCTCCCTCACCCCCACATCCAGTAAATCATCCTGTCCTTATAAACGTGTCTTCTGAATGGCTCTGTGCTACAGCTCTATCCAAGCCACCACCACCTCTCACCTGATTGCCTGATTGACCTGTACTCTCCTACTCACTGGGCATCCTGTCTCTATCTACTTCCCACAGCCACAGAATCCTCTTCCAGAAATATAAATCTGTCATAGACCACTCCACACCTCCCACCCAAGTTTTAAACCTTTGGTGTCTCCTTTGGTGTTCTCAGAGTAAAGTTCCAGCTACTTAAAAGGTCATTCAAAACCCTCTGTGATCTGCTATACCTCCAAACACAAGACCGCTGAGTCTTTACTCATCCTGTTTGTTTATTTTTTCTCCCCTGCCTGGAGAGCTTTCGTCAACTGGGAAACTCCTACTCGTTCCTCAAAACCCAATTCGGACAGCCTCTTCTTGGTCTCCTCTGGGACTCATCTCACCTTGGCCTCTGAACTCTCCCATCTCATACTGAATTCCCCCAACATTCTAACCTCAGCTTAGAATTGTAGCTGCGTTAGCTGAGCTCAACCTCAGTGGTTCCTAAGTGATGCACTGTCTCTTCTACACAGCTGTTAGTCCCACAGGAAGCAAGGCAGTCTGGCTGAAAGTGCCTAGCCCAGTGTCTGGCACACAGTCAGCAATCAATAAGAAGTTACTGAATTGTAATTCATTCCCATGATGCAGTCTGTTCCCCGAGGGACCATGAGCTTCTCAAGGGCAGGGCTCTGGCTGCAAGCTTGGCCCGAGCACACAGTAGTCAGTCACACGAGATGTTAACTGCCACTGCTGATTATGCATTGCCGAACAGTTCCCTTTGATTCTCACAACAGCCCTGGGACCTGGCCAGGGTTGGATTAGCTGCCCCATTTTACAGGAGGAGAAACTGAGACTCAGGGGAGAAAGATCCCCGCAAGGTCTCAAGCAGGAAAGTGGAGGAGCTATAGTGTGTATCATAGCCTCTATTGAGGAATTCCGCCTGCATCCCATCTCCCCCTCAACACTCACCTCCCACAGTTAGGACTGATAGGAGAAAGAGCGGAGAGAATGCAGACTGCCAGGGGCCAGCATTTCGTTGTGTATCAACACAGTGCCCGAGAAGAGCTTTTTAGGCAGTATACTGTTAACTGCAGCACCCTGCAACTGCTTCACCAGCCCCCCAACTGAAGCCCCGACACCTCCCCCACCCTCACAGTATGCACAAGGCTGAATGGGGGGGGGGGGTCAGGACCTGTAGGGCTAAGGAAGACAGGGAAGGAGGAATGAAGACAATTTCTGTGTTAAAGGAAAGAATGAGAGAAGAGGCAGAGCAAGTAGAAAAGAAAATAAAACTACAGACACATTTCAAACAAAAGGGGGGAAACTTGAGCGAACAAAAACATGCAAGGAAGTGTGTCCCCAAGAATGCACCAGGAAGTGAGTGTGCACACGTGCCTCCCTGGGATGTGCACAGGGGTGCTGTGAGAGCACAAGCAAGCACACAGAGTGTGCATGGGCATGCAAGCACGATTTCTGAGCTCTGGCTGCCATGCAGGCCCAAGTGTGTAAGTGCCAGGGCAGGAAGGCGAGTGGATGTGCAGTGTGTGCGAGGTGAGTGCAGAAATGGTGTGTGTGTGTGTGTGTGTGTGTGTGTGTGTCCCATGACCGGGGCTGCAGATGTGGGGGGCTGTACTTAGGGATTTACAACTGCTCCTTCTTGAAGCCCTGGCTCACTCATATAATCAGTGAAAAACAGGGATTTTCTTACTCCCTGAAGCAAGAGTCAATTAGGGGCCAAGCACAGAATTTCCAGTCAAAACCCTCCTCTGTATCCCATCAGATCCCTGGAGGCACCAGGGATCCCCCTGGAAGCACCACTCCTGGATCCTTTTCCAGGCCTCCTACCCTAATGCACTTTCCTGGATTCTCTGGTCAGATCCCGGCACCAGGTCACACTGGATTCCTGCCCTTGTCTGTTCAGGAGCCAAAGGGGAGCCTTCATCACCAACACTCAGCAGTCCAGTCCAGTTCAGTCCAGTCCAGCCTCCCAGACTCTGCCTTGCTACCCACAGGGAATCCAGAGTCCCCTCATGCTGGCAGCCTCCCTGCCATTTCACACCTCAGGCAGGTACAGGGCTCCCAGTCCCCCAACCTGCTCCTACTTGGGGTGGGGGCTGCACTGGGGGGATGTTGAAATGGGGAGAAAGACCAGTCCCTCCCCCACCCTGAGGCGGAAGAACCAGAGAGGCAGCATTCCACAGAAATGGAGAGGGGGCCTAGCAGAGGTGGGGAGAGACAGACTCACCAAGAAACCGGGGAGAGCACGGACAGACCCCAAGAGGGCGACTCAGAGATGGGGGAGGGCACACAGAGAGCCCTGGGAGAGAGAACAGAGAGACCCCAAGAGGGCGACTCAGAGAGTCCTGGGAGAGAGAACAGAGATCCAGGGAGGAAGAACACAGAGACCCGGGGAGAGAACACAGTGACCCGGGGAGAAAAAGAACACAGAGACCCGGGGTGAGAGACACAGCTGGGATTGCGGGGGGGGGGGTTGAGAGTGGGAGACAGTGACACAGGGACAGAGATGCATAGACACTGAAGGGCACAGAGACCGAGACGCAGACGGGGGCAGAAAGAAACCGAGACAGAAAGGTGGGCAAAGCGATGAGGACCGGGACACACCGCGACGGGACGGGACGCGGGGCGCCGACTAAGTGAACTTTCTGGAGCGGGTCTGAGTGGCCACGTCCTCACGGGACAGGTCGCTCCAGGCCCTTCAGGTCGTTGCACCCGCGTGGGGGCGGGCACAGCACCCCCGGCCCCTCCCCAGCCCGCGCTGGCCACTGAGGTGGGTGGGGGTTCCAAACTAGCGCCCGGCGCTGCCCGGGACCGCACGTGCGCCGGGGCCGCGAGCAGGACGGGGGCGCGTCGGCTGCGGATCCCCTGCCGGCTGGGAGGGGGCGCCTGTGTGGCAGGGGCGGGGGCGCGGCCTGGACCCGCCCGGGGCTGGGGAGGTGGTGGGAGGTTGAGGCCGCCCCCGGAGCGCGTCCGCGCTGGTAGGGAGGGGCCTGAGGACCAGGAGCGCACGTGCAAAGGGGCAACTTTGCACTGGGGGGGGCGCGGGCTGCGGCTCAGGTGCGGCGGCGAGGAGGGCCGCGGAGGAGGGGGGCGGCGAGGGGCGAGCCAGCCCGCGGCGGCGGGGGGGCGCGTCTGCCGCGGGGCGAGCGCGGGGAGGAGCCGCCAGGCTCCGGGGGTGGGGGCTCAGCCGTGGCTGCGGGCGCGGCAGGTGGGGGCGCGGCCCGGCCTAAGCGGCGCCTCCAGCCCCGCTCTGTGGACGCGGGGAGAGGGCGGGGGAGTGGGGGAAGGAACGGACGCGGAGCGGACTGGGGGAGCCCGGGGATCACTCACCGCTTACACAGGGGCCGTCGGTCCGCATTTCCCCCCCGGGCCGCTGGGGCCGCTGCTCCCGCTCCTCTTCTGCCGCCGCCGCCGCCGCTACCGGGTCCCACTCCCGCCACCACCACCCGAGCTGAAGCCGGAGCCCGAGCCCGAGCCGGAGCGGAGCCGCCGCCTCTGCTTCTGCCGCCGCCGCCACCGCTCCCGTCGCTCCCGCGCCAGCTCCAGCCGCGCGCCCGCGCCCGCGCCTGTGCCCCTGCCGTGCGCGTCCCCGGCGCCGCCCCTCCCCTCGTGCACTCTCGCTTGTATAGCTGCGGAGCCCGTGCAGGCCCAGCAAGGCCACAACTCAACCCCGAGTGTAAGCCGGCTGGAACTCTGAACCAGAACCTCAGTAATGATCAGGGACAGAGCCAGACTCCTATCGGAAGTCCTTTTCCTGTTAGTGGCTCCCAGTCTTGGTATGAACCTGATACCACTCTGGGACCCCGCTTCCTCCCCCATACAAACCTGGACCTGATACTGAGCTCAGGCCCACCCTCAAACTCAACATTGACTCCAGACCCCTACATCTGCCAAGAAATTGTCACAAATACTCATTTTAATCTGAACCCTATACCTATATTGACCCCCAAATACCAATTCTGACTTAAGCCCCTTTATCATCTTGTGACAGCGACACTGCTAGCACCAACCCTGGTCCTTAAATGGACCGCAGTAGCAATACTGAGCTCTAGATCCCAGGTGAACCTTAAAGTCCAATAGCTACCTTGCTATGGACCCAGTACTCTCTCTCCTGAACCCCAAGTCTTAAATAAAATTCCCAGGTCAGCACCAACACTTGCTGAATTGGGAACCTCAATTCCAGAATTGGGATTGGGTCACCAGAAAAGGAGCCTAACACAGATATTCAAACCCCACCTATGGGGCCATTTAGGACCCTAACTTGATCCAACTCCAATCATAATCTTAGAACCCAAGAATAATGAAATTGGCCTTGCAGAAACTCCATACAAATCCCTTTTATCCCCATACTAACCCTCTGCTTCTGTGACCTGCTGTCCACCCCAACCAGAGGCTGACCAACACCACCAATATTTATACTAATTCCAATTGTGAGCCTGAATCAAGTCTTGAATTGGCCCCCGAGTTCAGGACTTCATAATGTCCCCCAAACCTGGTATGAACCTTGGTCTTGAGTTTCTGACTCCTTATACCAAACTCAAATACTGACCTTTTAAACTTCTGAGCAAAACCAGTAATTCACCTGAAGACTTATTCCAAGTCCTAGCTCAGGGATGTGGTCAATTCCAAACCCAGAACCACACCTTGGCACCAAAGCCCAGACCCACCCTCCCAGTCCATACCAGCATCACTTAAGAGTCAGCCACACCAGCTATCTCATCTCGGGAAAGATGGGAACCTAACCCTACTGCTTGAGGTCAGTTGAGGACCCCTGTGGGGGTCTCTGATCTCTTGAGTCTCTCTGATACCCCTGTGAATTTGGGGGTCAGGTGAGAAATAAACTTGAGGATTGTTGAGACACTCAGATTCAGGGAGCACCATGGTAATGTTCAGGAGGTGGGATCTAGGGATCTGGGCTGAGGGATTAAATTCCAGGTATCACCTAATTCACTGCCTGCTTTTGCCTTGGACTTGGATTCAGAAACAGTACACGTGCGCCCCCTGGTGTGTAAGAAGGGGATGGGACTGGCTCCAGTGATTCTGGCCAATTAGATTTAGATGACAAATGGATCAAAAATTATTATTCCCAGTCAGTGGTTTTTTTACTCACTGGCAATTTTGGTGTACTGTGGGGGGAGGTTGCAAATTTTATGTATCTTTAGACATTTTTTTCCTGTATTTCAGAATTTTGGGTAGGTTTAGATTTTTCCCCCAAAATTAAAGTATACCTTATAGCCAATTATGCCTGCTCATTGCTGACTTGTGAACAGTCCTAACCCTTGGTTTCTATGGCCCACACTCTCCTCACTCGCTACCCTTTCCCAGTCTCCTTTACCATCTCCTGCTCCTCCCCGGAGTCTATCATAGGCTGCTCCTTTTCCCTTCTGTCTCTCCTCCCTGGACCCCACCACCAACCACATGCTAATGACTCCCAAATCTCTATCTCCAGTCTAGGCCTCTCCTCTGAGCTCAGGACCCAAGTAACAAGAAGCTTCTCCATATCACTTCTTGGATGTTCCTCAGGTGCACTGAATTCTCTCTCTCCTTCCCACCTCAGATCTGCTGGCCCTCAGCAGCCACCCCCTCAGGCAGGAGCATCCTCGTTCACTTGGTCACTGGGCCAGAAACATGGACACCTTTTGTCCTGCACCCCTACCCAATCCTGCAAACCTTAAAAAATAGAAAGCACCTGGAGACCATGTGGCTCCATGAAGAACACACCTAGGGAGGGCAGGAGGAGCAGGGAGGGAGAGAAAGAAGAGGGGAAAGGAGTGGAGAGAGGCAGAGAGTGTCTGTGCCCCCACCCCACAGACTGGGCTCCTTAAGGGCAGGAAGGCTGAACCTGACTTGGACACTGCTATATTCCAGTGGCCACCACTGGGGCCTGACACACAATAGGCAAAATGCTCCATACATACCTGTTAAAGGAATGAAAAGGTAGATTTTCCCCCTTGTGTGCTCAGGGATCCATCAGGCATAAGTGACCAGGTGGGAGAAAGTCCCCTGGCCGAACCTCAGCGCTCGTCCACACCTAGGGCTTCTGTGGGCCTGGCATTCCCTGATGAGGGATTTGGGCTTTGGCTGACCTGCATGCCTGTTAGCTTGAGTCTCAGCAGGTCTACCACTCGGGCAGCCCAGCTCCCTCTGCCCAGCACTGCTTGGTCTGTGGACACGATACCTGACAGTTCGGAGGGCCAGGGCCCTTACATTCCTGTGGTTGAAGTCAGCAGACCCACTCACTGCTGTGCTAACCAGCTTCTTGCTTCAACCCCCATGAGGACAAAAGGGTCCTGGAGCCTCAACCTGCTGGTCTGCAGCCCTCTGCTCACGCATCTTTTGGTAGCACGTGTGGTCAAGTGTTTACGGAGCTGGGTAAAGAAACCAGAGACCCAGAGGCCACTCAGACAAGACTATCAGGTGTCCAGCCTATGAGTTCCATGCTAGCCCTGAAAGGAGAGGAGCCAACACTCTGTCCAGACTGCCAGACTCTGAGCACCAGGTCCGTGTGGGACTGCCCTGCTGCCCTGCTCCTGAGCCTGGCGGGAAGGGATGTCCTTGTGCTCATCTGTGAAGGCTGATTGGTACCACGTGGTAGTTCTGTGTCTGCTGTGTTTCAGCCCCAGGGTGCAGGGTGAGTGAAGAGCCAGATGTCAGCTCCCACTCACTGTTCACCCTTTGCCCAGGTCCTGGGCCCACTGGACACTCTCTTCAAACTCATGACGCAGATGCATCGCTTAGTTGGTCTAAATCAAATTAAATTCAGCTTGGTCCCTAAGCACCAAATCAGCAAGAAATCCATATCACTCATAACCTTCCTTCACCTCCCTCCACTTGTCCAAGAACTCCAGGGGCTTTCACAGCCCCAAAATGGTCAGTCTTTGCCCCACAGCTTTGTAGGGAAAGGCTGAGATTTTTTTCAGGCCATCGCTGCTGTTGCAGACATCAGCTGTCACTGCTGTGGGACTCCCACTATGTGTTCCCCCATCTGCAGGGCCTCACTTGCCCAGCCTGGACCTTGGGAAGGAGACCTTCCCACCCCAGCTCCTTGCATCCAGGGTCCCCTGTAGATCTGAAAAGTTGCAGCCCCTAGTCCTTGGTGTTTTCAGTGATATACAGTGCCTTTCCTGGGGGGCTTGTTGGGGCGGGCAGAGGTATGCCTGTTACTCCTGCTCCTCTCCTTCCTGCTAGAGAAATCCGCTCCCACATAGCCCAGCAGAAAGAGTTCAGCTCCCAGAACTGCAGAACGGTCTGTTTACCTTCTCAAATGGGGTGGGAGAAAAAAGTCCTGGGCCTCACAATGCAAAAGCCAGCCTAACGCCTTTCATTCCGTCCTGATGAGTCACTCTCAGGGAAAATGAGATGGGGGCTGATTTCTCAGTGGAACTCTCTGCGCATAACTTCACTCCAAGCTTCTTTGAAAGAAACAGAAGCCATCAAAGGAGGACTCAGTTATCCCCCCACGACCACACGTCTCCTCCTACTCTGTCTCCTTCCTGGTTCCCCCAGAGCAGGGGCTGAGCTCTACCTGGGGCCAGGAGGCTTCGGCTCCTCCAATGCTTTGCTCTCTCCCCACGTGTCTGTCTTACGGTGGCACTCCCATCTGCTTGCAGTTGTACTTCTCTCCTCTCCTAGAAAAATTCCTTCCCTTGACCCCACAGCTCCCTCAACAGTGGGAGAGACTGAGCATTTCTCTGTTCTCCTTCAGAGCACCCCTAAGAGCTGTTTATACATGAATCCTCCACTCTTATCTCCTGCTCACACTCAGCCCACTGCAACTCCGCCTTTGGGACCAACATTCCACTGACATAGCTCTTGACATATGATTATTCACCCTGTTTTGCCAAAGCCAATGCCTGTGCCCCCCTTTTCAGCCTAGTGGCTTCTCTGTGGCCTTTGCTACTTGCTGCTGTCCGTCTGGGTTACTCCAGTACTACCACCGCAGAGCATCTGCTTGACCTCCTCATCACACTGGCCACCTCCTACCGGCCAGTGTCCCTGTCATACACTGGGCCTTGTTCCTGTCCCTAACTGCTCCCACCTTTCTCATGTGACCTTGAGATATCTGTTCGGTCTCATCAGACTTCTCCCCTGTTGAACTGTTTGAACTCTGTTTTCCTAATGTATCAGCTCTCTCCTTCCTTCACTTTTATTCTTGTCCAACTTAGATGCCAACGCCTGACATTTTAATAATACTCTTGTCAATACCCCAAGCCCCTTTGCCTCTCTGCCTTTGGATCATATTTGCCTGGCAAACCCTCAGCTGCGGATGAGCCTCCTGACTGCCCTCTTGTGCCGTGCTCAAGCAGCCAAGTGACTCCACAGAGCAGATCGATGTTCCCATAAATCATAGCCACTGACGGCATATGGGCCCTTGCCTCATTTCTCCAGTCTGCTTGGAACTCCACTCTCTGCAATGGCTATTTCCAACCGTCCCCTTTCTCTTTAAGCCTCCAACCAGCCTATCTCCTCATAGCTGGCTGATGTGGCTTTGCCTGCTCCTTCACAGAGAGGATTAAAGCCACCCCACAAGAACCCCCCAGTGTCCTGCTAAGACATTCTCTCATCTCCTGACATCTGCCCTCTCTTCTGCTCATTAGAGGACAAACCCCTCTTCCTACTGCAGGCCTGTGCTCCTGCCCACCTGGGATTCCTTAGCCCCTCTTACTTCTCAGGCGCCTCCCTCTACCCGTTATCCCCTCCCTCCCTGAGTACTTGATCCCGCCCTCTCACTGGATCCTTCCCATCAACCTGTCCCCTCCAACCTTAACCCTAGCTTTCTTCTCCGCTGTCAGGTGGGATGGCATTCTTGTTTACTTCAACATACAGTCAAATCTGGCTTTCACCTCCCACAGCTTCCCTGAAACATAATGTTTGAGCTTTGACCCCCTTGTCTCCAAATTCGATGGATATTTTTTTTCAGTGTGCATCTTATTAGACTCCTTGATGAGCACATTCTTAAAACACTAGCTTCTTGCATTGTCTTGACACCATCCTCTCCGGTTTCCCTCTTACCCCGTCGGTCTCCCTCTCCATTTCCTTTGAAGGGCCACCCTCTGACATGCCCACTTCCTCAGGGCCTTTTCCCTTCCCACTGTGGACTCTCCCTGCTGATCTCACCTACGCCTATTGCTCTGATTATCATCCATCTGCAGATGATTCACACCAGTATGTCTCCAGCCTAGGGAACCTCCTGTCTAAGCTCCTGACCAGGAACTGCCTGGTTATCATCTCCACCTTGATATCTCAAAGGCACCTGAATCCCAGTGTGTCCAAAACCTAACGCCTGATCCTTGCTCTCTCACTCTTCCAGTGTCCTCTGTCTCCATGACTGTCCATTTAATAGGCAAGCCAGAATCCTAGGAACCATCAACAAATCCTGTTAATTTTACCTCCAAAGCATCTCTCTAATCTCCCCCTTCTCTTCACTGATGCCTCACTGTCCAAGATACCATTACTTCTTATCTGGCCTCCTACAGTGCCTCCTAATTGCTTTCACTGTCTGTCCCACCCTTCTCCAGTGTTATCATATCACTCCCCTTTGAAAACCTCCTAACAGTTTCCCGTTGCTCCTGGGACAAAGGGCCAACTCCTTAACACATACTAAATGCTCTTCTCTTTGCCTACCTCCCAGTATCATCCAGCATCACTGAGGTCCCCCCTGCTCAATTCCCTCCAACTCTGCTGACTTCCTTTCAGTTCCTTTCAATTTCCAAATTTCAATTCCTAACACACATGTGTTCCCCTGTCAATCTCCAGGCCTTTGCACATTCTTTCTAGAAGACTTTCCCACTCCAACCACTTCATGTTTTAGCTCATTCTCCACTTTAGGCTATTCACAATACTATAACATCAGTATATATTATTATATATAATATGATATATTATAATATCTCCCTGGAACCCCATCCCTGTGTAGGAGCTGGGTTCCAGGCAACGTGGGCAGTGGGACTCAGAAGTGAGGTGGGAGCTTCTGGCTAGAGGCTTGGAGCTGCCGGGGTACAGGCTGTGGGCACCTCCGGTTTCCAAGGACTCATCACAGACCACCCATACCCCCGACATCACAGGCTGATGGCCCACTCAGGACACACCAACTGCTGGGGGCTCCCTGGCCTTTGGTGCCATACAGACCTGGTCTGAATTATACCCGTGGCACTTATGAGCTGTATGGTCTTGGCCAAATTACTTCTCTAAGCCTCCGTTTCCTCTTCTGTAAAAAGGGATACTACCTACTTTGCAGAATCACAAGAATGATGTGAAATCGTGTTTGTAAAGAGCTTCACCAGAGCTTCGCATATTCCTGAAAATAGAAGCTATTTCGTAATTATTAGAAGTAGCATAATCAAGCCTCTAACAGCACTGGTTTGGAGGACCATTTTAAAATCCAGTTCCACTGGGCCCCACAGCCTGGTAATCCTCAGCTCCTGTCTGAATGAGAGCCTGCTCCATCACCCGCCAATTTTCCTCAGCACCGACCTCCCACTGCTCCCTCCCCAGCCTTCTCCTATAGCCCAGCCTCCAGAAGCCCTCAGCCCCTTCCAGGTCCTTCCTCCAACCCCTGCCTGGCTGAGGACCCAGAAATTTCCCACAGGGGAGCTGCCATGCCCCAGAGCCACAGAGTCAGGCGCCGGAGCAGAGCCTTCCCTGCTCTCAGAAGCCTCTCCCAGATCATTCTTCCTTCAGCCTCCTGGAAAACTCCCTGCTCA
Source organism: Smutsia gigantea (assembly GCA_032199065.1). NCBI lineage: Eukaryota > Metazoa > Chordata > Mammalia > Pholidota > Manidae > Smutsia > Smutsia gigantea. Next base: position 139,477 of record JAVSCE010022607.1, on the reverse strand, counting down.
TTTAAGGCTCCTGCCGCCTGACTCTTGCAATTCATTCAGTCAACCGAGATTTACTGAGTCCTCTTTCTCTACCTTACCTTCTTGTAGAAAGGGTTTGGGTGACTTATAAAAAACACGTAATATAAGATGCCTGGTACATAGTGGGGCTCTATATGTGAATAAATGAATACATTAAAAAATATCACATACATGTTTACCTCTCCCCAGTCCCCCTTCAGAGGTGGGCTTCATCTAACATAACAGAGAAGTAGAGGGTTCTGTGTTTCACCTACTTGGAGCTGTTCATTGGGGAGCTGGTGCACTATTTTAAAAGTTCTTCTAAGTTCTGCAGGGATCACAGCTCATAATGCTGGTCATTACCTGCAGCTTGGGCTGTAGATGCCTCAAGAAAACATTGCTCCCTCCCCATGAACCCCAGCAAAGAGGTGGTGGTGGGGTATAGAGCAGGCCACCTGCCCCTTCACTAGGCATCTTTTTATTCTCCCCAGGACCAATCATATGAGGCTGGGTTGCCATATGTGACTTGTCTTAATGAAGGGCAGGGTGGCTTAAAAGAGGAATTACAAGGCAGAAAGAGAAAATTACAGCTGGGATATAACTAGAACTTTCCCAGAGACCAAAAAGAAAAGTATCCCACTCTCCTGCCTCCATTACACAGCTTCAGTCTGGGTGTATCCTTCATCCACTCCCCTTTGAAAACCACTTTCAGAAAGTCACTTGCTTCTCCCCAGGATGGGGGTCTATCTCCTGGGATCCCTTCCCTTCCCCCATTCAGTTCCCTAAGTCAAGATCACTCATGAGTCATGTCTGAGGACTTCATCAAGTTGATCAATAATGTTTGAATTAGTATCTTCTTCAAAGAACAGTGTCATGGGGAAGGGCACTGGCGTTCTACATCCCATCTTTCAAGGTGGGTTTTGTTTCTTCAAGGGTTTCTTTTCAATGTTCAGTGGATATTGGTCACCTTAAATACTGAGCTTCCTACACAACTATATTCACACCCATAGCTCAGGCACAGACATTGCTTCTTAGGTCTAGTATATTCTTCGTGTTTTGGGGGGGTCTAGTATATTCTAAAGCCATATAAAGGAAATAATTCCTTAACTGCCTCATAATTAGCAGTGTGTCTTCCTTTTTTCCCTGGGAATCAGTAAATCCGATTATTGTGGCAAGGGTGGAATTTTCCTTTCTTGATCCCCTTTGGGATTTGTTTGAATAAGAATGGTGTCATAGTCCTTTTAATGACTTCTCAATGATTTTCACTAGAGAGCTTTTGATGGCTTGATTTTAGGAAGTCTCAATTACATTCTTGCCAAGAGCTAACATCAATTTGGGGAAAGAGAAAGGGGATGACCTATTCTCCCAATTAAATAAAATTAAAGACAGTGTATGAAGAAACAGAAAAAAATAAAAACAAGAACAGTAATCAAGACAGTATGGTATAGCATAAGGATAGAAATACAAATCCATGTAGAGAATGAAACAGACCCGAGAGTCCAGAAATAAATGCTTGTATTTATGGCCAATTATTTTTGACAAAGCTGCCAAGGCAATTCAAGGGGGAAAGAAAAGTCTTTTCAACAAATGGTTCTAAAACAATTGGATATCCATATGCAAAAATATTAATTTAGACTCTTACCTTATGCCATACTCAAAGTTGAACTCAAAATGGATCATAGACCTAAATGCAAGAGCTAAAACTGTAAAACTCTTAGAAGAAAACATAGGAGTAAATCTTCATAACCTTGGGTTAGGAAGCATTCTTAGATATGACACCAAAAGCACTAGTAATATAGGAAAAGATAAATTGGACTTCCTGAAAATTAAAAACTTCTCAATTCAAAAAATACCATTAAGAAAATGGAAATAGTCACAGACTAGGAGAAAATATTTGTAAATGTTATGCTTGATGAAAGGATTTGTATTCAGAATACATGAAGAACTCTTACAACTCCATAAGAAGAAGACAAATAACGAATTAAAAAATGGGCAAAAGAATTGAATAGCCATTTCACCAAAGAAGATACAGGAATGGCCAATAAGTACATGAAAAGATGCTCATCGTTCATTATTAGGGAAATGCAAATTAAAACAACAATGTGGTACCCATTAGAATAGCTATAATAAAAAAACAGGCAGTAACGGGTGTTGATGAGGATGTGGAGAAACTGAAGCCTTCATACATTGTTTATGGGAATGTGAAATGGTGCGGCACTTGGGAAAACAGTTTGGCATATTCTTAACATAAATTTACCACGTGACCCAGCAATTTAACTTCCAGGTATTTGCTCAAGAGAAATGAAAACATGTATCTACAGAAGGACTTGTACGTGAAAGTTCATAGCAGCAGTATTCACAGTAGCCAAAAAGTAGAAACAACTCAAATGTTTATCAAAGGGTGAATGGATTAACAAAATGTAGTATATCCATACTGTAGAATACTATTTGGCAATAAAAATAGAGTGAAGTACTGATAAAGTCTATAGATGAACTTCAAAAACATGCTTAGTGAAAGTAGTCAAACACAAAAAAATCACATATTGTACGATTCTATTTATCTAAAATGTCCAGGAAAAGCACAAAAAAAAAGAAAGTAGACTAGTATTTGCCTGTGGGAATGCGGAATGACTAGAAATGGGCACAAGGATTCTTTCTGGAGTGATGGAAATGTTTTGTGGTGACAGTTGTACAGCTCTGTAAATTCACTAAAAATCATTGAACAATACACTTAAAAAAAAAAAGACAGCAGGGTAGGAAAGAGATAAGTGGAACTGAGGGTGATGCTACTACCCAAGGGCGCACACGGTAGAGGCGGGCTGTAAATTTGGCTGAGCTTCCTGACAGCCAGAGGAAACACAGAAACGTGATCAAGTATGCAGTTCATAGTGTCTTAAAAATTTTTTTTTAAATATCATTGAGGATTCAAGATGGCGGTGTGAGAGAATGTATATCGATGATACCTTAATAAAAAAAAAGTATCATTGATATGCAATCTTATATTGGTTTCAAAAATGCAACACAGTGGTTCAACAGTTACCATATTATTAAATCCTCACCCCTACTAGTGTGGTTACTACCTATCAATATAGAAAGATGTTACAGAATCACTGACTATATTCTCCATGCTATACTACCATCCCCATGACCAACTTATATTATGATTGGGAATTTTTGTGCCCCTTTATCCCCCTCACACTCCCCATCCACCCACTTCAACCGCTCCCCCATGGTAACCACCAGTCACGTCTTGGTGTCTATGAGTCTACTACTGTTTTGCATAGTGTCTTTAAGATTAAAGACAAAGCTGACTAGTTGTTTAAGAGAAGCTTGCTTTTTTGTATGATTAGAACTGAGAGAAATTTTTGCTAGCACGAGGACAATATATGAACTGTCAACATTCTGAGCAGTATCCTCTAGTTTATTTCATGTTGAGTTTTCTTCGATAGTTTCATATAATGTCCTTCATTGTCACTGGTGGAATTAGGCTAGAGCTGTGCTGCCCAATATGGTAGCCACTAGTTGCATGTGACTAATTTACGTTTATTAAAATTAAATGATATTGTATTGGAAATTTAATTCCTTAGCCACATTGCAGCTGCTCGATGGCCACATGGGCTTGCAGTCATTGGACAGAACATCTATAGAATATTTCCATCACTGCAGAGAATTCTATTGGGTAGTACTAGGCTAGAGGGTAGTTTAGGAAAAACAAATCATAGTTCGGCATTTGAAATGTTGGAGAAAAAGTGATTCTGTCTCAACCTTGGCAGGGACAGACCTTTCAATCTACTTTTATAACTTCACACACTGAGATGAGGGGCAGAAAGATGGGGTGGGGATAGGAGTGTAAATTTTGTTTTTAAAAAATAGGACAAGTTTTAACGTAGCTACGTTTCAGTTTTTTCTAACTTTGGAACATGGAGTGGTGGGATAAACAGGCCCACCCGGGGCACCCTTGAGGCCAACATTTGGTTAGTTAGCTGCTTAGCTGATGACTGGGCTTTTGTTTTAAACCACCCTTTGGCTGGCTTCTCTTTTGCTGAGTGGTGTATTCAGGCTGGCAGGATTTTGATACAAAAAGCAAGGGAAGGCCAGAGCCAGCCTCTGTGGGAGGGGTGGGAGGGGAAAGCAAGCAAGGGCTCTGCCTTGGGGAAAGGTCCTGAGGGAGCACAGACCTGAGGGGATTCTGCTGTGCCCAGGGTCATACTGCCTTCCCTTCCAGGTTTCCAAGGAGCCTTTGGTCACATGGGAATTGGGTTTGTATTTGGGGAGATTTCAGGGTATGTAGAGACTGACTTCATCTGGCAGAGGGTGGCTGAAGCAGTGGCCCATGGAGATCCCGTCATGTGGGGGTGAAAGGCTGGGTTTTGTCTGGATTTTTTTTTTACCTACTGGGCTGTATTTTGGATTAAATCATTCTTCTCAAACTTCAGAGTACAACCTCACTATGACTGCCAAGCTTGCAGATCTATGACACAAAGAAATGAAGATTCATCAGGTCCGAGCTGTCACAAAATGTGGAATCCCACCCCAGAGTCGGGTGGAAATTGTGGAAATCATTCTGAGATAGAAATAACAACTGTTGCCGTTCAAGATCCTCTCTGGGCCTGGATCTGCCTTCCTGAAGCAGGGGACCTACAAGGGCACGAGACAAAAGGGCAGTTGTGACTCCTGACTGAAAAGGAAACAGCTCTTTCTGCATAATACACACAGGCCCCATGCCGAGAGATTGATATTGGAGATATGAAAAGTCTGTCTGTCTCGAAGATATTCTACCAACCAACGGCCCCCATCCCCACCCCTCCCCTCCTGTTGCGGAGGGAAACCAGATAGACCTGGTTGTACCAAAGCCCAGAGAGGCAGGCCACTGCGGGAGGGAGGGAAGGGGTTATAGGGCATGAACAGGTGGAGCCAAGGAAGAGAAAAAGAGGGTTTGACGGTGGGTTTTTCCCCCAGCAAGGAGAGGACAGCCATGGGGGTGTAGCTAGAGCCACACAAAAAGCCCCTTGCTTACACTGGCGTTCTTGGGGTTCAGCCACTCCTGGAAACAGCTCTCTGGATACTCTTGGACCAGGTTGGAAGAAAAACGCAAGTCAGAAGTCAACAATGAATTTGCATATTTTTCTGCACTTTCCATGTGTGTTTTTCTGGCCAAAATGGTTACTTATCATAAACTGTGCTTCTTCCTTGCTTCCATGTTTAGAGTGTAGCACTGGAGCGAAAACCGCCCAGAAGTGCTGACCAAGACCTGTGTCAGGGGTAACCAGCCGCCACCACTGCACTGAACTGAGCCCATGTGCTCCGTGTGGTCTCCAAGGAGTGGTGGGATGCACTGAGGAGCAAAGGGCAGCCAGCCTGAAAAGGCGCGAGGAAAGAGGCAAGGTGGAGGCCACAGCCATACCTGGCTCTGGAGCTGCTGAGAACAGATGGTTCGACCTGACAGCCAGACGACGTCAAGGGGTGGCAGCCCATGTGGGGAGCTGTGCAGACACGTATAATCAGACCAAATCTGGAGCAACAGATGCCAACAGTTGTATGGTGACCCACAGCCGTTCTCCAAGACCCATCTTTCTTTGGCTATGGCTACAAGAACTAGAGAATTAGTTGGTGTGTGGTGGGAATCATTAATTCTGTATATTTCAAGTTGTTAGTGGTTTCGTTAACATACGTAATTGTTCCAAGGGTGTACTATACCCTTTATTTTGTTTAGATAGGGAGGAAGAATCCCGGAGCTCACACTATGTCCTTCCTATGACACAAGCTCTTTATCGATACAGGTCAGGGACCCTCCGGGTGGGCTCAGAAGCTCCTGGCATGGCAGTGTCCGGCACCACCACCAGGAACTAAGAGGATGGCTGCAGAAGGGGGTCGGGGACTCACTGGGCCTTCTGGGAGGGGGACTCAGGTTGAGATCTCCATTTTCCCCCATCCCCATACGCGTCCACTCAGACCCGCGGACCCTAGTGGCATCTTGAAGCTCCAGCAATCAATGGTATGTTGGTGCTGATGCCCAAGGATCTCTAAAATGTCTGGAGTGGCCACAGGCCCTGAAGGAGGCAGCCTAGAGATCAGCTAGTCTGTCCTGACTCTGCCAACCTGTCTTTCTTTTAGGATTCTTTCCATTGCACATGGAAGAGAAAGTACATCATGTTGGCGTCCATAAGTGAAAAATCCAGGGTCTAAGAGAAAAAGTTTAAATTCTGCATTGTGTTTTTTTTCCAGTTTTATTGAGAAAGGTGTACAGCACGATGCTTTGATTTACATGTATTGTGAAATGAATACAACAACAGGTTCAGCTAACATCCACCTTCTCCTATAGATGCCTTCAAAGAAAAGAAAGAACACAGGGAGATTTCTCCTAGTGATAAGAACTCACAGGACTTAGTTTCTGAACAGCTTCCCTAAATGCTGCACAGCAGTGTGAGCCTCAGTCACCATCCACATTGTGCTTTTGATGGGTCTGCCCTACCTACTCAGCATTTCTGTTTGCATTAGTTCTGCAAGAGGGAAAGAATTTACAAATACTTTTCCAAATGCCAGGAAACTCTACCACTCTTTTGCTGCTGGCTGGTGAAGTCATACTCAGCAGGTTAAATATTACAAGGTTGATGGAAAGTTCAATTTCCTGTAACAAACTTACAGTGAGTAAATACAATTTTCCACAATAAACAAGCATCATCAGCCTCAAGGTTAAGGGTTATAAAACAATAAACCATTGTAGTTAGAGTAGAATATTATAGGGCAGCTTCTTGCATACAAACTACTCAATATCATCAAGACAAGATACAAAAGAAGAAAAAATGTCATTTGAAATAAGACCCTAACTCCATGTGGTTAACAGCCTCCTTCTCTCACTTGCTCTTTCTCTCTGGTCCGTGTACCTTTGACCTGACTCTTAATCTTGGCCACACACAAAGTTCTATCCAGCCCAATGCTTTGTATCCTCAAAAGCCCTCATGCCAATAGCTTTTCATTCTTTCAAATCTCCTTATTTATTGTTATTGAAACCTCTGGTTTCAACTACAATTTTAAACAAAGATGAAATAAAAGATTGGGGTCTATGTATTTTATTTCCTCAAGGGGTAGATACTCAGAAATGGCCAGGTCCAGGGGCTCAGATAACGGTCATCAAAGTTACCTCTCTCTGACTCTCCATCTCTCATCTCTACTTAATGTCTGGTTCCATTGGCTGTGGGCCTCATTCTTTCCTACTGCAGAATTTTTCCGCCATGGGGACAGTGCAATGGCCACAGGCAGCTCCAGCTTTTCTTCACAGAGAATGAGAGGAGATTTTCTTAATGGGTCTGACAGAAAACTCCGAGGGGAGAGTCAGGTTGGTGCAGCTTAGTCATGTGCCCGTCCCTGAACTAATCACTAGGGCCACAGCTGTGGAATGGAATGACCTGCAGGTCTGGGTCACGTACCCGCGTTTGAGCCCTGGGGTGGGGACTGAGTGGGGATCATTGCCCCCAAACCACATGGAATGAGGCAGGAATGGCTCTCTAAAGGAAAGTTGTCAGGCAAGCACCCTTGGTCTAGGACAGAAGGAGGGAAGGTGGTGTTATATGAGGTCAATGGAGATAGTAAAGCTGTGACATTGCTCATCAAAGCCTCTCTGGCATGCGGCCCAATACCCCCCAACGGATGATAGAGTTCTTCATGCTGAGGCGGACTATTGAGAATGCATTTAAGGAATATGAATGGGGAGCACCCTTCCAGGTGTGAGCTGCTACCTGCCCTGCTTACCAGTGTTGAACTTGATATCAGGAGGCACGCTGCGTGGATGCTGCTGTGACTGTAATGCTGGTATCGTCATCACCTGCTCTGAAGGTACAGACACTATGTTCCAAAGGTCACATCCTCAGGTTGCTGAGACCGTCTCTAATGAAGGAGCCTACACCACTGGGATGGCAAAGGGGCCTGGAAAAGACACTTGCCCGGACAGCCCGGGGCAACCCTCAGAAGCTGTACTTGCAACTCTGAATCACGTAACCCAAATCTACCTCCCGGCCCCAGGTGGAGGTGGAGAATCAGCAAAAGAAGCTTTACTAGGAAGCAAGCAGTGGTTGACAGTGAATGGGAACAAGTGGGTCCTTTTTGCTGGGGGAGAACAAAGCTCCGCTTATGGCCTGAACGTCCTACTCTAGGAATGACAGAGATTGCCCTGATTATTGGGTATGGCGCAGGGGTCTGTGTGCCTCAGAAATGAACTATGGAGGCAGTTGGCACTGTTTCAAAAAGGCTGCCCCGCAGCACTGAGGTCCGTGAATGATGATTTCAGGCCTTGGGGAGGGAACAGATGCTGGGGCTAATTAGGGCATAGTTCCTCAGCCCAGGATGACAGATGATGTCCAATGAAAGCGGGACACCTGCGCCCAGTGCATTACGTGGACAGCTTTGCTCACCAACCAGCCAACTGCAGCTGGCAGAGAGTACACACTTAGAAACAGTGTGCATGGACTGTTGTTTCCTAAAACTGACCAACTGGGGCTGGCACGGGTCTTCCTATGCTTGGGTAACCCACTGGGGACTAAGAAGCAGCATCCTCTGCAGCAGGGGTGTGGGGGGAGAGGTTCTCAATTTAAGGGCTTCCTGTTTTTATACCTCCTCACCGAGAGATTGTAAGATTTTGAGAATCATTTTACCAGCAGAATTGTAATTGGCAAGGCTAGGCCCCCAGCCTAGTCCCCCCAAAGGGACCCCAGCCCAAGGGATGCCACAGAACTTTATTAAATGTACGTGGAATGCACTATGCGGACCAAAAGCGGCCACGGTGCCAGTGTGCGGCCGTTCTGGTCCCTACAACGCCCTGGCAGCAGCTGCCCTCTGTCAGGATAGCTGCACCGGAACCATGGCTGCTTATTGATCTTATTTTGGGCTTGACAACAAGGAGACACGCCAGGACAGTCTCACTCAAGATGCTACCAAACTGAAGGATAAACTCCGGGGGACTGGAGGTTTGTCCTTGTGGTGGCTTGGTGGAACACTGCACAGGAAACAAGACCAGAGCCTGGAGAGCAGATATCTGCTGTTCTGGCTCAGAAACCATTTATCCTTCCCCTGGTGACCTCAGACAATTTCACTTGGGGAGCCGCACATCAGCCACTCTTAGTGTGCATAGTGTAGGGGCCTGGTGGAGAGGGGAGCTGACAACTACCTTCACCCAAGAAATAAAGGTAGATTCCTGATGACATTGTTTAAGCCAGGGATTGGCAAAGTTTTCTATAAAGGGTCAGTAGTAAATATGTTCAGCTTTGTGGACCATACAGTCTCTGTTGCAACTGCCCAGCCCTGCAGCTATAGCATGAAGGCAGCCGCAGACAGTATGTAAACAAGTAAGTTTACATATTTGTAAGAAGTTATTTACAAAACAGGTGACAGGCTAGACATTGCTTACTGGCTGTAGTCTACCAACCCTTTGTTTAAGCACCTGGATCCAGTTGAGCCTGAAACTCACTGCCTTTGTACCTTTTTAATTAATGAACCAGTCCATTTCTCGGTTACTTAAAGCTCTTTGAGCTAGTGTTCTTGTCAATATAACGAACTTTCTTACTAATTCACCCGGGGACGGAGCCAAGGCTGCAACTGGAGGTTGGGTTTCACAATGGATTTGGTGGCCTTGGGTAGACAAGAGACAGCTTAGCGCTGAAGGAGACCCCATGTCTGATAGGGGACTGGCTAGGATCCCTCACAGTTTATAACACACAGCCTGAGGCCTGGGCTCTTAAGATCACAGATCCACCCAACCTTCCATGCAAGAGAGACCCGGAGGGGTGGGAGAGCAGCTGTTTGAGGACCATGACCCCCTAGTCTCCTGACCCCAGGAGAAAATGCTCCAGTGAGGCCAAGGAGAAGCCAGCCCTCTCTCAGTGAAGAGTGGGTGGGAGATGCATGGTGAGGATGGCGGTGGGGGTGCCTGGTGACCCAGTGGAATGGGAGCCCAATGATGCCTTGATCCCAGGCCAGGTGAGACACCCATGCCTCTCCATGGGGATGGGGCAAGCCCACTCCACAACACTGAATCTGGAGACAGTAGAGGATAAGGAAGGAGAAAAGAACATCCTCAAAGGAGGAGGGGTGGGTGTAGAGCTTGGGGCTGGAGCAGAGGGGAAAAGTTTTAGCTCCCATGGGCACAGGGAAATCTGCTAGTCACTCGGTGGATTAGAGGGTGGTTTTGCCCAATGGACCCTATCTGTCTAGAAGCTACCTGCTCTGTAGAGCATAAGGTATGCCCCAAGCTACCCTTGCTACCCTTCATGTGGAAGGGATTTGTATCCCCCTTTATGAAGAAATAGGAAACTCCAGCCTCAACAGACTTACAGTTTCTTAAAGGATTGAATCTTTTCCTGGAGGGAGAGGAGCTGGGAGCAGATGTATCCGGACTAGTCTGGGGTCCAGTCCTGCTTCACCGGTTGGCTGGCTGAGCAGATGCCAGGGAACAGGTTACAGAGGAACAAGGCTCTCTGCTCCCAGCATGGGAGATGACTTAGGGTAGTGACTAGAACATGCTAGGGAAGTGGGACAGTACGGAAGATCTCAGATATTAAGAGTTTGTTTTAAGAAGTGATTAGAGACTGGCTGACACTGTCAGTGCTCTGCCCAGATTCCCCTGGATGGTGTTTGCATACCAGCTCCCAGGGCTTTCACGCCCAGAGGCCTATGCTCCGTTGTAGCCAGAGACTGAGCTCAGGCAAGGGCCTGGGAATTGACATGGGGCAAGAGTAGTTTTGCCCGTGACTGAAGGTCCACTCTGCTCCCTGGCCAGGACAATCCTGAGGGGTGGCCTACAACACCCTCAAAGCCCCTTTTGGGATCAAGCCAAAGTTACCCTCCTTGGAACTTTGCTCTGTATTCCACCTCACTTGAACCGCTCCCATACTGCCCCCACCACCACTCCCCCACTGGTTTTTCCTGGGAACTCAAATAACCTGCACTCAAATCCTCCTTTCAGGGTTGCTTCTGAGAAGCCAACCCAGGCCTCTGCAGTCTTAGTCACTGATAGCAAGGAGGCGAGGGGTCAGGTTGCTGAGGTGCTGTCAGTGAGCCATATCAGCAGAGTGGGAAAGCTCTCCACATGTGTGAACAGGCTCCAGAAATGCTTGGCGTGCTGTTGTCAAGTTGCCCAAGGACAGCTTTGAGAATCTGGAATGGCTGAAGCCAGTCAGTGTGGGAACACTTCAGCCAGGTTTTCCTGAACAACAATCTTAGACCTTCCAGAATCTGGAGGGGCCACCTGCATTCTAGCTCTTAGTGAGGCTGGGATCAGGCTGGAATCAGAGGGCACCGACATGGGGAGCCTGAGGTGATGTAGGTCAGATTCTCCATAGATGAGGCCTGGGAAGGGAGGCAATAAGCCCCTAATCTGAGGGCACCTCAGGTCCTGGACCTGGCCAGATACTTTCTACTTTGCCTTTGGGGTGGTCTATAGGGATTATAGGTTCACTTGGAACCCGATAGGCCTCAGCAAAGCTCAGACAGCCTGAAGGACAATTCAGAGCAGCCCAGGACATTGTGACATGAAACCTTCTTCCCTCTCCTGCCCTGCAGATGTATATGGATTGTGGCAATGAAGGGCATCTTGTAGCAACCTGTGCCCACGGGAAGAGAGCCTGGCAAATACTACCTTTCTCTTGGGCGGTGGGGACTGTAGTGGGCACAGCAGCTCCCCGGGTGGCTCGTCCTGGAGAAGCCCGGCAGAAGCGTCAGCTTGCTGCCTCAGTTCCTGGTGAGTCCCGGGACGTGTGGGTTTGCCTCCATGGCCATCACACGTTCCTTAGCTCCAGGTCATCACCAAGGCCTTGGTGACCACGGAGGGTCCCCTGCGGGCCGGCGGGGGTCTGAGGAGAGGCTCTGGAGCAGAAACAGCTGAAGAGCCAGGTTGGGGTTGGTAAGCACATCCCCAAGTGAAGATTCAGGGATGAAGGCGAGGATGGGGTGCGAAGGGAGGAAGGGGCAGGAGACTGAGCTTGAGCCAGAAGAGACACTGGGACACAAGCAAGTGGCACACCCACTCCTCTTTGCTAAAGACCAGAAACGTCTCCCAGGCAGGAGGGTTTGGGGAGATGAAGCAAGGCCTCCCGGGGGATGCTGGGTGAATGGCTGGGGGCCTCTGTCTGTCTGACGCTAGGAGTTCACAGGCTGATTCTGAGGGAGAGTGGGGGAGGAGGCCGGAGCCACCAGGGAGGGAGGGAGAAAGCAGGGAGAAAGGTCAGCGAGAGGGCGGGGGGGACATGCTCTGGCTAGGGCAGGAGAACCTGGGGGAAGGAGCTTATGGAGAGCCTTATGAATCCCCTGTCATCTCACAGACCCTCAGGAAAATCCACATTATCCATCGCTGCCTTTGGAATTGAAATTCTGTTTATCTGGGATGCAGTGACATGCAGGGACTGGCCTCAAGGCTGTCAGAGGGAGAGCCTCTATGTGGCCCACTCACACACAGAAGACATGATAAGTCTGTGAAATCCAGACAAGGTTCAAGTGGGGGTGCGAGAGAGGCCCCTCTGCTCAGAATTCAAGTGAAGACTTCGTATTTCTGCTCCTCTCTTTTCCAGGACTCCATGCAGCCTGGGAGAGGGTGTTTAGTGTAGAAGAACAGCTTTGGTACTCAGGAAAGCCTCCCAGCTCTCATCCAGCATGATGCAAAGTGGGGCTGTGCGCCTTTGGAGACCAACTCCAGCCAGTGAGGTCCTGGAATCAGACCTGACCTGGCCAGGGAATATTTCAGGGGACACATGCCTGAGAAGCCCACAGTGCATGCCTTGAATTTGGTCTTAGGCACATTATGTGTGAGTCCTTGAGAGCTATAGGGACTTCAGGAAAATAATGAGGGGCTTGGTGAGACCCCAGGAAAAGCACTGTTCTTGAGCAAGTGATACCAGCCATTGCTGAGAGGAGGGGCCCTCCGCACAAGCCGGGAGTCTGTCACTGCCAGGCCTCTCACCTCCAGGGCTGGCCACTTGGGGAGCAGAGAGGCCTGTAGGGGCATAGGTAGAGAAATCTGAATTATAGCTGCTATGGGTCCTCAGTGTATCAATGACTGATAAGTCTGGCCAAAGGCAGATCATGTCTTTACTATGGGTCTGTTATTAAGGAAATTAAGATAGTTCTGGAGAAAAATATTCCTTCTGGTTGCTGATATCTGCCAAACTTGTAGACCTGTCGTTCTCAGATAGAACACACAACACATATTTATCACAAATGTTTCACAACATCCCCTTTGCTGTCCTGAAATAAATGCATAGGTAATGTTACCTATTACCTTATAGTTTCAGATATATAGTCCAAACTGTTCAAATGTCAAAAATGTCCAAGTAAGGTCCCAACAGTAATATAAGAGAGAAATACAGGGAGAATGATAACGATGATATATCTGTGTATCAGTATGTAAATGCTTAGGCATGAGTAATCAAGAGGTCAGATGCTTGTGTGAGAATTTGGAGTCGCTGTGAACACCATGGCCACCAACGTAGTGTTCGGCATGAAAATGCTTCCAGGGGTTTTGCTCTCAGTGGTTTTCCAAAATGGTGAGCCGCTACTGGAAAAGTTCTAAACAAAACAAAGGCCAGCCTCTGTCTACACTGTCATTGCTGTGTCCCTGCAGGTCCAGATCACCGCGGTGCGAGATGATTTGGCTGAGTCTGTGTTGCGCTTCTCCAGTGGAGCATCACTATGGGGCGGAGCTCCAACAAGTATGAAAGAGCCATCTGAAGCCACTGTCATCAAAAGGCGGCTTTGGGTATGGTAGATACAAGGTTCCCTGGACCCCTCCATCGCCACCCTCAGCAGGAGGACAGCACCTCCAGGTAACAGCTACTAACGAAAAGAGAGAGGGGCAGGCAGACAGGGAGGAGGCATGCAAAAGCACTGGCTGCAGAAAGTAAAGAAGGCGAGGAAACCCATCCTGTGATGACGGGACAGTCACTCAGTTTGTCCTGGTAGCACATTTCTTTCTTCCTGTTGGTAACACCTGTTATTCCTTTGGGGAATACCTCCTGAACTCTGAGACACCTGGGTGTGAACACACGGTGCCCTACTCCCCTGACCTCCCCCATACCCTCGGGGAGAGGTATGCCCGCAGGTCTGGCCAATCAGAATGCCCCATTCTCTTTGATACAGTGATTGGGCCAGGGGAGGCATGTGGTCTAAGCTGGACCAATCACCAGTTGTCAGGACCCTGAAAACACACAGATGTGGGAGAAACAAATGCTTTTCCCCCTAGCGTTGGCTAAGCAGAGAGTAAGTGAATTAGGAACTGTCAGCACCCATCTCCTCTGGCACCATGGAGGAAATCCATCTAGAGCTGGAGCGGGTAACAGCAACACAGAGAGAAGAGGAGGGGGCCTTGTTGGCACTGAGAAGGCCCTGGATCCAGCTGCGCTGGATGCTAGAGCTGCCCACGGACCTCCTGCTGGAGGGAGCTGATGAACCCACACCCTCTCCCTTCTTTTTTGATGTAGCTAGTTTGAGATGGATTGTAGCAGAGTCCCAACCTCTGCAAATAGCATTCATTCATTCATCAAACATTAGGTGTCAATCATACATCATTCTTTCATATCCTAGAGCTACCAAAGAAAACAAGTAGATTTGGTCCCTGCCCTCAGAGAGCTTACCATTCTGCGGGGGAGTCGGAAGAAAAACAATTCCACAATAAATTATTTTATATAATAATCTAAGAAGCACTATAAAAATACCTGTAGAAATTGAGCTCCATGAAGGCAGAGACCTTTGTTTCTTTTGTTTGTTGACAGATCCCCAGGGTCTAAAACAATGCCTGGAACATAGTGGACACTCAGTAAATACTTATTGAAAAAAATGAACACAAGTCAATTTCCAGACATAACAGAGTGGAGGGGTGAGCGTCAGGAAGGTTTCCCCAGGAAGCTACACTTAAGTGGAGACCTGGAGAATACAGAGGAGTCGGTCAGGCCATTAAGAAAGAGTAGTTTGGGGTCCCCAGTCTCAAGGGTCATAAATGGAAGTAGAGAATGAAGAAGGAACAGGAGGCCAAGTGAAAGCAGAGCGACTAGTTTGAAGATGGTTGCACTCACCCTTGTAAGGGATGGTGGAGAGGAGGGCACAGCCAGGAGATATTTATAATCATTACAATTAAATGAACGGAAGGAATATTCACATGATCAATAGAAAATGACTTCCTGTGCTGAAAAATGATTAGGTAAATAAATCAATTAATACAGAATTATATACCAGGACATATGCTAGCAATGAAAAATTCTTTTTTCTAAGATGATGAAAAAGTATTACATGGATCCATACATAAACCAGGTTACAAAGAAGAAAATTTAGGTTGATCTTAGGCTTTGTCTCAGCATTTCTAAATGCTAGAAGATAAGGAGCGATGGTCATAGTTTTCAGTGAAAAAGATTGTGACACAAGAATTGTGTATCCAACGAGTTGTCATTCCTGTATAAAAAACCCCAGAAATATATTTCAGATTCACAGAGAAGGATGCAGAAAATGTACCAGTCATGTGTTCTCTCTAAGTAAACAACTTGAAGACATACTTCAACGGCTCAAGAGATGAATTAAAATTAAGAACTTGAAAACGGGAACATTATAATATAAAAGATTTGGTCATAAGCATTAAAACCAACTAAATATATCATGAGACTTGAACAATGACAAAAAAGATATATGTGGTTGAAATGCAAGTTGGATTTATAAACCCACAGAGCATTTTAAATGACTGGGAAACGAGTGGGGAGGGGGCAGGTCAGGGAAAGGTATACTAAAATCTTCATTTGACATAAAGTAGGCGAATTAGGAGATATTGATTGTTCTTAACTTTCCTAACCAGAGAATATAGAAGTTTAAGAATATATTTGGTAATATACAAGTCGATCAGTAGTAAAATTAAAAACAGGGTTACTACCTTTTAAATCGTGGGAGATGACAAGAGAAAACAGAACATTAAAAAGCAGAAAGTAAAGGATGCCTAAGTAATGGAGATGAAATGTGAAAAAAAGATTTCAAAAAATAGTCTGGTGCTCAGATTTCAAATGACTTCAAAACAGCAGGGGACATAAGAAGTGAGGGGTGGAGTTCAGGTGTTGTTAGTGATCTGGCCTTGTTTGGGGGAAAGTTATTGATTGATTTGACTCTTGGCATTAATAGAAAAATTTGTTTGAATATTTAACAAAATATGTAAAAGACAACCACTAGAAGAACAGAAACAAGATACAGAACTTCCAAACCACGAAAGGATCAAAAATATGTTACCAAGCTTCAAAAGGCAGGAAGAGAAAAAGGAAATCAGAGAGCACGATCGATAGAAAATATAGCATAAAAGAGTAGGCATAAGTCCAAATACATCAGCAATCACAGTAAACCCCTATTTGCAAATGATATGATGGTCTCCCTAGGAAAGAAATGATAATCAACTATAAAACTATTAAAATCAAGAAAAATGTTCAAGAATGATGCCAGAAATGAGACCAACATACCAAAATCAATAACTTTTCTATTTGTGGTAATAAATTAACAACAACAACTTTAAAACAACATGTGCAAGATAAGCGAATGATAACCTATCCAATAGCAAAATAAGCAAAGTTTATGAATAGTTCACAGAAAAATTAAAATGGTCAGTAAACATAAAATAATGTTCACTGTCACTGGTAATCAGAGATATGGAAATTGAAACAATATTAATATCAAAAGTGAAAAATGATTCTTAATATTTAGTGATGGTGATGGACTGGGGAAACAGACACTCTCATCAGAATAAAAACCAGTGAAGCATTTTTGTAGGGCAATTTGGGAATGTTTTAAATTTAAATGCATATGTCTTTTGACCCAGCAATTCTGCTTTCAAGAATCTATTCTACAGAAATGTCTGCACTCATGCCAAGATACTCATTGCAGAATTATTTATAATAATAAAAAAGGAAAGAAACAAACACCCCAAACTAAAGGAACAATCAATTAAATTATAATATATCCATATGTAAGAGTGCCAAGCAGCTGCCCCTCTTTTCTGCTTAGGTAGATTAATATTTCACCTTGTAACAAACCTTCTCCATTCAGGAAAGAACAGCCTTAGTGGTATCCATTATTTATGGCAGTGTACGTTAGATAGGCACCCCTTGCCCTGAGAGAATGGTGAAAAGAAGCCTTGTGTGGCTTCATAAAAGCAGGATTCTTACATATGCCCTTTGTATGGAGGCTTGGTCCTTGAGGAGAAGGCAAACTCATTTGCCCTAGAAGCCCAAGTCACCTAAGAGAGAAGGGATAGTGATTGTAGCCCCTCTTCTGTGATAGTTGATGTTAGAAAGACCTGATCAGGTGCAGCACTGAAGTGTTGATGTAGATCTGCTGGTAGGAAGAAGAACACCAGGGTTTTCAATGGAAAAACCACCATGAAGAAGGGTGGAATCTGGGTTCAAAACAGGTATCTAAGAGATCATAGGGAAAGCTGTGCCTTTAGGCCAGAGTACCTTGGCATGGTATTGTTTTGGGAAATTACAGTTGAGTTGCAGCTCTACTAAAAAAGACCCAGGCCAACGGGTCTATCAACAGAGTAGAAAAGCATTCATTGGACTGTGGTAACCAGGTCCAATAGGAACTCCACGTGGTATCAACTGAAGAAAAATACTGATCCCCTTCCGTGGAATGTCACATAGAGACAGATAGCATTGGCCTCCAAGGCTTGCAGTTACCTGACCCTCTATAGCAATCTGACTTCATATCCTATTACTGCCCCCTTACTCACGCTGCTTCAGATACATCAGCCTCTTTATTCTTCCTCAAACATGCTGGCATGTTCCTGCCAAGTCTTTGCTCTTGCTCTGCCTCTAAAGTTCTCCTCTCATTGTTTCACTTCTCGCAAGCCTGCTCAAATGTCACCTTTTGTGTGAGGCCCTCCTAATTCACTCTTTGCAAAACCTTTCCCTTCCCACGTGGCTAGCACTCCCCATTGGCTTTCTCACTTAATTTTTCTCTACAACACTTAACACCTTACTTATTTATTTTGTTTATTGTTTATTTCCAATCCGTGTCCTCCCACCCTCACTAGACTGTAAGCTTCATGAAGGCAAGATGTTTTGTATGTTTGGTTCACTGATTTATCCCCAGGACCTAGAACAGTGCTCGACACAGAGTGAGTATGCTGTGAATAGTTGATGAAACAACAAATACGTGCTCACAGAAAACTCTAAAATACATATTAAGTGGAAAAAAGGCAAACTGCCAAATAATATGTATAGAATCACACCATTCATGTAAAAATAATGTGTGTGTGTTTGTGTGTGTGTGTAAAGGAGAAATATCAAATTATTATTGGAGAGGGGAGTAGGATGGGGTAATTAAAGTGATTTATTTTTTAATTATTAAAGGTTAATTTTTCCTTTGTATACTTCTGTGTCATTTGGCAATTTTTTGTATGAGTATGCATTGGTTGTATAATAAAATAGATAATAAACAAATACTTTTTATAACTAATATTACAAGGGTTACAGTTCAGGAGCAAGGTCCTGACTTTGGATTTTGCCAGTGTAGTTTATATCAGATTAGTCTTCCTGCAGATAAAAACTATAAACTCTGGCCAAATAATTTTTAAATGACTTGAGCTACTGGAGAATGACAAAAAGCAGCAGAAACTTAAAGGGATTCAATTCTTGAAAGAAGGGAACCATGTTGGATGAGATTCACATTTATATGGTTTCCCCTTGGAAAGCAATTTCCAATTCTCGCAAAGCATGGTGATAGTGAACAAGCAGCAAGCTGCAGACTGAGGAGTCGACAGAGTTTGGGGCTGTCAGAGCAGCAAGCAATGAGGACTAAAATCCAGAAAGGAGGAAGCTATAGAAGGGGGAATGGCAAATCTATATATAAACTTTCCTCAAATCCTTGGCTGATCCCTAAACTATATGAGTGGAGAGACTCCAAAGATATTAAGGGAAAATAACAGCTGGAAGCCTGAAAGAGCTGAGCAGATACTTCAGTAGCTGCCCACTTCAGGGGAAGCAGTTGTTAAAAACAAGACAACAGGCTCAAAATGGAGTCACTTAGGCAAAGCCCTACATTACCAAACTAAGGCTTAATTATGGCTTCAGCCTTTCCCAGAAATGGAATCTTAAACCTGCCAGTCAGGGATCACCTGGTCAGTACTGGTAAGGTAATCTGCCTGATAGACCCCTGGTATCCCCTAAAAGAAAGTGATCTTGCCACAGCCAATCCAGTTTTTGTTAGTATAACTTCCTTGTCCTGTGCCCTTCTGCCAAAAGAAGTTTTCCACTTTGTACAGCTCCTTAGAGTGCCTTTCTACCTGCTAGGTGGGATATCAATCAATTCATGAATCACTGAGTAAAGCCAGTAAAATTATAATATTTTACTTAGTTGAATTTTTTTTTAAACAGTGTTTGGAGTTTGAATGTCATCATGTTAGGGGAGTTTGATAAAGTCCTCAGGATTTCCATGGAAATTCCAGAAGTACCATGCTTAGGATCAAGGAATTCTCCTTAGGAATAAGGACAAAATTAAAATAAATAAATTCTAGTAAAGCATAAAACCAAAATTCCACAAGCTCAAGATGATCTACCAGTAATTTAACTGCTCACTAGAACAAAATGCAATCCTCTTCAGAAGAAGATAACAAAATCCAGGATTTCCACAATGATTTACCTGCAACATCTAGCATACAATAAAAAATTATTGTTGGAAGAAACAGAAATATGTGACTTTTAAGGAAAAAAAACATTATAACAGAAACAAGCCGTCATATAACCCAATGTTGAAATTAATAGACAAGATAACTAATAAATATGATTTTAAAAACCCACAGGAAAAGATAAAAGTAATGTATTAAGAGTTAGGCAATTTCAGTAGAGATATAAAAACTAAGAAAAAGAACCAAAGCTCTGTGATTATACCACAACTCTGAATGTGAGTTTACTTTAGTTAGTGGAATTGTATGTTATAAAAATTATATCTTAATAAAACTGTTATATATATTTAGAGAGATCAGTGAAGATTCTTGAACTGAAAAATATGCCAATTGAAATAAAAACTCATTGAATAGGATTAAAAGAAGACTGGAAAAATGGCAAAGTAATCTTCCAACAATTAACTTCATAAAAGCAACAAAGAAAATGACAAAAAAGGGACAGAGTTAACTTTTTCAGAATTCTGGAAATTAGTCAAAGGCTTTTAGCAACCTGGGGAATATATATATTCAAGAAAAATATCTGAATCTCAGTAAGACAGTAAATTTTGTGGCAAGTTTTAACTTAGTCTCATTTCCCACTCTATCTAGTTCATCAGTAGCTTTGACAAATAATAACCCACATTCCCTCTTGCAACCCCTCTTTGCAGCCACTGGAGGTAGCAAAATGGAGCTGGAAATCTTCCAAAGACTTGTTTCCAAAGAAGTGTCAATATTTAGCTTGTCATGTGGTTCTTTGGAGGTCCCCAATTACAAGACTGGTTTAAAGCTACTCCAGTATGAACAACCTCCTCCTCTAGGAGGGAAGGGTGTTTGTTGAAAACAGTTACAGGCAATTGTTTTAACTTCATGACTGCCTAATGCAATGGATAACAGTTCATGCAAAAAAATTGAAAAATAGGCTAATCAAAAAGCTTAAAAGGAAAATCTACGGAATTAGATGCTTTGAAAAGTTTTTCATGTTACTGGAATCTACAAGGCACACCCATGTGCAGGGCTGAGCACATGCTCAGGAAAGACGAGAAAGCCCTAAGTCCTCACCTGTGTCTGACCTTGAGGCTCTTTGAAAATAGGAAGTAAAGGCTAACGTGGAGTTGTAAACTGCCTGGCTGAGTGTTGAAGGTGCATCTCAACACACACAAAAACCCTCAGCAAAGACTGGGATGACTTATTGTTTAGGATGACTAAATTGTTTAAGGAATATTTGTCCATTCATTAGCTGACCACTAAACTAACTGACTAGAAACTTCATTGGCCACATGACAAAGAATACAAACTTTAAAGAATTAGTTCAGAGAAGTCACTAAATAAATAACAACTGTGACAAGTGGCAATAACAAAAAACACTGGAGGGGGGAAAGTTTGATTTCCAGATTACCACGTTATAGTATTTAAAATGTCCAGTTTCAACCAAAAATTACAAGATATACAAAGAAATAAAAAAGTATTCACAGGAAAAATGGAATCAATAAAAACTGTCCCTGAAGAAGCCCAGACATTGAGCCTATGAGATCAAGACTTAAAATTGACTATTTTAAGTATATACAAATCACTGAAGAAAACTATGTTTAAAGAACTAAAGGAAAGTATGAGAATGAAGAACTGTCATATAAAGAATATCAACAAGGGGATAAAAAATATATAAAAACAAGTAGAAATCTGGAGTTGAAAAATACTGTAATTAGAATGAAAAGTTCACAACAGGAAATTTGAGTTGGCAGAAGAAATAATCGATTTACATGAAGATAACTTCAAATTACAAAAGCAAAAACTAACAGAAGACCATCAAAGAAATAGAAGAATTAAACAACACTGTAAATCAACTTTGCCTAACAGAAATCTACAGAACATTCTACTGAGGAACAACAGAATGCACAGCCTTCTCAAGGATTGTTGTTCCATGATAGACCATATGATAGGCAATTAAACAAGTCTTAATAAATTTAAAAAGGACACATACAATGTGTATTCTCCAGCTGCAATGGAATAACATTAGAAATCAATAACAGAAGGAAATGTGGGAATTCACAAGTATGTGGAAATTAAACAACACACTCTCAAATATCCAATGGGTCAAAGAAGAACTCACAAGGAAATTAGAATTACTCTGAGAGGAATGAAAAACAAACACAACATACCAAAACTTATGGGATGCAGGGAAAACAGTGCTTAGAGGGAAATTTATGGCTGTAAAGATGCACATTAAAAAAGAGGATAGATTGCAAATCAATAACTTAAATTCCCACCTTAAAAAAGTAGAAAAAGAAGAGAAAATCTCAAAGAAGATGGAATAAAGGAAATAATAAGGATTAGTGCAGAAATAAAGGGAACACAGAATAGAAAACAATAGAAAAGAATCAACAAAACCAAAAGTTGGTTCTTAAAAAAAATTAACAAAATTTACAAAGATTGAGCTAGGCAGACCAAGAAAAAGGGAAAGAAGACTCAAATTAAATGAAAGTGGGTATATTACTACTGACATATAAATAAAAAGGATAACAAGGGAATTCTATGAATAATTCTATATCAACAATTAGATAACCTAAAGTGTGCAGATTCATAGACATAAACTACTAAAACTGACTCAAGTAGAAATAGGTGATCTTAATAGACAGTAAAGAGACTAAATTAGTAATAATAATAATATAAAAACCTACCCACAAAGTAAAGCTCAGGCCCAGAGTCTTCACTAATGAATTCTAGTCACATTGTCTGTCACATTCCTGGGAATCTACATTGAAAGAATTAATACCAAATTTTCACAAACTGTTCCAAAAAATAAAAGGGAACAATTCATTCTATGAGGCTGGTGCTACCCTAACACAAAAACCAGACAAAAACAGCACAAGAAAATAAAACCACAGACTAATATCTCTTATGAATATGGATGCAAGAATCTACAACAAAATACTAACCATCTGAATCCAGCAACACATAAAAATAATTATATAACTTGACCAAGTGGAACTTTATCCTAGGAATGCAAAGTTAATTTAACACCCCCAAATCAACTAAGGTAATACACTATATAATTAGAATAAAAACCCCAAAGTACATGATCATCTCAATAGGTACAAAAAAAGCATTTGACAAAATCCAAGCCCTTTGCATGATAAAACACTCAATAACAGGAACAGAGATGCCCTCAAGCTTATATATACAGGGCATCTATGAAAAACGCACAGCTAACATCATACTTAATGATGAAAGACTGGATGTTTTCCTCTAAAATCAGAAAAAAGACAAGGAAGTCCGCTCTTGTCACTTTGATTCAACATTGTATTAGAGGTTCTAACCCATGGTATTGGGCAAGAAGAAGAAATAAAAGACATCAAGCTTGTTAAGGAAGGGTAGATGGCATAATGTATACAGAAAATCTGTTAGAACAAATTGTAAAGAAAAAGTACAGATCCAAGATCATACCCAAAACTCAATTGTATTTCTATGTAGCAGTAATGAAATTGAGAAAATGATTATATTTACAATAGCATAAAAATGAATACAAGACCTAGGTATAAATTTAATAAAAGATGTGTAAGGCTTCTACACTGAAGACTACAAAATGTTGAAAGACATTAAAGGAGATCTAAATAAATAGAAAAACATCCCATTATACAGTTAAGTGGCAATGCTCTCCAAATTAGAGATTCAATGCAATCACTACCAAAAGTCCAACTACTTCTTTTTTTTTGTAGAAATTGATAAAATGATCCTAAAATTCATACTGAAAAATGGAAGGGGCCCAGAATAGCCAAACAATCCTGAGAAGGAAGAACAAAATTAGAGAACAGACACTTCCTGATTTCAATACCACAGAGCTAGAGTAATCACGACAGTGTGGTACTGGCATAAGGATAGCCAATTAGATCAATGGAATATAAGTGATAGTCAATGGTCCATTGATTTTCAACAAGGTTCAAAGACCATGCAGTGGGGAAGAGAACCATCTTTTCAACAAATTGTGAGACAACTGATTATCCACAGGCAAAAGAATGATTTTGGATTCTTATCTCACATTATATTAAAAAATTAACTCAAAATGGATTTAAGATCTTACTATAAGAGCTAAAACTATAAAACTCTTGAAAGATAATATAGGGGTAGATCTTCATGACCCTGGTTTTTCAATATGACACCTAATGCACAAGCAACCAAAGGAAAGATAGATAAATATGACAATTGAAATAAAAAACTTTTGCACATCAAAGAACAGTATCAAGACAATGAAAGGACAACCACAGAATAGGAGAAAATATTTGTAAATCATATATCTTGGACTTGTATCTAGACTATACAAAGAACTCTTACCAATTCAGTAATAAAAAAGACAAGTAATGCCACTTAAGAACTGGGCTATTTTTTCTTTTTTCTTTTTTTAAAATGTTGTATTAAGGTATTACTGATATACACTCTTATGAAGGTTTCACATGAAAAAACAATGTGGTTACTACATTTAACCATATTATCAAGTCCCCACCCATACCCCATGCAGTCACTGTCCTTCAGTGTAGTAAGATGCCACAGATTCACTATCTGCCTTCTCTGTGCTACACTGTTTTCCCCGTGATCCCCCACACCATGTGTACTAAACATAACACCCCTCAATCCCCTTCTCCCTCTCTCCCCACCCACCCTCCCACACCCCTCCCCTTTGGTAACCACTAGTTCAAGAAGTGGGCTATTTTTAACCCAAAATAACTCAAAAGGCCTGAGTAGATATTTCACTAATGAAGAGTGACACATGGCCAATAATCACATGAAAAGATGCTTGACATCACTGGTCATCAGGCAAATGCAAATTAAGGCCACGATGAGATATCACTTTATACCCACTAGGGTGGCTATAACAATAATTTTAAAAGGAAAATGTTAGCACAGCTGTGGAGAAGTTGGAACCTTCATACAATGTTGACAGAAAATTTGAACAATATTATCTACCAATTTGACCTTATAGGACACTGATTCAAAAACTTCAGAATACACTTTCTTCTCAAGCACACAAGGAATATTTACAAGGTAAACAATATGCTAGGCAATAAGACAAGTCTCAATAAATTTCAAAGGACTGAAACCATACAGAGCATGTTCTCTATCATCATGGAATTAAATTAGAAACAAAAGAAAGATAAATTTAAAAACTAGAAAATGCCCAAACATTTGGATATTAAAGAGCACACTTTTAACCTGTAGGTCAATAGAAATTACAAGGGATATATAAAAATATTTTGAACTGAATGATAATACAAGATATCGAAATTTGGAGGTTGTAGCTAAAGCAGCACTTAGAAGGGAATTTATAGCCTTAAATGCTTAATATTAGAAAAGAAGAAAATTTTAAATCGATTATCTAAGCTTCCACCTCAAAATGCTAGAAAAAGAGGAAGTAATAAGGATTAAGGATTTTGTTAATAATAATTAAGGATTTTGTTGATTTTTTTCTATTGTTTTCTATTCTGTATTCTCTTTATTTCTGCACTAACTCTTATTATTTCCTTTGAATTCAGCTAAAAGTAAAGAGGATAAAGGAAATAATAGTAAAGATAAGAGTAGAAACAAATGAAAAAGAAATAGACAAACAATACATTAAAAAATCAACAAATCCAAAATCAATTAAAAGAACAAATTTTCAATATGTGCAATGACATAGATTGAATCTTAAAAGCATGTTCAGTGAAAGAAGCCAGAGCAAAAGAGTGCATAGTGTATGATTCCATTTCTATGGGAGTCTAGATCATGGACCCTTGGTCAAACCTGGCCCAGTGCCAATTTTGTATGACCTTGAGTTAAGAGTGGCTTTTATAATTTTAAAGGATTGTAAAGGAGGAGGAGGAAAAGTAGTAGTGACTGAAATCACACATGGCCTGCAGATCCTTAAATATTTACTAGTTATCCCTTTACAGAAAAGTGTTCCAATGTATGATCTACACAAACTAAGCTATGGCAATAGATAGGAGAATAGTGGTTACCTCTGCAAGTGAGGGTGGGGGTGGCTAGAACAGGGTGTGAGGGAGCCTTCTTGTGTAGTGGAAGTGTTTAAAATTTTGGTTGTAATGATTGCTTGGGTTTGTATTTTGTCAAAATTCATCAAAATCTGAGCATATTTTTGCATACAAATCTTACCTTAATAGAAGAACCAGAATGTCATTTCCCCCCATGAGTTGTACTCACTGATTAAAATTTTAAAAGTATCTTTAAAAATATGTTTATCTTTCCTTCTCATATCTTTCCTTCTAAGTAGAATTGATATTTTGAATAAAGAGCTTTGTTCTAGAGGTTTTTTAAAAAATATTTTTAGCTTGACTAAGAGCTAATCAAATAAATAACAGTGTTTACAAAGCTTCAGAACTTATCATTTCCTTTGGATTGTGCTTTCCAAGTAACAATTTAACAAGATTGAAAGCAGAAATTTATGTTGTGAAAACTGCAGCAAATGACCTCTTTCCGGTGTCTGTCTGTCTGCAAATGGGACTGAGCAGAGCATTCTCTCCACTTACGTTAAAGTTTATGAAAAACACATGGTGAACTATTTTGCACCAGGTTCTCCATTCATTGGTATGAATTTGGCTGGTAGAAAGTTGAGTTTGTCTTTAAACTGATATTAAACTCTGTTCCAGTGTGCTCTTTAGTTTTGAGAATTCAGTTACTAATTCTTCCTTCTTTCAAATGTATTATTTTTTTAAATGCAGAATGCTGTTGGCCTGTGTTTGCAACATCTGTATGGCAGAAGACCTAGCTCCCTTTCCCATCTGATCAAATGATAAAATTAGATTGTTAGGAAAAAATTTTGTTGGACATATATTGAGAGATTTCTGATTTATTCATAAAGCAATGTACAGGATTAAAAAACCTGGAGCCACTAAAAAAGCCAATGGTAATATAGTTTTTATTTTAGGGATGTTTCACTTGAAAGTAGGTTTCTATAGATATCTAGCTGGCAATGAGCAGCAGAAAATAAGGAGGGCATGTTTTAAAAGTTGATAGAAAGGTACCACTTCTGAGGAAAAAGGAGGAATGGTGGGCAGAGTTCTTAGGACTCTGCCTCACAACACATATAAAAATAAATTCCAGTTGGGTAAAAAATATAAATAGTGTATTTTCAGCAATAACTGTCTGGAGACTCTCTTAGCACAGAACACTTAAAATGTTGGATGAAATACAAAAAGTGTCTTTCTTTTTAAAGGCATGGCAATGTTGTCAGAAAAGGAAGGGAAATTATCAGAAACAAGAAGAAAGTTCCACTCCAGGAAAATTCCAATTGCAGCTGGTGTTTGCCTGGGGACATCTGCCAATCCCTGGTGCCCTAGCAAAGTACAGAGGACAGGAACTGAAGCTTGCAGCCTAAGAGAGCAGGAAGGCTGCATTGGAAACCTCCACATAAAGTTGGGGTTTCCTGTGGTGAATACTAGAAAAGGGATTGAACTGGAAAAATACCACCAACAGAAAAAGACAGTGATGACACGTCTCCAAACCTGGGGCGGCACTTACCTGGAAGTGGTGCCTCATAACTGTGCATTAGAAAAGATCTCAAGCCTAAAACTGAAAGTGATTGTGGGTTTGTAGTGCCCCCAACTACCCGACAGAAGCAACTGTGGAAGACTTTTCTATGGAGGAACGTATTTTCATGCAGGCCAAAATTCTCTCAGATAAATTTCAAAAGAATGAGTTCACACATGTATAAAGAAGAAGCTTCAGTGTGGGAGATAATAAGACACTACATATGTCAGTCAGCAGAAACAATACACAGCAGAATCAGACCTATACATGTAGCTACTAGATTTATTCAATCAGGGTATAAAATATGTATTTAATATGTCTAAAGAAATACAAAAGACATAAAAAGTTTAACGAAGGAGCAACAGACCATCAGGAGGGACTAGGCAGAGTTGAAAGGGAACCAAATAGAACTCTTGGAAATTAAGAATAATGCAGGAAAAAATAGAAGGCTTAAAGGATAGATTATACACAGGTAGAAATAGAAGATAAAGCTGGGAAATTACCCAGAAGGTATTAAGAAAAGATAGGAAAACATGGAAGGTTAAGAGCTATGGCAAAGTGAATGAGAAAAATCTAAATTAATCTAATAGAAGTTCTAGAAACAGGAGCTGCAATAGTCAGAGATTCTGCCTGAGAATTTTCAAAACAGATAAGAGATGCTAATTATCAGCATAAGATTCAGAAAGACAAACAATTCCCAAATAGTATAAAGAGAAATAAAGAGAAATATACAACTGTACAAGATGAAGAAAGACAGAGAAAAAAAGACAGATCATTACAAGGAGACAAGAATTAGACTGTCTTTTCAACAGCCACAAAGGAACACCAAAGTTGGGAGAATATTATCTGCAAAGTGCTGGGAGAAAGTAATTGTTGTTTAATTACATGCTTAGCAAAATTTTCTTTCAAAAGTGAGAGCGAAATAAAGGCATTTCTGAACTACAACAACAAAAAGTATTTTATCTTCAACTAACTAAAGAAACTGCTAAAGATTACGCACATGGGGTAGTCATCTTCAGCAGTCATTAGGAAAATGAAATGAAAATGAAAATGAAAGCCACAGTGATACTACCACATACCCATTGGAAGGGCTGAAATGTAAGAAGACTGACCACATCAAATGTAGATGAGAAAATGGAGCAACTGGAACTCTCCCACACTGCTGATGGAAAATGCAAAGTTGTGCAACCACCTTGGAGAAGTTTTCAGTTTCTTAAAATGTTAAGCACATATGAACCATATAATTGAGCCACTCCACTCCTTGTTATTCACATAAGAGAAGAGGAAATAGATGTCCACACAAAGACTTATACTAGTCTTTATACTAGCTTTGTTTGCAAGAGCAAAAAAACTGGGAACAACCCAGTCATGAACAAGTGAATGGATAAATAAATGGCACTATCCCTATGATGGAATACTACCTAGCCATGAAAGAGAATGAGCCGCTATTGCACACAGAAGGGATGCACTCCAAATGACCATGCTGAAAGGAGCCAGACCAAAGAGAGTCTGTATGTGTGACACATCCTCCATCACCCCATCTACAAAAAACTCTAGAATATCAAACTATCTTTAGTGACAGGAAAGCAGGTCAGTGGTTGTCCAGAGATGGAGTGGGTATAGGGAGGGGCAGGAGGGAGTGATCACCAAGGACACAGGAAACTTTTGTGGGTGACACATCTGCTCACTGTCTTGGTTGTGGTGATGGTGATGTCAGAGCTTATCAAATCGTACACTTTAAATATACACAGTTTACTGAATATTAATTATACCTCAATAAACCTGTTTAAAAAAACAAGAAAGGAAGGAGGGAAGAAAGGAAAGCAAAGGAAAGGAAAGAAGAGAAGAGAAAAGAAAAGAAAAACTGAATTCAGTGGTGTGCTGGAGACTGCAAAATTTGACCATCTCTTCCCACATCCAATTCAGGGATGTTACACTGATGGCACAGGAGTATATTTATATTATAGAAAGTGGTTACAATCAGGGCTCCCATACCCCTGACAGTTTCCTGCTTACCACTTAGACAGACCTCAGGTAAAAGGAAACTTTTGGCTCATCAAACCAAAGTTCATGACTTTGGGTTGATCCCAGATGGAGTGCCTTAAATGCAAAAACACTATGAACAAAGAACATGAAAAACATGAATAAATTAAAAAATAAGACTTTGAAAAAATATTGAAGGAATATTCTTCCAGCATTTGAAACTCTCTTTATAGTTCAGCGAAAAAGGTGTTTTTGTTCATGTAAATGCAAATATTAACCAACATTCATGGCAGAACTGCACTTGGAAAGCTGGTGGTTAAATTTTCACAAGCACACTGCCATAAGAGGGGTGTGTGTGTGTGTGTGTGTGTGTGTAGCAGGACAAAGTGAAGTCACAAGATAAGAGTAAAAATTATTTCAAATATTTCTATAATCACAATAAAAGTAAATGATTAGTCATCCTATATTTACAAGAGACACACATTGAACATAAGGACAAAGAAAGGTTGGAAAAAGATGGAAAAAACATGTAAAAAAAAACTAAACAAAAGAGGGCTGGCATAGCTAGATTAAGGTTAAACACAGCAGACCTTAAGGCAAAAAAAGTGCTAAGAATAAAAAAGAATTTTAAAAAAAGATCAGATAAGGATGATGAGATGTTAAACTCACTAGCAAGATAACATTTCTAAACATTTGCATGTAATAATGTAACTTTACATTATATTCAGCAAAAATTGACAATACCACAAGGAAGAATTGATAAATCTATGATCGTTATGGAAATTTTTTTTCCTCAAAATGCAATAATCCCCCCGTATCCATAGAGGATACACTCCAGGACCTCCAGTAGCTGCGGTAGGACCAAACCTTGTATACACTATGTTGTTTCCTATACGTACACACTTATGATAAAACTTAATTCATAAACTAAGCACAGTAAGACATTAACAATAAGAGCTAATAACAAAAAAGAACGATTATAACAATATACTACAATAAAAGTTATTACTTTTTTTTAAATGTGGTCTCTCTTTCAAAATATCTTACTGTGCTGTACTCACCCTTTTTGTGATGATGTGAAATGATAAAATTCTTATGTGATGAGATGAAGTGAGGTGAGTGATGTAGCCTTGCGATGAAGTGCTAGGCTACTGTTGACCTTCCGGCCGTATATCAGAAGGAGGATCATCTGCTTCTGGACCATGGTTGACTGCAGACAGCTGAAACCACAGACAGCAAAACCATGGAAAGAGGGAACTACTGTAGACTCTACTTATTAGAACAGTTTCAGAGTTACTGGAAACTTGAGAAGATGGTATAGAGATTTCCTATATACCCACCCCCCCCATCCTGTTTCACCTATTAGTATCTTATATTAGTATGATACATTTATTATAATTAATGAACCAGTATTGATACATTGTTCTTATTAACTAAAATACCTTCTTCAGATTTCCTCAGTTTTCTCCTAGTGTTCTTCTGTTCCAGGACCCTATTCAGGATAGCACATTATGTTTAGTAGTTATGTCTTCTTAGGGTCTCCTTGGCTGTGACAAGTTCTTAGACTTCCCTTGTTTGGAGGCCCTTGATGATGTTGAGGAGTACTAGTTGAACATTTTGTAGGATGCTTCTCTACTGGAATTTGTCTGATACTTTTCTCATTAGTAGACATAGTATGTTTTGGGGAGGAAGACCATAGAGGCAAAGTGCCATTCTTATGAAACGATATCGAGGGTATATCTTATCAACATGACTCACTGCTGTTATGTTGACCTTGATTACCTGGCTGAGGTAGTGTTTGTCAGGTTTCTCCTATAAAGTTCCCTCCTTTTCCCTCCTTTCTCTACTGTAGTCTTTGGAAGGAGGGCACTATGTGAATCCTAAGCTCAAGGAGTAGGGAACCATGTCCTCTTTCTTGAGGGCAGAGTATCTACATAAATTGAATATTATGTGCAAGAGAGATTTCTCTCTTTTCCCCCATTTATTTATTTGTTCAATCATTTATTTATATCAGCAAGAACTCATGCTTATTTATTTTATACTTTGGGCTAAAATGTAATACTTCTTAATTTTGTTGCTCATGTAAAGATTTTAACACAATCTTATTAAAATTTTAAGATCAAGCAGTCAGAAAATCGGTAAGGATATAAAAGATTTAAATAAAACAACTAATAGCTGTCTAATGTACACAATTAGAACACTGCATCCAACAATTGGAGGACAAAAATATATAAATTATTTTGAAACACACATGGGACATTTATAAAAGTGATCATGTGCTAGATCATAAATTAAATTTTCAGTGAACTTTGGAGAATTAGTACCATCCTAACCACATTTTTTTTTTACCACTGTGGAGAAAGTGAAGGTTCCTATGACCAGAATTCTCAACTGGCCCTGGTCGGCTTGCTGTGTGGGCACTACACTGTTAATGACTTTATATAAAGAGCTCCGCCCAGCGCTCTGGGCTTCACGCTGCAGGAGAGCAAACGCTGGACTGGTGGCAGCTCCGAGGACAGAGACTGCGATGGCTGTGGGCAGAGAGGCCCAGAGGCAGAGACCAGCTTGCTGCATGAAGACTCGCTCTGAGTGGATGGGATTCTAGTGATTGACCTGCCACCGCGGGAATAAAGTTGGGTATAACCCTTTCACCCCAAGAACGTTCATTATCATTTTTTTCCCATCTCACTGAATCCACAGTGAACTTGCCTGGGGCTGAAACCCATTGGCAGGACAACCACAGTGCAATTATACAAAACACTTTAAAATCTCATATATTTGAAAATTTAAATGCATACTCCTAAATAATTCTTGGGCCAAAGAAGAAATTAAAATGCAAATAAGGAGATACTTAGATCAAAATATAAAAGAAATACAGTGTATCAAAACTTGTGGGATGCTCCTATGTTTATCGCAGCACTATTTACAATAGCCAAGAAATGGAAGCAACCTAAGTGTCCATCAGTAGATGAATGGATAATGAAGATAGTGGTACATATACACAATGGAATATTATTCAGCCATAAGAAAGAAACAGATCCTACCATTTGCAACAACATGGATGGAGTGGAGGATATTATACTTAGTGAAATAAGCCAGGTGGAGAAAGACAAGTGACAAATGATTTCCCTCATTTGTGGAGTATAACAACGAAGCAAAACTGAAGGAACAAAACAGCAGCAGACTCACAGACTCCAAAGGACTAGCAGGTCCCCAAGGGGAAGCGTTGGGGAGGGTGGGTGGGGAGGGAGGGAGAAGGGGATTGAGGGGCATCATGATTGGCACACATGGAGTGTGGGGGTCACAGGGAAGACAATGTAGCACAGTGAAGACAAGTAGTGACTCTACAGTATCTTACTACGCTGATGGACAGTGAGTGCAATGAGTTGGTGGGGGCAACTTGATAATATGGATGAATGTTGTAATCACAATGTTGCTCATGTGAAGCCTTCATAAGATTGTATATCAATGATACCTTTAAAAAATTGTGGGATGCTGCTAAAGAGAAATTTGGAAGGACATTGTTGCTTTTATTTAGAAACTTGTACATGAAAAGAAGGAAAACTAAAAATGAATGAGCTAACCATCTACTCAGAAATTAGAAAAAGAACAGACTAAGCTCAATGAGAAAAGGGAAGTAATAATAAGGAAAAAAGCCAAAATTACTAAGTAGAAAACAATGATACAATTGAGAAAATCAAGGTGGCCAACATATTGTTCTTTAAAAAAAAAAGAAAAGCAAGTAGGAGGACTCTACTACCTCATTTCAAGATGTACTGCAAAGCTACTGTAATCAAGAAGGTGTGGTAATGGCAAAAGAACAGGCATATAGGTCAGCAGAACAGAAATCCACACATACATGGTCAGTTTATTTTTTACAAAATGCAAATGCAAACTTAGAGAAAGAATAATATTTTCAATAAATAGTACTGGAACTATTGAACATTTGAACTGTTTTAACTATTTCAATTACTGAACTTTGACTCATACCTTACACTTACACAAAAATTAACTCAAAAGGGCTCATAGACCTATATGTAAAATCCAAAGCTAAAAAATTTCAGAAGAAAACATAAAAGAAAATCACTGTGTCCTTGGAGTAGGCAAAGTTTTTTTTGATATGATGTCAAAAGTTTTTTTTTATATGATGACCCATTTAAAAAAAAGATAAATTAGACTTCATCAGAATTAAAATCTGCTCTGTGAAAGACTGTTGAATAATGAAAAGACAAATAATATACTCAGAGAAAATATTTGCAAGACACACGTTTGACAAAACAAAGTGCATGTATCCAGAATAAATGTTTTAAAATATCTCAAAACCCAGTAATAAGAAAGTAACCCAATTTAAAAATAGGCAAATATTTTTTAACAGCCATTTCAGCCAAAAAGATATTTGGATAGGAAATAAGCAAATGGGAAGATGCTCATCATCATTAGGAACTGGGGAGCCGCAAACTAAAATCACAACACGACACCACTGCACATCTGTCACAATGTCTAAGCTTATAAAGAAGTAAACAAAAACCAACAATACCAAGTGCTGATGAGAATTTGGAACAACTGAAACTCTCATACATGGCTGGTGGGAACGCAAAAATGGTACAGCCACTTTGGGAAACAGTTTGGCAGTTTTTATCAAGTTAGACATACCTTTAACATGTGATCCAGCAAAAAAATCACACCCCTAGGTTTTTATCCAAGAGAAATGAAAATTTATGTTTGCGCTAAAATCTGTATGCAAATGTTTATAGCAGCTTTACTCATAATTGGGTAAAACTAGAAACCCAAATATCCATCAACAGGTAAATAAACAAACTACAATATAGCCATACAATGTAACACTACTTAACACAATATAATATGGCAATCAAAATGAACTAACAACACACATTAGCAGGAACGAATCTCAGATATTAATGTTGGTGATAGAAAGCAAATCACAAAAGAAAACATATAATGTCATTTATATTAGGGTAACAACACAGGCTAAACTAAATAAACAATATATAGTATTATATGTATGTATGTATGTGTATAATAAATATAAAATAAAACTATATAAAATATAAAATATATAATAAAAAATATATAATAAAACTATGAAGAAAAGCAATGAAATAATAAGCACCAGTTTGGGATAGTGTTTAGCTCTAGGCTCAGGAAGAACACATTTGCATCTGAAGATGGGCACATAAAAACCCTCAAAAGTTCTATTATTATTCTTTTTCCTACCTTCACCATTGTATTTTATTTATTATATTGTTAAAATGTTTATTATATTTAATTATTCTTTAAAATGTACATATATTATACATATCCTTTTGAATGTATTCTGTTATTTCATAATTTAACAAAGAAAAACATCTGAATGTATCAAAAGACAATTAAGAGTAATTTGTATTGGATGATCTTGCTCACTGAGAACAACTATAAAAGCTGGACAGAATATATAAATAGCTGTTTGATAGCATTGGGGAACAACCAACACAGGCCAAACTATGCCCTTGAGGCAAGGGACGCATGTGAAGTGATATCCTGCTCACCATGGGATTTTTTCCCCCTGAGGACATGGCACAAAGAAATAGAGACTGAGGAGAAAGTGGCCATCTTACTGCACTAAGGAGACAGAAGTTGGAATTCATGGACACCAAAGCAGCTGATACATACGGGACAATGTATCAGAGAAGGGAATCTCTGAGAAGTAAGTCCAAAAATCTGCATCCAATACTTCTTTTGATCTTGGCCAGCTCCTAAGATGTACATGCACATAGTGAGAATCCAAGAAACTTAGCAGAAAAGAGTAGCTAATAGAGTTAAAATCTGAGCAGAGATTTTAGCAACTGAATGATGTTGGGAAGACAGCAGTTGCTGTTCAAGTCCTCTCAGGGTGAAAAGACTCCAGTAAAAACCTTAGGCTTTTAGTTGAGACCCCAGAAAAGCCATACCCTGGGCATAAAGTCTACACATTAAGAGTAAGTTCTATGACCTAGGAATAAGGACTGTGCTCCTGGGTAAATCCAACCCATGAGAGGATCAAGGTATTTGGACAATACTCTACCTTCCAGAAAAAAAATTTAATCCTTTTTGTAGGAAGACTACGTCATCTGAAGCTTCAACAAGTTTTCACACACAATGATAGGCATGCAATAAAAATTACAAAGAATGCTTGAGAAAGGACCAGATGCTTAAAAATCAAGAGAAAAATAGACCCATACACAATTCAGATATTGGAGTTACCAGATAGGGACTTGAAAAAACTATGATTAATATATTCAAGAAAATACATAGTATATTTCACCAGAAACCTGGAAATCTATAAGAAACAGTTAAATAAAATCCTAAAAAGTCAATAGATGGATTTAATAGCTGATTAGACAAACAAAACAGAGTATTTATGAACTAGAGGACAGGCTACAAGACAATATATAGATTGAAACACTGCAAGATTTTTTTAAAAAGGATTTAAAAAGAGAAGAAATGGATCTTTAAAAACTCATAAGAGACATGTAACACTGTGAAGAAGTCTAACATATATATAGTAAGGTTCCAAGAAGAAAAGAGAATGAGACAGAAGCAAATGGGACAGGCATAAAACCAAATTAAAGAAGCTCTATGAGTCCCAAAAAGATAAATACACACAAAGCCACACTTAAGCACATCTGAGTCAAAATGATAAAATCCAAAGATAGAATATATCTCTAAAATGGCTAGAGAGGTGAAAACTCATTATTTTCATAGGAATAACACTAAGACCTACAGCTGACTTGTCAGCAGAAACAATGGACGCCAGAAGATAATGGAACACATGCCAACCTAGAATCTAGGCTCTGTAAATATCCTTCAAAAATGAAAATGAAATAAGGGTGTCTTCCAACAAAAATAAATAAATGGATATTTTCTTTATACTTTGGGTTATAATCTAGTACTATTTTACTTATTATTATTTTGCTCAAATTGTTCCAGCTTTGGCCACTGGGAGCTCTTCATTTGACTCCTGTCTTTTGACATAATCTCATCTTTTTTTTTTTACTACTTCTTTATTTCACCACAAGATGATTCAGCCTCATCTTGTATATTTTCTGTCCCAATTTTAGTCAGATATTTCTCCAAGGAGCCCTGGTTTCTTTGAGAATATTAAAAACAAAGGTCTGGATGCTAGGGTACTTGCTGTTAATTAGGAGTTCTCCTAGGCCTTCTCAGCTGACACAGCAAGGAAATATAATGTGTGAATACTAACCTGTGTGTGTGTATATCCACATATTTATTTATAAATATTTATAAATATATATTTCTATATGTAACCTTCTGTATCTATATTAAGTCAAACATGAGTTCAGACTGATGTAAGGAGACATATTCAATTTCTATGGTAACCATTAAAAGAATAAGAATGTAAAACTAGCAAGGTAATGGAAGGAAAATGGAATAATAAAAAATAATTAGTCCCAAAGAAGGCAAGAAAGGAGAAATAAAGGAACAAAAACTCAATGAGACAAATAGAAAACAAAGGGCTAGATGGTAAATTTAAACATAAAGAACAATTAACAGTGAGTGCCAGAAAAAAAATCAATGGGACATTCACCTCTCCAGGTGCACTTTTACCCTTCTCCACCCTGTTCTTTGCTTGGGGTGGACTTCCACAGACTATGACAATGTATTCCTCACCTTCTAGCTTCTTGTTGGGTTTGGCCAATGCAGATCCACAGCAAGACATCACCCTCAGAGGTCCAGTTGGGCTGGGTATGTCCTCTGACTAGTCATTGCTTTTCTCCAACTGGCCTCCTCTCCAGGAATTTCCTTCTGGAGTCTAGAAACCACTTCCTCTAGCCATCCTTTCAGGCTTATAGGTGTTCATAGTTTTGCTTTTATTAGTATCAAGTTATCCCTTGGTGGTCCCCTATACACTGCCCAAACCTTAATAAACAGTCCCTTCATAAAACCCTTCTTGAATTATACTAATTTCAATGTGCCATCTGTTTCTAATTTGGATTTGGACTGTCACAGTGATTGTACAACCAGGAAATAGTCCCTCAACATGCGATTCTGGAACTCAGTTGCTCACACTTTGAGGAACACACTGATAGCCTTGCTGGGAAGAATTAGGAAATGGGTAATCCGTGGCGTGTGGTCGCATCATCATTAGTCAGATTATCCACAGTGGCAGCATGTGAGGAAAGGTAGGTGGAGGACAAGGCATTAAGAGACCAGGTGGCTTAATTGCTATGGCAACAATAGAGATTATAAAATAGTGGGACCAACTGGATTCTTTTTACCATCCTAAAAAGTATACATAGAGAAAAGGAGAAAATAAAAATTATGACAATACAGTTAAAAAGACACATGGAAAACCAGAATGCCTCCATGGTGGCACTGAAGGGGTCCCTTGTTTCCAGTAATTGCAGAGCAAATATGGCTATGAACCAAGCCAAAGGTCTGATTTTAAGGGTTGTAGATTTGCAGCACCAATTAAATGCTTAGCCCTGTCAAGTCTCTTACACCCAGGCAAGGTTAATATGTGGGAGGAGTGGAACTCTGAGACAGGATACCCAAGGGCAGACATGATGGGGCTAAGAATTCTGAACCTCCCTACTCCTCCAAACCTCTTTTGTTGGCCAAAAGAACTAGCTCTCCTCTGCATAAAAGCCTTCAATGATTACACCCAGGGCAGTGGCCCCATAAACTGAGGCCAATTCTCCTTATGTTCCATCTCACCTTTTATAAGTGTCAAGCCCATAACAAGGGCCAGATGGAACGTATAAGGCTTGCTCCAGGAGAAGATGGTGTAGGTAGTTGAAGAGTTACAAAAACTTGCCAAGGGGTAAAATCAAGAATTTAGGGAAAATGTGTGGCAGTGGATTATAAAGATGTTAGAAAAGTGATTCTCAAAGTGTGGCCCGTGGGTCAGTAGTGTCAGCGTAACTTGTGAATGTGTTAAAATGCAGATTCTTGGGCCTCACCTCAGATCTATAGAATCATAAACTGTAAGAGGTGGCCCAGAAATGTTTTAACAAGGTTTCCAGGTGATTCTGTCTCACCCTAAAGTTTGAAAGCCATTGATATAATAGATCCATTATATTCCCATTTCCTGAATCTTAGACCCCTGTCTATAGCATTACTGCTCAAAGCTGTGAGAACTCAGATCAGAAGCTCTGGCATTATCTAGGAGCTTGTTAGAAAATGCAGAGTCTTGGGCCCCCCCACCCCCCGACTTACAGAATCAAATTCTGCATTTAAAAAGATCCCAGGTGATTTGCATTAAAATTTGAGAAGTCCTGTTCTGCAGCAGTGATCCCCAAACTTTAGCAGGTATCAGAGTCACTGTATTTTGAGAACTTCTGTGCTGTGTAAGCCTGCTCACTTTTTCCTAACTATAGCCCTCAGGAAGACCTGGAGGACACTCCCCTCACTCAGACATTAAGAAGTTTTTGAAGAGCTCTGTGGTGACTGTCATCTATACCCTGGAGAGATATATATAGTAACCTCTAGTGTGGTTACTGTCTATCAATGCAGAAAGATGTTACAGAATCATTTACTATATTCTCCAAGCTGTACTACTGTCCCTGTGACCAACTTACATTGTGATTATGAATTATTGAGGGTGCATATCACCAAGAATCAAGTGCCTTGAGAGAACGGTGGAGTAGATTTCTAAAGGCTCAGTTCCAGTGCCAACAGGAAGAAAATGCCCTCCAAACAGTATATACTTTAAGTCCAAGGTCACTATATGGTACCATTTCCCCCACGGCCAGGATGCATGGGTCTGAGAACAAAGGGCCAGCGGTGGAAGTGGTCCCTCTCACTATTGCACCTAATCATTCACTAGACAACTTTTTTGCTTTCCCCCTTTGCAACTGTAGTCTCAAGAGATCTTAAGGTTCTGGTGTCCAAGTAGTAGTTCTCCCACCAGGAAGCTTGGTCATGGTTCCAGTGAACTCGAAGCTGAGATTTACCCTGGTCACATCAGCCTCCTCGTGCCACCAAACAGACAGAGAAGAGGTTCTGCAGCACGGCGGAGGTAACCGAGCCTGATGGCTGGGAAATGCTGTCACTGCTACACAGGGGGCGGTGGAGGACTTTGCTTAGGGGACCTCTTATTTCTCTCTAGCTCTGAAATTCTAGTCAGTGGAAAATCGACAACCCAGTACTGTCAAGAACACCAAAAAAATCAGATCCTACAGGGATGAAGGTATGAAGTCATTCCGCCAGGTAAACTGAGGTGCTGTTTGTTGGGGGGTGGGGGACAAAGGGAAACTGGATTGAGTGATGGAGGAAGCTAGCCGTGACGACCGGCCTAGGCCCCATTACCAGCTATAAAAATGGGACCATAACAGCTGTGCTTAGGGTGCTTTACCATTTGCTCCCCTGTATTGGTTTCAGTTTCTAGTTAACAGATTATCACAAATTTAGCCTTTTAAAACAACAGCCATTTCTGAGCTCACATTTCTTTAGGTCAGAAGTCCAGGCATGGCATACACAGCTGGGTTCTCTGCTTAAAGTCTCAAATGGCTAAAATTAAGGTGCTTGGCTGCATTCTCATCTGGAGCTCAGGGTGCTCTTCCAGCTCACAGGGTTGTGGCAGAATTCAGTCCCCTGTGGCCATAGGATTCAGGCCTCCACCTCCCTTCACCAGAAGGAGGCCTGGCCCTGATTAAGTCAGGCTCACCCAGGATAATCTCCCTTTCACACCTGATTTGAGACCCTAAGTAGCTTTGCAAAATCCCTTCACAGCAGTACCTAGATTAGTGTTTGAATAACTGAGAGAAGGTGTGTGGACACCAGGGAGCAGGAATTTTGAAAGGCCATGTCCAAATTCTGCCTATCACTCCTCTCCTCACTTTCACCTGATTCCTTATCTGAAGAGCAGCAGTGGTAGTAATGTCCTAGGTTTCAGGAGGGATTATGTGGATCGAGATTGCCTTGTGATAAAACGGTAGCCCACGGGGATTTTGTGCGTCCTGTTGAAGGGAAGATGAATTTTTCGCCCAGATGAAGGATAAGAGCATGTACTGAGGGAGGAAAGAGATGAACAGTGCCAGATAGATGGTTTGTCCCTCCTGTCCTCCTGTCCTCCTGTCCTACTGCTGTCCCAGTAGACGATCTATGTTGATTACATGGATGGGTTCCCTCTGCCCTCTGGCTGTTTGGTTTATTTAGTGCGGAACAGGAGGTGAGAGGCGGTAGGGAGAGTAAGGTCAGGTTATTTATTTCCCAGGCCTCCTCCCTGCATGCTGCCTGAAGCTGTCCATGTCCTTCAACTGAGGGTTTCTGCTCCCAATAGGGCAGCTATGTTACCTGGCCCCCTCTTCTTGGATTTCGGTAACCACGCCCCATCACCTTCATCCTTTTAGGCCTAGGCATGGTAACAGATGTGCTGTTACTAACCCTAGGTTGCTGCATTATTTCTGTACACCCTGTATTTCCCCTACAGCCTGCCCACACCCTTTATTAAATCTCCTGAATTATCCCAATTTGAATGTGCCATCTGTGTTCTGTTTGGACTCTGACTGATGCAAGAACCTATCAAGAGATAGACACAGGAGCGTGGCAGATGGAGATACAAATATTACTTTTATTACCACTACAGCTGATCCTGGACAATATGGCTTAGGTTTGTTAGGCAAGCAGGTTTGCTAATAGCTCACCCCCGACGTCAGCCCTCTGAGAGCTTGCCTCTGTAAACTTACGGAGCAGAGGAGCGGAGTGGGAAGTGTGCTTTCACAGAGAGTGGGCAGGATGGGATTGACACGAGCATTCTGGCCCTCATGTCTGCCTAAGCTACAAACCAGTTGAGTCACTTGCCTTCCCCTGGGGAAGACCGAGAAGTGGGAGCAGGTTGCTGGGAGCTTTCCACATGGAGGGCAGGCCTCCTTCTACACAAGAAGCTTGTAGAAAGCTTGTAAACGACAGCACTCCTTCAACACTTTGAATAGCAAACGATACTTTAGATAAAGGGAAAGGTAAGCAAAAAATCCAGACTTTTAACAGAGTCCTGAGCATCTGTTTTCTGGCAAATGACATTCATAGTGTCTTCCTCAATGCTGGGGGCGGGGTGGGGGACGGCTGTAATTAAGGGTTTAAAAGATAACAAAAGAGAAAATATTTTGAAAATGACTAAGCAAGGAAGAGCAGCATTTTGAGTTAACTCTTAAAATTATTGTCTCAAATAATATTAACTGAGTTACATATTCAGAATTCATATAAGGAAAACACTTATAAACTGATTAATAAAAACCCTTAGAATCCAATTGGGAAGTGGACAAAGGCTATAAAAAAGCAATTCATAGAAGAGGGAATGGTATGACAAATACACATCTGGGGAGATGGTCAACCTCAGTAATGACTAAGGACTTGATTTTTTAAAATTCTTTTTTCCTCTTCAGATTGGTGAAAAGCTTAAAAACTGACATCTTTCAGTGTTGATGAAGATGCAGCAAAACTGGCACTCTTACAGGCTGTTAGGAATGCAAAAAAAGCATATACAAGGATGCTTATTGCTTGAAATAGTGGTGAACTGGAAGCAATCTTGTCCATCACAAGGGGAATGATACAAATCTTCATATTTTGAAACAAAATGCAGTTAAAAGGATGGCCAGAGAAAAGGAGAGAGAACATTAAGGTAGATTGAGTTTATATATACTTTTCCCAAGGAAAGCCTTCTTATATTTATTGGATATATATTGGAAAGGAAACAAATTGAAAAAATATATACATATACCACCATGGATAGAGCTCATGAGTGTAAGAATTAAACAAGGGAAGGGTAGGATTCTGTAGTCAGGGTTACCGAGTTTTTCAAAATTTCAAATATAAAAAACCTTTCTGACTATTCACACCTGTTCCCTTTGAGTCACATATACACTGGTTGTATTTAAGTTTAAAGTTTGCATGTGGATGGGTGTATAGTTAGTTAATACTCCAGTAGTTAAGGCTTCTTAGGCTTCAAGAGCCTTCTTTCTTTGGGTTACTAATAACAGGCATCTGTAAGGGAGGGGCACGAGGAAAATTTCTGGATGTGATCCAACCACCCAGTAATAGAACAGGAAACTAAAGATACAGGGCCAGTTATAGGCATCGCCTTTTAAAGATAAGGGGTATAACGTGAAACAGCAAATATTATAATATTCTTCCAAGAATATAGATGATTGCTTATGCCAACACAAATTTCAAAGAGTGACTCAATGCTGTTTTGTATAATGAGTGCTATTCAATGTACTGTGTGTGTAAGATGATTCTGTTTAAATGTGCTGAAATTTTATAGAATCATAATGTACAGTTATTTCCCTATGATATGCTTGGACACAATAGAAACCTATGAAAGAAAAATTTTACCAAAGATTTAGTTTCGTTTTTGGCCCAGTTACAAGCTATCATGAATCCATGTGATATAGACTATTACTGGTTTAATTGAGTAAAGTAGCAAAGTTAAATTCTGAAGCCTTAGAAATGCAGGCTCAATTGCTCCAAAAAAAAAAAAAAGAGTAACAGTTGAATGTTGATATTCTTAAATCTAGGCAGTTGTAACTGCTGAACACATGGTTGGGTGTGAAAATATATAACATGATATATGGAATCTGACTTGAGCATGCGATATAAAAATGATAAAAAGACTGTTAGCTCAAAAAAGAAAGTTAAATAGAAATGAAGATGCTCTTGTATTAGAGCAAGGTAGGAAAGAGCTTAATGAAGATTAGAGGAAATAAAAGCCATCAGCACAACCTCATGACTTTGAAAGATAAAGATTCCCAGTCAGATGCCGAAATCCTTAAGTGGCTGTGGGTTCATCCAGCACATCCTAACAAGATATATGAAATTACCCAAATTCATAAGATAGTATAAATATATAGCCCTAGTGCACAGGGTTCAGGTCTTTGAATTGAAGAAATTAAATTTTACCAAGAGAATCAAGCACCTGAAATGTGCACAGTGTTGGATCTTGGGATGGGAAAAGCAAGTTAGTTCTGGGACATCTTGTTTTTGGAAAGAGTTAAGATGGAGCAAGAAGACCAGCCTGGTTAACTCCCTCCCAGAGGTTCCAAGTGCTGCCCACAGTGCCTCTCGAGGTTTTTCTTTGCCACTTTGCTCTCTAGTTAGCTTTATCCTCTCAGGCTGACTGTCCCACGAGGTGTAGTACCATCAGGAAGGAGAAAGGAGGGAACAGATGGTGGGTAGGCAAGCTACAACGTCTGTAACAGGTACTGTGGTTGGTCCAGCTTGGGTCAGATGCCCCATGGACTAATTATTGGGCTTGGAAGAGAGAATCATCTAAGAAGCTGGCAGAACCCATTTACCTCTTAAGGAAAAGCAGTGGTAAAAGTGATATTGTTCCCCCAAACAGGGAGCTGTTCCCAGAAGAAGAGATCCTTTATTAGTTATTGGTTGCTGTTAACAAATTATCTCCAAACTCAGTGGCTTAAAACAACAAACATTAACCATCAGAGAGTTAGCTGGGTGCTTTTGACTCAAACCTTATCTGTCACAAGGCTGCAATCAAGACGTTGGCTGGGGAACAGCCTGCAGGCACAGTGGGAGTGAATCTACACCAGGTTCACTCTTGTGACTGTAGGCAGGCCTCAGGTCTTTGCTGGCTGTTGACCAGAGACTTCAGTCCTTTCACACAGTCTTTCCAAGGGCAGGTGGTTTTCCTCAAGAGCAAGTGAGTGAGAGAATGAGAGAGGACCCAAGAATGAAGCCA
Organism: Smutsia gigantea; assembly: GCA_032199065.1. NCBI lineage: Eukaryota > Metazoa > Chordata > Mammalia > Pholidota > Manidae > Smutsia > Smutsia gigantea. Next base: position 95,627 of record JAVSCE010022607.1, on the reverse strand, counting down.
GAGCCTTTTTGTGACCTCATCTCTGAATGACACTGCCGTTTTGCTGTATTCTATGTGTTAAAAGTTAGTTCTAGGCCCGGTCCACATTTAGTGGGGGGAGTGTGAAGACTGGGAGGTGGAGATCACTGGGGGCTTATTTAACAGGTTGCCTACCATAGGTTCTGAGCAGGTAATGCAATAAAAGACCACTATATTGAGCAGGGACACATTGAATCTAAAATGTGATAGTTATAGTCTAATGCAAACAAGCTGAGTCTGTAGAAAAACCTTGTGACGGTGATGATACTACAAGGATATTAATATAAAATGCGCTAACAGGTTGCAGTAATGCATACACATCTTTAAAATTTGTTTTTATTAAATATAAAGCATACAAAATATTTATAAAATATATGTAAGATATAAAGAATAGTCATGAAGGAGATACAAAATCACATCAACCGGAGTAAGAAAAAGGAATGGCCATTACTTTCAAGGCCCCTTAAACTCTCCCTACCCTCCTCTAGAGATCACCATCGTCCTGAATTTTGTGATCACTACTCACTTGCCCTTCATCAGAGTTTTACCACAGATGTTCATATCCTTACACAAGATATTGTTTGGTTTTCTCTGCTTTTGATTTTATATAAATGGAGTCATGCTGTATTTCTCTGTGATTTGCTTCTTTCACTCAAGATTATGTTTCTGAGATTTATCCATGTGATGTGTTCACACTGATGTTTTCAATGTGAACCCAAATGGCACTAGACTTTTCATATATTACTCTAATACAAGAGTAAAATCAGCTTTATCATTTAAGCCACCAGCTTTCTCTTGGCTTTTATATTCAAAACTGAATGGCTATACCGCAACTCATCTATATGTGTATTGATGGACATTTGGGTTATTTTCCATATTTTTGCTACATAAATAGTGCTATGAACATCACTGAACTTGTTTCCTGGTACACTTAGGCAAAAGTTTCTCCAAGGGATGCACCTGGGAAAGGAGCTATGGATCAAAGATATGAAATTTCAGCTTTAACACCCAGTTGTTTTCCAAAGTGATTGTAGTGGTCTATACGTCTGCCAGCAGTGAATAAACATTCCAGTTTTTCCAAATCCTGTCCAACATTTGATGTCTGACACTTTAATTTTTGCCAGTCTGTAAAGTATAAAATGGAGCTCCATTGAGGTTTTGATTTGTATTTCACATATGACTTGTGTGGGGAAGTTGGGGTTCCTATGGCCAGGTTCCTCACTGAATTAAACCACCTGATGATGTAAGTGGTCTGTTGCTAGGCTACCACTTCCACACCTTTAGGCAATAAGCTATTATTGTGCTATATAGAGAGCTCGGCCCAGTGCTCTGCGTGGGGAGAACAGGCCGGGTAATAAATCCTTTCACCCCAAAGAACATTCTGCTGTCAATTTCTTTGGTCACATTGAATCCATAGCGAACTTGCCCGGGGCTGAAACCCATTGGCAGGACAACTTGAAATATATGTTGTTTTTTTTACCACATTGGCAAAGTGCAATTCAGTGATCAAATGAGATCTGAACTCTACACTCAAATTTTAGCCATCTTCCATGTAACTACAAATTGTTGTTACCTTAATGCATCATCATACCTGTGCAAGTTCTTTGGTTAAAAGTTAAATGCAATAGACTTCCGGGAAGATGGCGGCGTGAGCAGGGCGGCAGAAATCTCCTCCCAACACTATATTTATCTACAAAAATACAGCAAATACAACTATTCCTAAAAGAGAGACCAGAATACACAGAAAAGCGCACAGCGTGCAGCTACACCTGAGAGGACTTGGCACCCCACACGGCAGGTAAGATACGGAGCCGCGACCCGGCGGGACCCGAGCACTCACCCACCCCAGCGCATCGGCGGGAGGAGAGGATTCAGAGCCAGGAGGGAGTGGAAGTAGAGGCCCGCGAAATAACCAGCCCTGGTGATCTGTGCGGGGAACGCTGACACATCTAGCATGGTGTAGTGGAGATTGGAGAGACAGAGGGTGCAGGATCTGAGTGGGGAACGCGCCAGGGTGCTTGCAGCCAGCTCCTGGAAAGGAAAAAAAAAAAAAGAAAAGTGCGTGCTTTCTTCAGCAGTCTTAAAGAGACAGGAACCCAGCAGAGGAGCTGGATCGCCCCAGCACACTCAGCCCAGCGGGCTGGGAGTCCTGGGGAGTTTTGGACCCCTTAGCTGGCAACTGGGAAAGCGTGGCCACACTTAGACTTCTCACTGAGATCAAGAGCCTCCCATTGTTCCCACCCCGGCCAGAGCTATAAAGAGCCCTGCAGAGTGGTGGAATATTGGGGCAACAGTGCCACCTACAGCATCCCCACAGAATCTACTCCCGGTGGGCGTTTTTTGTTTGTTTTTTCTTTTCTCATTTCTTTCTTTCTTTCTTTTTTTTCTCTTTTTAAAGTCTTAAAGAGCGCAGCTGACATACGTGACAACCACCAGTGACCACTTCTATACCATGAAAAGACAGAGGAATATGGTCCAGACTAAAATCAACCAGACAACCCCAGAGAGGGAGCCTGAAGGGATGGAAATGCACAGTCTTCCTGAAAAAGAATTCAGAATAAAAGTCATAACAATGCTGATGGACCTACAGAGAAATGTGCAAGAGCTGAGGGAGGAAGTGAGGGAAGTGAGGAAAGATAATGCAGAAATCAGACAAGCCATTAACGGGCTTAACAGCAGACTGGATGAGATGCAAGAGACTGTTAATGGAATAGAAATCAGAGAACAAGAATACAGAGAAGCTGAGGCAGAGAGAGATAAAAGGATTTCTAAGAATGAAAGAATATTAAGAGAACTGTGTGACCAATCCAAACGGAACAATATTCGCATTATAGGAGTACCAGAGGAAGAAGAGAGAAAAAAAGGGATAGAAAGTGTCTTTGAAGAAATAATTGCTGAAAACGTTCCCATGCTGGGGAAGGAAATAGTCTAGCAGTCCACAGAAGCCCACAGATCTCCCAACACAAGGGACCCAAGGAAGACAACACCAAGACACATAAAAATTAAAATGGCAAAGATCAAAGATAAAGACAGAGTACTAAAGGCAGCTAGAGAGAGAAAAAAGATCACCTACAAAGGAAAACCCATCAGACTATCATCAGACTTCTCAACAGAAACCTTACAGGCCAGAAGAGAATGGCATGATATATTTAACGTTATGAAACAGAAGGGCCTCGAACCAAGAATATTGTATACAGCACGATGATCATTTAAATATGACGGAGGGATTAAACAATTTCCAGACAAACGAAAGTTGAGAGTTTGCCTCCCATAAACCACCACTACAGGATATCTTAAATGGACTGCTCTAGAGGGAAGCACCCCTAAGGCTAAAAAGATGTCACCAGAGAAAATGAAATCATAGCAAAGAAAGCAGACCATCCAAATACTAATTAAAGGCAAAGAATAAAACACATAGAATATAAAGAATGGAGGAGGAAGAATAAGAAGGGAGAGAAATAATGAAACATCAGACGGTGTTTACAATAACTTAACAAAAAAGTTAAGTGAGATTGTTAGATAGTAAAGAAGCAACCCTTGAACCTTTGGTATCCACGAATCTAAAGCCAGCAATGGCAATAAGTACATATCTATCGATAATCACCCCAAATGTAAATGGACTCAATGCACCAATCAAAAGACACAGAGTAACAGAATGGATAAAAAAGCAAGACCCATCTATATGCTGCTTACAAGAGACTCACCTCAAACCCAAAGATATACACAGACTATAAGTGAAGGGATGGAAAAAGATATTTCATGCAAACAACAGAGAAAAAAGCAGGTGTTGCAGTACTTGTATCAGACAAAATAGACTTAAAAACGAAGAAAGTAGCAAGAGATAAAGAAGGACATTACATAATGATAAAGGGGTCTGTCCAACAAGAAGATATAACCATCATAAATATATATGCACCCAACACAGGAGCGCCAGCATATGTGAAACAAATACTAACCGAATTAAAGGAGGAAATAGACAGCAATGCATCCATTTTAGGAGACTTCAACACACCACTCACTCCAAAGGACAGATCAGCCAGACAGAAAATAAGTAAAGACACAGAGGCACTGAACAACACACTAGAACAGATGGACCTAACAGACATCTACAGAACTCTGCACCCAAAAGCAACAGGATACACATTCTTCTCAAGTGCACATGGAACATTTTCCAGAATAGACCACATACTAGGCCACAAAAAGAACCTCAGTAAATTCAAAAATATTGAAATCCTACCAACCAACTTCTCAGATCACAAAGGTGTAAAACTAGAAATAAATTTTAGAAAGAAATCAAAAAGGCTCACAAATACATGGAGACTTAACAACATTCTCCTAATTAATCAATGGGCTAATGACCAAATCAAAACAGAAATCAAAGAATATATGGAGACTAATGACAACAACAACACAAAGCCACAACTTCTGTGGGACGCAGCAAAGGCAGTTCTAAGAGGAAGTATATTGCAATGCAGGCCTATTTAAAGAAGGAAGAACATTCCCAAATGAATAGTCTAAAGACACAATTACTGAAATTGGAAAAAGAAGAACAAATGAGGCCCAAAGTCACCAGAAGGAGGGACATAATAAAGATCAGAGAAGAAATAAATAAAATTGAGAAGAATAAAACAATAGAAAAAATCAATGAAACCAAGAGCTGGTTCTTTGACAAAATAAACATAATAGATAAACCCCTAGACAGACTCATTAAGAGAAAAAGAGAATCTACACACATAAACAGAATCATAAATAAGAAAGGAAAAATAATGACGGACCCCACAGAAATACAAAGAATTATAAGAGAATATTATGAGAATCTATATGCTAACCAGCTGGAAAACATAGAAGAAATGGACAACTTCTTAAAAAAATACAACCTCCCAAGACTGACCAAGCAAGAAACAGGAAAACCAAACAGACCAATCACCAGCAACGAAATTGAATCGGTAATCAAAAAACTACCCAAGAACAAAACCCCCAGGCCTGATGGATTCACCTCTGAATTCTACCAGACATATAGAAAAGAAATAACACCCATTCTCCTTAAAGTTTTCCAAAAAATACAAGAGGAGGGAACACTTCCAAACTCATTCTATGAAGCCAGCATCACTCTAATACCAAACCGGGCAAAGACCTCACCAAAAAAGAAAATTACAGACCAATATCCCTGATGAACGTAGATGCAAAAATACTCAACAAAATATTAGCAAACCGAATTCAAAAATACATCAAGAGGCCAGTGGAACAGAATAGAAAATCCAAACATTAACCCAAACATATACAGTCAATTAATATTTGATAAAAGTGCCTTGGATATACAATGGGGAGATGACAGCCTCTTCAGCAGCTGGTGTTGGAAAAACTGGACAGCTACAGGTAAGAGAATGAAACTGGACTACTGTCTAGCCCCATACACAAAGGTAAACTCAAGGTGGATCAAAGACTTGAATGTAAGTCATGAAACCATAAAACTCTTAGAAAAAAACATAGGCAAAAATCTCTTGGACATAAACATGAGCAACTTCTTCATTAACATATCTCCCCGGGCAAGGGAAACAAAAGCAAAAATGAACAAGTAGGACTATATCAAGCTGAAAAGCTTCTGTACAGCTAATCCAATTAAGAAATGGGCAGAGGACATGAATAGACACTTCTCCAAAGAAGAAAGTCAGATGGCCAACAGGCACATGAAAAGATGCTCCACATCGCTAATCATCAGAGAAATGCAGATTAAAACCACAATGAGATATCACCTCACACCAGTGAGGATGGCCAACATCCAAAACACAAACAACAACAAATGTTGGCGAGATGTGGAGAAAAGGGAACCCTCCTACACTGCTGGTGGGACTGCAAATTAGTTCAACCATTGTGGAAAGCAGTATGGAGGTTCCTCAAAAAACTCAAAATAGAAATACCATTTGACCCAGGAATTCCACTCCTAGGAATTTACCCTAAAAATGCAGCAGCCCAGTTTGAAAAAGACATATGCACCCCTATGTTTATCGCAGCACTATTTACAATAGCCAAGAAATGAAGCAACCTAAGTGTCCATCAGTAGATGAATGGATAAAGAAGATGTGGTACATATACACAATGGAATATTATTCAGCCATAAGAAGAAAACAAATCCTACCATTTGCAACAACATGGATGGAGCTAGAGGGTATTATGCTCAGTGAAATAAGCCAAGCCGAAAAAGACAAGTATCAAATGATTTCACTCATATGTGGAGTATAAGAACAAAGAAAAAAACTGAAGGAACAAAACAGCAGCAGACTCACAGAACCCAAGAACGGACTAATAGTTACCAAAGGGAAAGGGATTGGGGAAAATGGGCGGGAAGGGAGGGATAAGAGGGAAAAAGGGGCATTACGATTAGCAGATATAATGTTGGGGGGTCAGGGGGAGGGCAGTACAACTCAGAGAAGACAAGTAGTGATTCTATTGCATCTCATTACGCTGATGGACAGTGACTGTAATGGGGTTGGTGGGGGGGACCTGATGAAGGGGTAGTTTAATAACTGTAATATTGCACATGTAATTGTAGATTAATGCTAATAAAATAAATTATATTAAAAAAATAATAAATAAAAAAATAAACATACCAAAAAAAATACATCAAGAGGATCATACACCATGATCAAGTGGGATTCATCCCAGGGATGCAAGGATGGTACAACATTCGAAAATCCATCAACATCATCCACCACATCAACAAAAACAAAAACAAAAACCACATGACCATCTCCATAGATGCTGAGAAAGCATTTGACAAAATTCAGCATCCATTCATGATTAAAACTCTCAACAAAATGGGTATAGACGGCAAGTACCTCAACATCATAAAGGCCATATATGACAAACCCACAGCTAACATCATACTTAACGGCGAGATGCTGAAAGCTTTTCATCTAAGATCGGGAACAAGACAGGGATGCCCATTCTCCACTGTTATTCAACATAGTAGTGGAGGTCCTAGCCACGGCAATCAGACAAAACAAAGACATACAAGGCATCCAGATTGGTAAAGAAGAAATCAAGTTGTCACTATTTGCAGATGACATGATATTGTACATAAAAAACCCTAAAGACTCCACTCCAAAACTACTAGAACTAATATCTGAATTCAGCAAAGTTGCAGGATACAAAATTAACACACAGAAATCTGTTGCTTTCCTATACACTAATGATGAACTAACAGAAAGAGAAATCAGAAAAACAATTCCATTCACAATTGCATCAAAAAGAATAAAATACCTAGGAATAAACCTAACAAAGGAAGTGAAAGACCTGTACTCTGAAAACTACAAGACACTCCTAAGAGAAATTAAAGAGGACACTAACAAATGGAAATGCATCCCATGCTCTTGGCTAGGAAGAATAAATATTGTCAAAATGGCTATACTACCTAAAGCAATCTACAGATTCAACGCAATCCCTATCAAACTACCAACAGCTTTCTTCAATGAACTGGAACAAATAATTCTAAAATTCATATGGAACCACAAAAGACCCCGAATAGCCAAAGCAATCCTGAGAAGGAGGAATAAAACAGGGGAATTACACTCCCTGACTTCAAGCTCTACTACAAAGCCACAGTAATCAAGACAATTTGGTATTGGCACAAAAACAGACCCACAGACCAGTGGAACAGAATAGAAAATCCAAACATTAACCCAAACATATACAGTCAATTAATATTTGATAAAGGAACCTTGGATATACAATGGGGAGATGACAGCCTGTTCAGCAGCTGGTGTTGGAAAAACTGGACAGCTACATGTAAGAGAATGAAACTGGACTACTGTCTAGCCCCATACACAAAGGTAAACTCAAGGTGGATCAAAGACGTGAATGTAAGTCATGAAACCACAAAACTCTTAGAAAAAAACATAGGCAAAAATCTCTTGGACATAAACATGAGCAACTTCTTCATGAACCTATCTCCCCGGACAAGGGAAACAAAAGCAAAAATGAACAAGTGGGACTATATGAAGCTGAAAACCTTCTGTACAGCAAAGGACACAATCAGTAGAACAAAAAGACATCCTACAGTATGGGAGAATATATTCATAAATGACATATCTGATAAAGGGTTGACATCCAAAATATATAAAGAACTCACACACCTTAACAAATAAAAAGCAAATAGTCCAATTAAGAAATGGGCAGAGGACATGAATAGACACTTCTCTAAAGAAGAAATTCAGATGGCCAACAGGCACATGAAAAGATGCTCCACATCACTAATCTTTAGAGAAATACAGATTAAAACCACAATGAGATATCACCTCACACCAGTGAGGATAGCCAACATCCAAAACACAAACAACAACAAATTTTGGTGAGGATGTGGAGAAAAGGGAACCGTCCTACACTGCTGGTGGGACTGCAAATTAGTTCAACCATTGTGGAAAGAAGTATGGAGGTTCCTCAAAAAACTCAAAATAGAAATACCATTTGACCCAGCAATTCCACTCCTAGGAATTTACCCTAAGGATGCAGCAGCCCAGTTTGAAAAAGACATATGCACCCCTATGTTTATCGTAGCACTATTTACAATAGCCAAGAAATGGAAGCAACCTAAGTGTCCATCAGTAGATGAATGGATAAAGAAGAAGTGGTACATATACACAATGGAATATTATTCAGCCATAAGAAGAAAACAAATCCTACCATTTGCAACAACATAGATGGAGCTAGAGTGTATTATGCTCAGTGAAATAAGCCAAGCCGAAAAAGACAAGTATCAAATGATTTCACTCATCTGTGGAGTATAAGAACAAAGAAAAAATACTGAAGGAACAAACAGCAGCAGACTCACAGAACCCAAGAACGGACTAATAGTTACCAAAGGGAAAGGGACTGGGGAAAATGGGTGGGATGCGAGGGATAAGAGGGAAAAAGGGGCATTACGATTAGCAGATGTAATATTGGGGGGGGGGCACGGGGAGGGCTGTACAACTCAGAGAAGACAAGTAATGATTCTATAGCATCTCATTACGCTGATGGACAGTGACTGTAATGGGGTTGGTGGGGGGGACCTGATGAAGGGGTAGTTCAATAACCATAATATTGCACATGTAGTTGTAGATTAATGATACCAAAATAAATTATATTTTAAAAAAGTTAAATGCAAAGCATCAAGGTTTGTAATAATAACTTAGTGTACTTGCCTATGTTGCAAAGTGGTATAAGGTATAGACAGCCAAATGGTGAAAGAAGAAAATAATTTTTATGGGCAATGTACTCCTTTTGTATTTATTTTGATATTTTGTGTGAAGGTGTTATAAGGGAATTAAGGGGGAGAGTGAGTCATGTACATCCAGTTTATATATCATCTCTGTTGCCGTAAGGGTATAAAAGCAAAAAAAGGAGTGGACCATTAGAGGCTGGACAAATGCTGTTCCTGGTACAGACCCCCGTAGATGGTGGTGCTCTTAAAGTATTAAATAGAATTTGCATACTCACAGATTTACAGTGAAGTTTTAGTAAAGGAATTACCTCCCTTAGATGTCACTCTGTATGCCCAACATTGGACTGTAAATATGCTGAAGTTGGGATTGATTAAAATGTTACACTCAGAGAGGTTACACCCTGATTGGACTATACCCAGGAAACACGTTCCTGGACAAGTCAAAGTTCCAAGTACACCAGCTCCACATGGGGAAGAAATCAGCTGATGAGGAATAGCTCATGGCAATCTGTTCTAGAGGCAGAGCTGAAGAAACAGAACCTGCCAGGCACTTGGATTAACTATGAGCTCAGTCTGGAACCCGCTGTTGGAGTGGGCCTGATTTGGATGGAGGCAAGCAGAACAGACAGTGGAAGGCAGGTGCTCCTAATGTTGCACTTCAAGCTTCCTGCTGTCAAACCAGTACAGAAAACAGATGAAGATGACTTCTATTCATGTATTGTTGGAGGATAAACTTACATTTTTGAAAAGCAATTTAGCACAGACATCAAGAATTTAAACATGTTTCTATTTTTTGACCTTGTAATTCCAGCCTTAGGCACCTGCCCAATCAGTTGCGTGATTGTGGGTGAAAGAAATTCATTCAAATTATCTCCGGAAACATTAAGAAGCTACAGATACAGAAACCCAATTAAGTCTGAACACGTCAGTCCGGGAAGTGCACACACCTGGGGGCAGCTGAGGGTCTGGCAGCGCCGGAAGCTCTAGGAGCACCGGTTTCTCCGCGTACTACCTCTATTTCCTCTGCGCCTGGACGCGGTTACGTCTCTTGCTCTGCCTTTTCTTTACCACTTGACTCTTGCTTCTTTAGTTTCTACTGCCACAGCTTACTTCTACTGACCACCGCTTACTTAGTATTCCTTTGTTTTAACCCTCGAAAGAGGGAATCTGACGGCCAGATCATCTTTCCAAATTAGGCAAGTAATGAGTGTCTTCGGCCAGTCTATGGATCGGCTTCTCTTGGATCAGCTGCTTTTCCACGGTCCACTTAGCTGGGGCTAAAAGGGGACAGGCCGCCCATAGCGGCTGTGTGCGGAGACCAGTGGTGGGGCCCGTTTTCCTTATAAAAGACTTTGGGGCAGGCAACACTGTAACGGACATCGCTACAAAGGGAACCTAAGTTAGAGATTCAGAGATGGGCCCGAGAACTGCAAGTGCTTTTTCTTGCGCGAGCGCGTACATACACGACTGTTGACAAACCCTAGAAGAAGTAAAGAGCAGCTACTCCAATGGCTTTGAAGAATACTGAACATGGGGAAATCCTCACAAAATAATATTAAATGAAAAAGCAGGTCATAATACAGTATGATCGTTATTTTCTGAGAAAAAAACCGCACGTTTACTTTTTAATCTGTTAAGGAAAGCTGTCGGATGGTGGTGCAATAACTTGGTGGTTCGAATGTTCTCGACTAGGTCATCTTCACATGTTCCAAAACGGACACACTTTTTATAAACCGGGAAAAGACCCAGGCGTGGTTAAAGCCCGTGGTCCTCGATTTCAACTGGCCCCAAAGGCGCGCCAGCCCTCTCTTGCCCCCACCCCTCAACCCCCGCCCCGGCCCTCTCCCCGCGCCTCCCCTTCTCCAGCCTGGAAAAGCCGCACTTCCCCGCGGGTCCGCGGTCCCGCCCCTCCCCGCGCGCCCGCCCACCCACTTCCGCCTTCCGCCGCCGGACTCTGCCCGCGCCCGGGCTCCTGCCGCCATGGCTCCGCTGCGCTTCTCTGCCAACGTGTCGTGGCTGTTCCGGGAGTTCCCCAGCCTCCCTGCGCGGCTCCAGGCGGCAGCCAGCGCGGGCTTCGAGGCCGCCGAGATCGGCTGGCCCTATGAGGAGCCGCCGGAGACGCTGGCCCGAGCGGCGCGAGAGGCGGGGCTGCAGCTTGTTCTGATCAACACGCCCCCGGGTGGGCCACGGGATTGGGGCCGGGGCCGGGGCTGGGGGAGGTCCAGGGGGGCCGAGCCCCGGGCTGAGGCCCGTTTTCTCCGCAGGAGACCAGGAGAAGGGGGAGATGGGGCTCGGCGCCGTTCCTGGGAGGCAGGCAGCCTTCCGCGAGGGTCTGGAGCAGGCTGTGCTGTACGCCAAGGCTCTGGGCTGTCCCAGGTATCCTCCCCTCTCCTCTCCCTATGCTGTCCGTGCTCCTCCCCTCTGTGACCCAATCCTGCCGCATGTTCGGGGTCTGGGAGAAGAGGATGCCAGGTTTAAGAGGCTCCGGGGTCAGCGCACTGGCCCGTCTCTGTTCCTCCAGTCCTGGTCCTTCGTAAATAGCCTTTTGTAGTTTCCCTGTTCTGTGTCATTCTCAGTTTGCCAACTCTTCCATGCTGGGATCCCGTGCCAGCTCACTCTGACCAGGGAGATAGCAAAGTAAACAGCGATCCACTGAGGACAGGTCAATTCAAGGCAGCTGTGGGAGAGGAGTGGGCGCCTAACCCTGGGATCAGAGAAAGCTTCTTAAAGGTAGTGATGGTCAAATGGTCTTGAAGGATGTGTGGGCATTTGTTTGCTGTAAGGAGCATTCCATGCAAGAATGCAGCAGCCAGAAGCAAGAGGCTTGATGTGTCCCAAGAGTTCCTGGGGATATACATGTAGCCTCTTGGGGTTGGAAGTGGCTGAGAAAGATCAGGTGGTGACAGGGAGGCAGAAGGCTCAGAGTGGGGCTGATCAAATCAATGTCAAATCCTGCAGAGGGCAAATAGGCAGAGGAGGACCTGGCAACAGGGACACTTAGTGGTGTGTGTGTAGCAGGTAGTGGGGCAGGAAACAGATGGGAAGAAGCTAAAAACAGATGCAAGGACCAGAACAGACAAGCAGCACAGGGCACTTAAAAGGGTAAGGGTCAACATGATTTTGAAAGAGTGAGACTTCAGCATGTTTATAAGTTGAGAAGGGCCACGGAAAGGGAGTGATTGGAAGTACAGGAAGCGCTGAGAGGTCTGAGGCAGGAGGAGGGTACCTGGGAAAAGGTGTGGCTGTATGCTTGACACAAGAGTGTCGGAGGGCGCTGGGGGAGCTGAGTGGCACAGCTAGGTGATACGAACTGGAGACCTGGGAGAAGGGAGGGTTGCTGTGGTCCAAGGGCAGCTGCAAGAGGTGTGGAGAGAGAGCGGAGGCAGTGAAGGCCCCTGCTTCGAGGATGGACTGCACTGCCATCTTCCCCCAGGATTCATCTGATGGCTGGCCGAGTACCCCAGAGGGCTGATCGAGCAGCAGTCAGGGGTGAAATGGAAACGGTTTTTCTGGAGAACCTGAGGCATGCAGCTGCGGTTTTGGCTCAGGTGACACAATGAAAACACATTGAGACAAATACATGAATGTGTGTGTGCGGAGTTGGGGTGCACAGTGGGGAAAGCACGTGGAGAACAAGGCTGGGCACTGGCCCAGGTCAGGAGCTGGTGAGGGTCCTGACCAGTGACTGACCAAAGGGGTACAGACCTGAGAAGAGCTCTCTTCATGTACCCAATATGGTGCCAGGAGAACCTCGTGGGACTGCTGGAGCCCATCAACACCCGCGTCACTGACCCCCAGTACTTCCTGGATACACCCCAGCAGGGTAGGACCCGCAGCCCGGAGTCACCTCCTGTCCCCTTTGAGTCATGTACTCTCCTTGAGTCTCAAGGCCCCCTCGCTGGTTTCTCCCCCAGCGGCAGCCATCTTACAGAAGGTGGGAAGACCCAACCTCCAGTTACAAATGGTAAGTGGCAGGAAGGGGGTGCTGCTCAGAAGGCCCACGTTCTCCAGCTGGGGAAGAATGGTGGGCTGAGGGGTCTCTCACCGTAGTGCTGTCTGCCCCAGGACATATTCCACTGGCAGATCATGAATGGGAACCTGACAGGAAACATCCGGGAGTTCCTGCCCATAGTAGGTGAGAGGGGTCCCTTTCTTTGTGCCTTTCTAGTCTGCCGCTTCCTGTCCTCCCCTGCTTCCAGCCCCCTGCCTCTGTTGCTCAGGCCTCAGCAGGAGCCTGGGCCCCACATCTGCCCACATCTGTCCCCAGGGCATGTGCAGGTGGCACAGGTTCCAGGCAGGGGGGAGCCTGGCAGCCCTGGCGAGCTGAACTTCCCCTATCTATTCCAACTGCTGGAGGATGAAGGCTACAAAGGCTTTGTGGGCTGCGAGTACCAGCCTCAAGGTGAGGGATGGGCCAAGGCTCTGAGCCGGCCTTGGAAAGGGAGCTCTGGAGGGAGGGGGGCGCTGGTTTTCTCCTCTTGCGTTGAGATGCCACTGCCTCCCTCTCTCCTCAGGAGACACAGCAGAGGGCTTGAGTTGGCTGCGTTCGTACTGGGATAGGCGGGGCCGCCCACAGGCTGGCCAGTGAGGTCCTGCAATCCACCATGCCTCTCTGGGACAGTGAGTTAATAAGCATCCTGAATCTACTCTGAACTAAAGACAACCCTCTGGACACTTTCACAGACGTGTGTTATTGGGAGTGGAGGGGAACACACAGTGTCTAGCCCTTCAGTTTCTCCGGGTTGTTTCCCTCCTGTTGAGAAGGGACATGCAGCTCACACGTAGTCCTTCAGTCTGTGGAGATGGGAGAGCCTCTGAGCCTACCTCCTCATTTACGGAAGAGAAACCAAAGGCCCGGGAGCAAAAGGACTTGCCTGTGGTCATGGGTGCTTCAAAGGCTGAGCTGGGATTGGAGCTCAGGTGTCTTATTTCCATGGCAATGTCCAGCAGTGATGTCTAAGTGGGAAATGATGACCAGAGGGCTCAAGATGGCATGGGTAATGGCTAGCAGCAAGCAAAGACTTGAGGCAGGATTCAGGCAGGGGGCTCTACAAGGTGAGTGCTTGCCACCTAGTGTGAAGAATTGCTGGGTCTCCACCATGAGCAGGAAGGAGGAGTTCCATTCTGGAAGGGTCCAGGGGCCTGAGAGGAGATGGGCACCTCAAGGAGTTGACCTGACTCTCTGGAGCCCTGGGCTGGTCAGCAGACCTCCAAGATACATTCACAGAGGTTCTGGTGTCCCTCTATTCAGGCTTGCCCTGGGGCCCAGAAGGGCCGGTCAGTCCCGCTTCAAGGGGGCAGTCTTATCCACCCGTGGTTCAGGGAACAGTGACGTTCAGTGGTCTGTCCCTCAGAGGAGGCGGGTCCAAAGGGTGAAACAGGCTGTGTTGATGACAGACTCAAGGTGGTGGTAGGTGGAGACCAGCTGAGCAGGTGGGCTCTCGCTGTCCTGGGGCTGTACTGGGAAGGGCTCTCGGAAAACCACTGTCAGAGACTGTGGGGAACATGGGAGAGTGGTGCAGTGGTGAGAGAGGGCAGGGTGGGCACAGGAAGCAGGGCCCTGGAAGAGTGGGTGCTCCAACCGTGGGGGTAGGGGAAACTAGGTTGACAGAAAGCCCCTCACCCCCTTTCCTCACCGTCTTTCCCAGGTGGGAATCCAGAAACACTAGTACAAAACAGTCAGTGAACTTCTGATTCAGCACAACCTGCAGCAAGAGACAGAATGAGCCAGGAGGGAGCTTTGTCTTACCTGATAAGGCACAGAGCCTCCTTGGGGGGCTTTTGGGCAGTCAAGGCCTGCTTCCAGCAGCACCACACTTGACTGCAGTTCAGTCACCCAGGACCTCACCTCCAAATTGAGCCTCAGTCCTCATGCCCGCTGGCTCCTGGTGAATGTGTCCAGCCTCATCAGAATGAGGAGGTGCTTGATTGGAAGGTCACCTGTCTAGAGGTGCTGCCCAAAGCTGGCACCCTGCAGCCCACCAACGAAGGGGAGTTCTCCACCCCCGACACAACCCCTCCCTGCCTGTCATCCTGTCGTGGGTCCCGTGAGTCTCTGACCTGCTCTGGGGGTCAGGGTCCCCTTATGTTTGTCCCTAATACTCATCTCTGCAGTCTCTCCCTAGGCGATTTCTTCTACTCCCAGGGTTTCACTGGCCACTTGTTCACATAAATGCTGCCTACGTCTTCTCCTGGGCTCCAATCCCTGATGTCCATATGCCTTCTAGAGCATGGTCCTAGAAGGTCTTCATGGACCTCAGACTCATCACGCTTCCTCCAATCCACTCCTGCTTCAGTGTTCCCACCACCCACAAGAGCACCCCATTTGCTCACACCCACCACGTCACTGCTGTCTTACCCTAACTAACCTCAGTGTCCCAGCTGGCCCTTCATACACCAAGATTATTCTTCTAGTAGAAGCACCATGTTGGAGGACCCCTCATCATGGACCAACTCCTACTTCTTTTGATGTCCTCTCTTGAATGTCTCCTTGCCTGTACCACCATTCTTGTTGGGCCCATTTCTTTAGTCTCTAATTCCCAGGCTCATGCCCACGGCCACAGCTCTTTCCTCTCCATTTGTCCTACCCAGTGGTGCTTTCAGCCTCTAATGGGCATACCACCTTCCTGGGGATCAGGCTGAAAGGCAGGCTCTGAGTCAGTGGGTCTGCAGTGTGCCCCAAGACTTGCATATCAGCAAGCTCCTGGGTGGGGCTGGTGCTGCTGGTGTGAGGACCCCACTTGGGTAGCAGGGCTTTAAAGCCCCAAACGTCCTTTCTGGAACTCCAGCCTCCAAGACAACCACTGATGAGGTTCCAGAGCATGGCACTCAGCCACTCAGGATCTCTAGCCAAGGTTTGTGTTTTTGTGAGCCTCTTGAGCAGAGCCCTCAGGTTACTCTCAGGAATCACATGCCATGGCTCAGTGCTCAGTCTAGGAGGGCAGGCCTCCCTCAGAGCAGAGCTTATTTAGTAAGGCTGGGGCTCCTTGAGGGGATCAGGGGACATCTGTCATCTCTCTGAAGAGGATTTCTGCTGTGTCTCCCCTTTCAGAGGGTCACAGAGACTTACCAGGTACTGAGTTCCCAAGTCTGGGCTCTGGAAATGGCGACAGCTCTGGGGAAAGCGGCTTAGGAGAACCTTGATCAAGCTCTGGTACCAGGAGACCGTCATAGACAGGAAGCAGTCCTGGAAAGGTTCACAGGCCTGGATCTACTGTCCCAGAGTCCCCCGAGACCCCCTGCACCCTCTACCCTGGCTGCTGGTAGAATTCCCAATATCCATCCCAGCCTTTTCTGGAACCCATGGCCACTTACAAGCTGGGGGTCAATGTCCCCAATGGATTTGGCATGGACTGCTTCTAGGAGCTCCTCCAGCTCGGCCAGGGCCAGGCGTCCCCCAAGCCGGAGCCGGTCAGGCCCTGGTGGCTCCAGTAAGAAGAGGCGTTTCCAGAGGGTGTCCCGACGGCAGTGTCCTCCAGCCAGTCGCACCAGCTGGGCCAGCCGTGCCCGTGCCACGCCCACCTCTGCAGCCAATGGGGGAAACAGGGGAGCCGGCCCAGGGGCCAGACCAGCCCCTAAGGCCTCTGCAGGGCTACCAGCTGAGTTCCCAGAAGCCTCTGGCTCAGGAGGCAGTCTGGGTGGCTTCCGGAACCGGTGCATGTCAGCAGTTAGTCGGGGGAATAGCTCTCGTTGGCTGGTGAGCACCACGAAGAACTGCAGCCTGGGGTGGGGAGCGGACAGGGCTGGTCACAGCAGGAGATACATAGGACAAGGGCAGCGGGGAGGCTAGGCAACGGGCATGTTCAAGGGGGTATCTGCTGACCGCAGAACATGCCGCTCAGCCTCTCCTTGCTCCTCAAAGGGTGCAGCACAGTGACAGACAAGGAGAGATACATCAAAGTCATCCTGGTGACGAAGTCCCTCAGAGTCCAGGTAGGAACCCGAGCTGTGCAGTGGAGGTGGGTGAGATATCAGCCCTGAGGTTCTGAAGACCATAGTCCATCCCTTCTACCCAAACATGGGTCTCCTTACTGAACAGATGGCCCTGACCTCAGGTCCACCAGAGCACATGCTGGAGCACATGCTGGTGCCCCCCCCCCCCGCCCCACCAACCTTACCTATGCCATGCTGAGACTAGGGCATATTCATTATGTTCTGGGCCCCCTGGCCGGGCCATCCGCAATGGTTTCATGTGGTAGGAGCTGGCATGGTCAGCCACGTAGTTGTACAGCTGGTGGGCAGCAATGAGTGGTGTGGAAAGCTCCAGTGTCCCTGAGGAGCAAGTTACAGGAGACACTGAGCTTGGGACAGATACACTGAACTGATGAAGCAGTGGGGCAGGAGTCCCTGAGGCTCTGATTGACAGGCAGACTGGCTCTGTTTTCCTGAGGTCTTGTGGAACATCGAGATGGGACAAAAGTGGCTCAGAACAGAGGGCAGGGCACACATGACTAGGATCTAAACTTTGAAAGAAACAGACTGAGATGAACTTAAAACAGGGACAGACTCAAGACAAGAGACATGGGGGCAGGGCCCAAGGGACATGAGGCAATGAACAATAGGGGCCAGGAGATGCACAGACTAGGACTGGCCCCGGAGGTGGTCCCAGGCTTGGAGACACCTTGTGGCCTATTCTTTTTCTGGTTCACTGGCTTGCTCTTGGGTGCCGACCTTGGTAAATGTGATTGCGGCCAAAGTGGGGCCCGTCAGGGTGGTGGGCCAGGAAGTGTCGCAGGAAAGTGGTGAGGTGGTAGCCATGCCGCAGCACCAGGTGGGCGCCCAGCACATGTTGGTGTACGAGGCGCAGGTGGAAGTCATAGCTGAAGGAGTGCACGTGCATCAGGTCCCGCACCTTGTCGCACTCCTCGGTGAACAGCATGGACAGCTGGGGAAGTAGCAGCCGGGCACTGGGTGAGGACATGGCAGCACAGGCTGTCCAGCTCATTCCCATTCCCCTCCCTCTTCCATGGGATTCAACCTGTTGCTGGGCCTAGGGGAACAGCTTCTACGGGAAGCCCTCATTATATTCTCTTTCTTATACTGCAGTATAACTCTGTGTACCTGAAACTGTGACCATTTTGAGAGATGGACATTTTTACTCTGTATCCCAGATTCCACTAAACTCTGGCAGAGGTTCATTATTGCAGCAAATACTTGCTAGTGCCTACCAGGCATTGTTTTAGGTGCTCGGGATACACTGGGAAACAGAAACAAACCCCTGCCCTCAAGAGGCTCATATCCTAGTGGTAGGGAGATAATGAAAACATAAGAGTAAATAGTACAGAATATGTTAGAAGATGGGGGTGCGGAAAATCAAGTGGTAAAGCAGCTGTAGCTTTCGACAGAGTGGTCAGCATAGGCCAGGTGTGCAATTCACTATCACGAAGTTTCTCCTGGCCCCTTCCTATCTCTCCAGCTTTATCTTCCCACCAAGCTTCTTGCTCTTGCCAAGTACATTACATATTCTACCTACATTTTTGTACCTGCTGTTCTCTTTACCTGAATGCTACTCTCCCTGAGCCCCAAACTGGCTAATTCCTACTCGTTCTTAAAGCTTCATCTGGGACTCTGCCAAGGCTAGGCCAGGATGGGCCTCCTCTAACTGATCTATGAATGAATGAATGAACCACTGATGGAGGTAGAAAGGAAGGCAGAGACACAGGGCTGGTGCTTCTCCTGGTGGAAATCACCATCATGGAGTATTAACAACCAGATCCCTGGTGCTGGAGTGGCAGAATCTATATGACCACTCCCTTGGGGGCACTGGGCATAGGAGTCACTAGGAAAGGAAATAATGACTATTGGAGAAGTGATAGCCTAGGAGTTAGAATAGCTGTATGATCTTCGGTAAGTCACAGTCTTTCTGCCTCAGTTTCCTCATCTACCATGGAGATAACAGTAAAGGTCATCATAAAGTTAGAGGCAGTGTGATAAACTGAAGTACCAAGGATAAGCCTCCAAGTCACAGACTTATTTTTCAGCCCCAGTACTGCCAGTGACTAGTGGTGTGCCCAAGAGCAAATTACTAACCTCCATGAACCTCAGTTTCCTTATCTATACTGTAGAGTAAAACTCTCCTCTTTGCTAAGAACTTGATAAACAATAGCAATGATAAAGCAATTTAGAAACCCAAGTGGGGTTAGAGATTGGATAAGTAGGGGTACAGAGAGCCACGCTGGATGGAGGTCAGAGGATAGGGAAGCTAGTGATGTCAGAAAGCTGAAGAGAGTGATGAAACGGGCCCCTCCTGCCAGCACTCCAGCAAAGTGTGAACGTACCTGCCCGTGCACAGCTCCCTTCTGTGCACTCCAGCCCAGGCAGGTGCCCTCACAAAGTCATCACGCTTTTCTGGAGCACATTATCCTGTGGTGACTAGACTAGGCATCTACACCCAAGTCAAAGGCAACCATCTAAGGGCTGGATGTGAGCTGTCTGGATCTGAGAGGAGTCTGGGTTGTCTGTACTGGAGTGGGACAAACTAGGCCCAACCAGATCTGATCTCAGAAACCAAATGTGAGGCACAAAAAAGGCAAAGGCTCTTGCATGACATTCCTGGAAACCTGAAGGAGCTGAACTAACTCAAGTACAGAGGGCTTGACCTCAATCCTCTTGACTCATTCTGAGCCCTGCTCAGTGCTTGGTCTTCATGAGATACAGAGGCCCTGACCTGAGGCAGACAGACAGGGACAGAAATAACTACGTGCAATAACTCAGTGCCAGGGGTATGTTGTGTGGGTGGGAACTCCGGTCCTCACTCCAAGTGTTAGTGATATGCTGACAATGCCAGGCTAGCCCCAGCTGTAGGTTAGACCAGGACTGCCCATGGCACTAAGCTGCCCATGTGCCAGGATACACCCCTGTGCTCAGATGTCCTCACTGTCTAACCACCTAGGGTGATGGATGGACCACAGGGCCAGACCAGCCACTGTGCGGGACTGCCTTCTGCCCCCAGTGCTATGGCCGAATCCAGCTCTGGACCACCTGCAGGGTGAGACTGGTGGAGGTCTAGTCACAGCACCAAGATGACCACTGACCCAGCCAGGCCGCAGCACTGGATCACCCCTGAGCCAGTATGCCCACACAGTACCCTCACTGGCCACAGCACACTGGGGAGGCACTGACTGTGCTGGAGACCCCGTATCCCTCTGTCCTCACCACATACCTGAGAGTTGACTGCTTGCCCCATGGGGATTCGGGAACATTCCAGAGCAAACTGTTTGACACAAAAGTAACAACCCTGGAGAGAGAGTGAGGATGAGGTCAGGAGGTAAGTGGGTCTGGCTTTCCCCACTCAGTATTTCCCCTGCTCACCTGGAAAGCCAGCTCCATGAGGATAATGCCCCCGGGCAGTGCCCGCTGCAGATGGTAGGTGCTGACTGGAGAACCAGTGCTCTGGAGAATGGAAAAAGACAGGTTCAGGGCCAAGGCTTGGGGGGTTCACCAGCCTCAAACCAGCAGGGAAAAAGTCCCTTGGGCCAGTGGCTTCCATGGTGTCAGGTTGGGATCAACCTCAGTCATCATCCAAGGTCACTGACCTTAGACATTGGGCAAATAATTCAGGCTTAGTGACACTGGTGTCTGGGACATCACTGATGTCCCTGTTGGGGAAGGTAGATGATGATGTGTTACCTTAGGGCTCCCATCAGTCTTGATTTTAGGGCAAGAGAAGGAGCCCCGAGCCTCTGTTCCAAGGACAGCCATGGCCCGCAGCCGGCTGGTGCTGCGGAAAAGAAAAGGGACAGGATGAGGCAGGGGAGTGTGCTGAAGTAGTACGGCCATCAGACAGGCCCAGAGAAGGGAGGGACCTGCCCGGGGTCCCACGGTGAGTAAGTGGCAAGGCTGGGACTGGAGTCCAGGTCTAGACTATGGGGCATAGCTCTCTCCACAGCAGCTGTAGCTTTAAGGGCAAGTTCAAGCAAGTGCTCAGGTGGAGACCAGGCCTCTCTCTACCAGTGAGAGGAGGGGAGGCTGAGATTGGCTGCTGTGAGTATGGGGGGACCCTGTGAGGGGATGAGATGCCACAGGCTGGAGGCAGTGGGAGGGTGGTGTATGTCTGAGATCTCATGAGGAAAATTCAAGGAGATGCTTGGAGCCCTGGTTGAGTACTTTCCTCTGAGAGGGAAAAGGGGTTCTCTCTGGACTGGGGAATGGCAGTTTAAGCATTCCATAGGTCTACTGTTTTCCACTTATCAGCTCAGAGGCAAAGGGAAAAGAGGAGCAGGGAAGTTACTGTGAACAAGGACAGACTGAAAGGGCCCGTGGGACCCACTTATCACACTCAGGACTCATGCTGGTGGTGGTAGTGGTGGGTGTGTGGCAGAGCCTCTGATGAGGAGACGAGTCTCATTTAATCCTCAAGGAAATCGGGACATTAAGAAGTGATGGTTAAAGACTCGTGAGAAAGGCAGGTGGACTTTAAATTTTGCTCTAGAAACATTTTTTTTTTAACCTAGTGTCTTTTGTTTTAAAAAGGAACTCAGTAGTTTGGGAAAAGCTTCAAACTGAATGGAAAGTACACAAGGTAAAGTCTCTCAGAAAAGTTCCTACAGCAGGGGCCTGCCAAGGCCAGCAAGCAGCACAGCTCCGCCTTGGGGGTCTGTCACTGAGGAATGAGAGGAGTTGGGTCCTGGAGGCACAGGCCTGTCTTCTCTTCCTGAGGCCCGGAAAGGAGAAGGTGGCCTGGGAGGTGGAGAGCTAGTTTAAAAAATACTAAGGGGGAATTCTGGGAAGATGGCGGCATGAGCAGGGCGGCAGAAATCTCCTCCCAAAACCATATATATTCGTGAAAATACAACAAATACAACTGTTCCTAAAAGAGAGACCAGAAGATACAGTACAACAGCCAGGCTACAGCTACATCTGCGAGAACTCAGAGCCTCACAAAGCGGGTAAGATACAAAGCCGCGACCCAGTGGGACCCGAGCACTCCCCCACCCCAGCACACCGCGGGAGGAAAAGAATCAGTGGGGAGGGAGTGGAAGCACAGGACTGCTAAAAAACCAGGCCTGGTGATCTGCACTGGGAGCAAAGACACACATCGCATGGTGTATTGGAGATTAGAGAAACGGAAGGGCAGAATCCAAGACGGAGACTGCAAGTGGGTCCTCACAGCTGGCTTCCCTGGGACAAAAGAAAAGCGGGCGCTTTTTTAAGTCTTAAAGAGACAAAGGGACCAATAGCAGAACAAAATCGTCCCAGTGCACTCTGCCCAGCAGGCTGGGAATCTTGAGGAATTTTGGGCCCCATAATCAGCTGCCGGGTAAAGCAACCCCGCTGAAGCCCCTCACGGCGATAAACAGCCTGCCATTCATTCCCCCTGGCCGGCACTGCAAACGGTCTGGTGGATCCACCACAGATGCGGATCAGCGGGAGAGCAGCCCTGCCCACAGCAGCCACACAGAATCCCCTCCCAGCGGGCGTGCAACTAACCGGGAAGGGCCGCAGAAGCCAGAGCAAGGTCTGGAAGGCACCAAGGTGCACAGAACGTACCCAGCATGGCTGAAAACCCCCACAGTGCTCTAGGCTAGCCTGAGGGCAGCCCCACACATGACAGCTCAGGGGATTATCCCAGAGACTGCCTTCCGGTGTGCGCGTAACCAGCACAGGCACAGAGACGGCGAAGGAGAACAACAAGCAGGAAGGGACTTTGTTCTCCCAGCTGACACACGTGGCACCTGCCTGCCACCACTTCTATTGCCATGAAAAGACAGAAGAATATGGTCCAGTGAAAGATCACCCAGACAACCCCAGAGAGAGGACCTGGTGGGATAGATTTAAACAATCTTCCTGAAAAAGAATTCAGAATAAAAGTCATAACCATGCTGATGGACCTACAGAGAAATATGCAAGAGCTAAGGGAGGAAGTCAGGAGAGACATTACAGAAATGAAACAAATGACTGACACACTCAAGAGCAGACTGGACAAGGTGCAAGAGACTGTTAATGGAATAGAAATCAGAGAACGGGTACAGAGAAGCTGAGGCAGAGAGAGACTAAAGGATCTCTAGGAATGAAAGAATATTAAGAGAACTGTGTGACAAATCCAAACGGAACAATATTTGCATTATAGGAGTACCAGAGGAAGAGAGAAAAAGGGATAGAAAGTGTCTTTGAAGACATAATTGAGGAAAACGTCCCCAAGCTGGGAAAGGAAATAGTTTCCCAGACCATGGAAGGCCACAGATCTCCCAACACAAGGGACCCAAGGAAGACAACACCAAGACACATAATAAATAAAATAGCAAAGATCAAAGACAAGGACAGAGTATTAAAGGCAGCCAGAGGGAGAAAAAAGATCACGTACAAAGGAAAACCCATCAGGCTTTCACCAGACTTCTCAACAGAAACCTTATAGGCCAGAAGAGAATGGCATGATATATTTAATGCAATGAAACAGAAGGGCCTTGAACCAAGAATACTGTATCCAGCACGATTATCATTTAAATTTGAGGGAGGAATTAAACAATTCCCAGAGAAGCGAGAGTTGAGGGAATTTGCCTCCCACAAACCACCTCTACAGGATATCTTAAAGGGACTGCTCTAGATGGAACCACTCCTAAGGCTAAAAAGATGTCACCAGAGAAAATAAAATCATAGCAAAGAAAGCAGACCATCCAAACACTAACTAAAGGCAAAAAATAAAATTAACTATCCACAAAAACAGTCAAAGGAAACGTAAAAGAATACAGAATAAAACACCTAGCATAATCAAAATAAACTTATAAAAAAAACACCTAGCATATAAAGAATGGAGGAGGAAGAATAAGAAGGGAGAGAAATAAAGAATCATCACACTGTGTTTATAATAGCTTAACAAGAGAGTTAGGTTAGACTGTTAAGATAGTAAAGAAGTTACCCTTGAACCTTTGGTAACCACGACTCTAAAGCCTGCAGTGGCAATAAGTACATATCTATCAATAATCACCCTAAATGTAAATGGACTGAATGCACCAATCAAAGGACACAGAGTAATAGAATGGATAAAAAAGCAAGACTCATCTATATGCTGCTTACAAGAGACTCACCTCAAACCCAAAGATATACACAGACTAAAAGTGAAGGGATGGAAAAAGATATTTCATGCAAACAACAAAGAGAAAAAAGCAGGTGTTGCAGTACTTGTATCAGACAAAATAGACTTAAAAACGAAGAAAGTAGCAAGAGATAAAGAAGGATTTTGATAAAGGGGTCAGTCCAACAAGAGGATATAACCATTATAAATATATATGCACCCAACATAGGAGCGCCGACACATGTGAAACAAATACTAACAGAATTAAAGGAGGAATAGACAGCAATGCATTCATTTTAGGAGACTTAACACACGACTCACTCCAAAGGACAGATGAACCAGACAGAAAATACGTAAAGACACTGAGGCACTCAACAACACACTAGAACAGATGGACCTAACAGACATCTACAGAATTCTGTACCCAAAAGCAGCAGGATACACATTCTTCTCAAGTGCATATGGAACATTTTCCAGAATAGACCACATACTAGGCCACAAAAAGAACCTCAGTAAATTCAAAAAGACTGAAATTCTACCAACCAACTTCTCAGATCACAAAGGAATAAAACTAGAAATAAATTGTACAAAGAAAACAAAAAGGCTCACAAATACATGGAGGCTTAACAACATGCTCCTAAATAATCAATGGATCAACAACCAAATTAAAACAGAGATCAAACAATATATGGAGACAAATGACAACAACAACACAAAGCCCAACTTCTGTGGGAATGCAGCAAAGGCAGTTCTAAGAGGAAAGTATATTGCAATCCAGGCCTATTTAAAGAAGGAAGAACATTCCCAAATGAATAGTCTAAAGACACAATTACTGAAATTGGAAAAAGAAGAACAAATGAGGCCCAAAGTCACCAGAAGGAGGGACATAATAAAGATTAGAGAAGAAATAAATAAAATTGAGAAGAATAAAACAATAGAAAAAAATCAATGAAACCAAGAGCTGGTTCTTTGAAAAAATAAACTAAATAGATAACCCCCTAGCCAGACTTATTAAGAGAAAAAGAATCTACACACATAAACAGAATCAGAAATGAGAAAGGAAAAATCACGACGGACCTCACAGAAATACAAAGAATTATAAGAGAATACTATGAAAATCTATATGCTAACAAGCTGGAAAACCTAGAAGAAATGGACAACTTCTTAGAAAAATACAACCTCCCAAGACTGACCAAGCAAGAAACAGAAAACTAAACAGACCAATCACCAGTAACGAAACTGAATCGGTAATCAAAAAACTACCCAAGAACAAAACCCCCGGGCCTGATGGATTCACCTCTGAATTTTATGAGACATATAGAGAAGAAATAATACCCATTTTCCTTAAAGTTTTCCAAAAACTAGAAGAGAAGGGAATACTTCCAAACTCATTCTATGAAGCCACCATCACTCTAATACAAAAACCAGTCAAAGACCTCACCAAAAAAAGAAAATTACACACCAATATCCCTGATGAATATAGATGCAAAAATACTCAACAAAATATTAGCAAACCAAATTCAAAAATACATCAAGAGGATTATATGCCATGATCAATTGGGATTCATCTCAGCGATGCAAGGATGGTATAACATTCGAAAATCGATCAACATTGCCAGGAAGATGGCGGTGTGAGCAGGGCAGCAGAAATCTCCTCCCAGCACTATATTTATCTACGAAAATACAGCAAATACAACTACTCCTAAAAGAGAGACCAGAATACACAGGAAAGTGCACAGCATGCAGTTACACCAGAGAGGACTCGGCACCCCAAGAGGCGGGTAAGATATGGAGCCGCGACCTGGCGGGACCCGAGCACTCACCCACCCCAGCGCACCTGCGGGAGGAGAGGGTTCAGAGCCGGGAGGGAGTGGAAGTACACCCCGCGAAATAACCAGCCCCGGTGATCTGCGTGGGGACCAGTGACACACATAGGGCGGTGTAGCGGAGACTGGAGAGACAGAGGGACAGGATCTGAGTGGGGAACGCGCCAGGGTGCTTGCAGCCGGCTCCTGGGAAGGAAAAGAAAAAAAAAAAAGAAAAGCGTGCACTTTCTTCAGCGGTCTTAAAGAGACAGGAGCCCAGTGGAGGAGCCGGATTTCTCCGGCTAACTCAACCCAGCAGGCTGGGCGTCCTGGGGAGTTTCAGACCCCTTAGCGGGCAACTGGGAAAGGGTGGCCGCACTTAGACCTCCCACAGAGATTAACAGGCTCCCATTCGTTCCCACCCCGGCCAGAGCTATAAAGGGCCCTGCGGAGCAGCGCAGCCATGGCTGCGGAATAGTGGTGCAACAGCGCCACCTACAGCATCCCCACAGAATCAACTCCTGGTGGGCGTTTTTTTTGTTTTGTTTTGTTTTTTCTTTTATTTTTTTTCCTCTTTTTAAAGTCTTAAAAGCCCAGCTGACATACGTGGCAACTACCAGCGACCACTTCTATAGCCATGAAAAGACAGAGGAATATGGTCCAGACTAAGATCAACCAGACAACCCCAGAGAGGAAGCCTGAAGGGATGGAAATGCACAGTCTTCCTGAAAAAGAATTCAGAATAAAAGTCATAACAATGCTGATGGACCTACAGAGAAATGTGCAAGAGCTGAGGGAGGAAGTGAGGGAAGTGAGGAAAGACAATGCAGAAATCAGACAAGCCATCAACAGGCTTAACAGCAAACTGGATGAGATGCAAGAAGACTGTTAATGGAATAGAAATCAGAGAACAGGAATACAGAGAACCTGAGGCAGAGAGAGATAAAAGGATTTCTAGGAATGAAAGAATATTAAGAGAATTGTGTGACCAATCCAAACGGAACAATATTCGCATTATAGGAGTACCAGAGGAAGAAGAGAAAGAAAAAGGGATAGAAACTGTCTTTGAGGAAATAATTGCTGAAAACTTTCCAACGCTGGGGAAGGAAATACTCTCACAGTCCACAGAAGCCCACAGATCTCCCAACACAAGGGACCCAAGGAAGACAACACCAAGACACATAAAAATTAAAATGGCAAAGGTCAAAGATAAAGACAGAGTACTAAAGGCAGCTAGAGAGAGAAAAAAGATCACCTACAAAGGAAAATCCATCAGACTATCATCAGACTTCTAAACAGAAACCTTACAGGCCAGAAGAGAATGGCATGATATATTTAACGTAATGAAACAGAGGGCCTCGAACCAAGAATACTGTATCCAGCACGATTATCATTTAAACATGATGGAAGGATTAAACAATTTCCAGACAAACAAAAGTTGAGAGAGTTTGCCCCTCATGAACCACCACTACAGGATACCTTAAACGGACTGCTCTAGAGGGAAGCACCCCTAAGGCTAAAAAGATGTCACCAGAGAAAATAAAATCTTGGCAAAGAACGCAGACGATCCAAATACTAATTAAAGGCAAAGAATAAAACACCTAGTATATAAAGAATGGAGGAGGAAGAATAAGAAGGGAGAGAAAGAAAGAAACATCAGAAGGTGTTTACAGTAACTTAACAAGAAAGTTAAGTTAGATTGTTACATAGTAAAGAAGCAACCCTTGAACCTTTGGTAACCACGAATCTAAAGCCAGCAATGGCAATAAGTACATATCTATCGATAATCACCCCAAATGTAAATGGACTGAATGCACCAATCAACAGACACAGAGTAACAGAATGGATAAAAAAGCAAGACCCATTTATATGCTGCTTACAAGAGACTCACCTCAAATCCAAAGATATACACAGACTATAAGTGAAGGGATGGAAAAAGATATTTCATGCAAACAACAAAGAGAATAAAGCAGGTGTAGCAGTACTTGTATCAGACAAAATAGACTTAAAAACGAAGAAAGCAAGAGATAAAGAAGGACATTACATAATGAAAAGGGGTCAGTCCAACAAGATATAACCATTATAAATATACATGCACCCAACACAGGAGCGCCAGCATATGTAAAACAAATACTAACCGAATTAAAGGAGGAAATAGACAGCAATGCATTCATTTTAGGAGACTTCAACACACCACTCACTCCAAAGGACAGATCAGCCAGACAGAGAATAAGTAAAGACACAGAGGCACTGAACAACACACTAGAACAGATGGACCTAACAGACATCTACAGAACTCTACACCCAAAAGCAACAGGATACACATTCTTCTCAAGTGCACATGGAACATTTTCCAGAATAGACCACATACTAGGCCACAAAAAGAACCTCAGTAAATTCAAAAATATTGAAATCCTACCAACCAACTTCTCAGATCACAAAGGTATAAAACTAGAAATAAATTTTAGAAAGAAATCAAAAAGGCTCACAAATACATGGAGACTTAACAACATTCTCCTAATTGATCAATGGGTTAACGACCAAATCAAAAGAGAAATCAAAGAATATATGAAGACTAATGACAACAACAACACAAAGCCACAACTTCTGTGGGACGCAGCAAAGGCAGTTCTAAGAGAAAAGTATATTGCAATCCAGGCCTATTTAAAGAAGGAAGAACATTCCCAAATGAATAGTCTAAAGATACAATTACTGAAATCGGTAAAAGAAAAAGAAATGAGGCCCAAAGTCACCAAAAGGAGGGACATAATAAAGATCAGAGAAGAAATAAATAAAATTGAGAAGAATAAAACAATAGAAAAAATCAATAAAACCAAGAGCTGGTTCTTTGAAAAAATAAACAAAATAGATAAACCCCTAGCCAGACTCATTAAGAGAAAAAGAGAATCTACACACATAAACACAATCAGAAATGAGAAAGGAAAAATCACGACGGACCCCACAGAAATACAAAGAATCATAAGAGAATATTATGAGAATCTATATGCTAACAAGCTAGAAAACATAGAAGAAATGGACAACTTCTTAGAAAAATACAACCTTCCAAGACTGACCAAGCAAGAAACAGAAAAACTAAACAGACCAATCACCAGCGACGAAATCGAATTGGTAATCAAAAAACTACCCAAGAACAAAACCCCCAGGCCTGATGGATTCACCTCTGAATTCTACCAGACATATAGAGAAGAAATAACACCATTCTCCTTAAAGTTTTCCAAAAAATAGAAGAGGAGGGAATACTTCCAAACTCATTCTATGAAGCCAGCATCACTCTAATACCAAAACCAGACAAAGACCTCACCAAAAAAGAAAATTACAGACCAATATCCCTGATGAACATAGATGCAAAAATACTCAACAAAATATTAGCAAACCGAATTCAAAAATACATCAAGAGGATCTTACACCATGAGCAAGTGGGATTCATCCCAGGGATGCAAGGATGGTATAACATTCGAAAATCCATCAACATCATCCACCACATCAACAAAAAGAAGAACAAAAACCACATGATCATCTCCATAGATGCTGAAAAAGCATTTGACAAAATTCAGCATCCATTCCTGATTAAAACTCTCAACAAAATGGGTATAGACGGCAAGTACCTCAACATCATAAAGGCTATATATGACAAACCCACAGCTAACATCATACTTAACGGCGAGACGCTGAAAGCTTTTCATCTAAGATCGGGAACAAGACAAGGATGCCCACTCTCTCCACTGTTATTCAACATAGTACTGGAGGTCCTAGCCACAGCAATCAGACAAAACAAAGACATACAAGGCATCCAGATTGGTAAAGAAGAAGTCAAATTGTCACTATTTGCAGATGACATGATACTGTACATAAAAAACCCTAATGATTCCATTCCAAAACTACTAGAACTAATATCTGAATTCAGCAAAGTTTCAGGATACAAAATTAACACACAGAAATCTGTTGCTTTCCTATACACTAACGATAAACTAACAGAAAGAGAAATCAGAAAAACAATTCCATTCACAATTGCATCAAAAAGAATAAAATACCTAGGAATAAACCTAACGAAGGAAGTGAAAGACCTGTACTCTGAAAACTACAAGACACTCCTAAGAGAAATTAAAGAGGACACTAACAAATGGAAATGCATCCCATGCTCTTGTCTAGGAAGAATAAATATTGTCAAAATGGCTATACTACCTAAAGCAATCTACAGATTCAATGCAATCCCTATCAAACTACCAACAGCTTTCTTCAATGAACTGGAACAAATAATTCTAAAATTCATATGGAACCACAAAAGACCCCGAATAGCCAAAGCAATCCTGAGAAGGAGGAATAAAACGGGGAATTACACTCCCTGACTTCAAGCTCTACTACAAAGCCACAGTAATCAAGACAATTTGGTATTGGCACAAAAACAGACCCACAGACCAGTGGAACAGAATAGAAAATCCAAACATTAACCCAAACATATACAGTCAATTAATATTTGATAAAAGAGCCTTGGATATACAATGGGGAGATGATAGCCTCTTCAGCAGCTGGTGTTGGAAAAACTGGACAGCTACATGTAAGAGAATGAAACTGGACTACTGTCTAGCCCCATACACAAAGGTAAACTCAAGGTGGATCAAAGACCTGAATGTAAGTAATGAAACCATAAAACTCTTAGAAAAAAACATAGGCAAAAATCTCTTGGACATAAACATGAGCAACTTCTTCATGAACATATCTCCCCGGGCAAGGGAAACAAAAGCAAAAATGAACAAGTGGGACTATATCAAGCTGAAAAGCTTCTGTACAGCAAAGGACACCATCAGTAGAACAAAAAGACATCCTACAGTATGGGAGAATATATTCATAAAAAACGTATCTGATAAAGGGTTGACATCCAAAATATATAAAGAACTCATGCACCTTAACAAACAGAAAGCAAATAATCCAATTAAGAAATGGGCAGAGGACATGAATAGACACTTCTGCAAAGAAGAAATTCAGATGGCCAACAGGCACATGAAAAGATGCTCCACATCGCTAATCATCAGAGAAATGCAGATTAAAACCACAATGAGATAACACCTCACACCAGTGAGGATGGCCAACATCCCAAACACAAACAACAACAAATGTTGGCGAGGATGTGGAGAAAAGGGAACCCTCCTACACTGCTGGTGGGAATGTAAATTATTTCAACCATTGTGGAAGTGGAACGCAGTGGAAGTTCCTCAAAAGACTCAAAATAGAAATACCATTTGACCCAGAAATCCCACTCCTAGGAATTTACCCTACGAATGCAGTAGCCCAGTTTGGAAAAGACAGATGTACCCCTATGTTTATTGCAGCACTATTTACAATAGCCAAGAAATGGAAGCAACCTAAGTGTCCATCAGTAGATGAATGGATAAAGAAGATGTGGTACATATACACAATGGAATATTATTCAGCCATAAGAAGAAAACAAATCCCATCATTTGCAACAACATGGATGGAGCTAGAGGGTATTATGCTCAGTGAAATAAGCCAGGTGGAAAAAGACAAGTATCAAATGATTTCACTCATATGTGGAGTATATGAACAAAGAAAAAAACTGAAGGAACAAAACAGCAGCAGACTCACAGAACCCAAGAATGGACTAACAGTTACCAAAGGGAAACTGATTGCGGAGGATGGGTGGAAAGGGAGGGGCAAGGGGGAAAAACGGGCATTATAATTAGCAGACATAATGTAGGGTGGGGGCAAGGGGAGGGCTGAACAATTTAAAGACAAGTAGTGATTCTAGAACATCTTAGTACGCTGATGGACAGTGACTGTAATGGGGTATGTGGGGGGGATTTGATGAAGTGGGGAGTTTAGTAACCATGATGTTGCACATGTAATTGTAGATTAATGATACCAAAAAAAAAATGCTAAGGAGCTGGAATTGGTTTTGTCGGCCATGGTGGTGTGTTGAGTGAGGAAGCAATTTACATTACTAGCTTGAAAAGACATCAAGCTGGAAAATAGAGAGGAGGAAGAAAATGCCCTGATAAACTCACAAGTCTGGAGACATGAAAGTAACTGTGTGTGACGTAAACAGATATTTCCCCACACAGACACTGGGAAGGGGCTGGAAAGAGAATCTGCAGGTTCAGACACTGAAAGGGCACGCTGGCTATGAGAACGCTGCTGCCAGGTTACAAATAGGTTCTCCAACTTCTTCTGGCACTCCAGCTTCTGGGTTGGAGATATTAGTAGTGGCCCTGCAGGAGCTGCTGCCCCTCCATCTCCTGACCATAGAAACAGGAATCTGAGATTTGACACAGGATGGAAAAGGTGGCTGTGGAGTTGTCAGTGCATCCTGGGGAGATGGAAGGTGGTGACAGAATACTGCCTACTTGCCAAGACAGACCTGTCACCATCTCCCAGTGAGTGTACATGACCAAGAACAGGCCAGAGGACAGTGATGCAGGTACGCCCAAAGCAGGTGTCCTCACCGAGAAAGACAATGACCCTCAGAGAGTAGAAGACTTCCTGGGCCAGGAGCCATGTAAAATCTCAGGGGAGGTCCGTGGGGTGATCAGGACAGGAGTCATTAAGACTAATGATTAGTTGGTCAGAACGTTAGTGTGTGGACAAGATCAAAGTGCATGGCTATATACCAGCACAAGACATACGCGGACAGAAGCTCTGTGAGAATGTAGTTTTGTGTACGAATGTGACCGTGAATTCCATAATGCATGAGATTTACAGGACGTGCATGAGAACTGCATGGCAGTGTCCAAGATCCTCATGTATGTGTTCAGCCCAGTAGGATGAACATGCACAAGGCTACAGTTGTCCAAATGGAATCCATGTGAAGAGGGGCATTGGGGCCTCACCTATAGTGGAGGAGGAGAAGGAGTAGGAAGAGATGGGCTTACCTGCGGGCAGGTGACGGGGGCCGCAGTGGCACCAGCACAAAGCCCATGCTCTGCAGATACTGCACGTACTGCTGCAAGAAAGCCAAGCTCAGCTCCTTCAGCCAAGGCTCCTCTCGGGCACCTGGTGGAGGCACATCTGAGGACTCATAGCCTGTAGGGGCCTCTCGGCTCCCAGATCCTGACTCCAGGCGATGGCGCCGCTGCAGGAGTAGAGATTAAGGAAGGTTCTACCCACTGTCAAAGATTCCACAGCAAGTGGAGGAATGGAGGGCACTGGCAGTAAAGGGAGGTCACACGAGAGAGACCTGGGAGTCTTGATCCTCACCTGGCCCTCGGGAGGCCCAGACGTCTCTGCGGGCCCGTGCAGCCAGGCAGCTGGGTCGAAGAGCAGGGCTGTTGCGCAGTAATGCACCAGGCGGGATGACTGCTTCAGGGTCTCTAGCTCCCCCGCCTGAGGAATGGGCAGTGAGCACTAGAGCAGTGACCAGGGAAGGGGCACAGGATGCTCACGGAACACACAGGGTCAGGCCACTCACACTGATGGGCATGCTGGCTGGGGCAGAACGCTGCTGCCAGGTTACAAACAGGTTCTCCATCTTCATCTGGCGCTCCAGCTCTGGGGGTTGGAGGTGTTAGTAGTCGCCCCCCAGGAGCTGCTGCTCCTCTACCTCCTGGACTCCACAGACTGCCCGTGCCCCCTGCCTGGCCCAGGGCCCTCACCTCTGCGTTCAGTCATCTTGATCTCTAGGAACTGTTGTCCATGGTAGGTGACAGGATCAGGGGGTCTGGGCACAGGACCGAGTGAGGAGCTGGGGCGGGCAGCCGTGATATCCCTCAGAGCCTCATCGAAGGGGAACGTGTCCAGGGGAAGGGGGCCTCCACCCCGAGAGGACCCACTCAGCCGGCCTTGTTCACGGCTCAGTGGGGGGCTTGCACTCCGGATGAGGGTCTCCGCCTCCATGGTCGGCAGGAGGAATGGGTTTGGCTCCTAAGAGAGAAGGAGTCTCATGATGAGTTCATGGCCTTTGCCCTTAGACTCTCTCCTACCCCATGGCCTTCTCTCTCAGACTCCCTGACCACAATTTCTGCCCTCAGTCTGTACCCTCTCCCCTGCTTCTGAGCTGATATCCCCTTTAACTGATCCCTGAGGAGTCAGAACTGGACGAGGGAGCTAGAGCAGCAGGCACCTTTTCATCCCTCACTGGGAAGTCCAGTTGGCCATAATGATGGAAGAGTCCGAGCTTCTGGCTGAGCAGGCAGAAGATGAGATGGGCACGCGAGTTCTGCCACTGCACGAGGCGAACCAGTGCTCGGCCCAATGCTGCTCCCAGGTCTGGAGCCCAGTTGTAGGTCAGCAGCTGGAGCTGTAAGTCAGGGGTCAGGGTCAGTGAGATCACAGAGCACTTCTCACCCAGCCCCTGGCCCCACACCTACCTTCTTGTCCACAACCTCCAACAGCAAAAACCTCTGCCGGGGAGCACTTCTCCCCAAACTCCCATCGCCTCCTGGCTCAAAGCGCTGCACAGCTTTGGCAGCTATGGCGGGAGAGGGGCACAATAGGCGTCTGGAAGCAGATGCCCCTCAATCCCATCCTGCCCCCTGTAGGGTCTGAGCCTACCCTGTCAGTCACTGAACCCACCCTCCTCAGGCCACACCCTCACCTTGCTGGGTTGGTCGTCTCCACTGCAAGAAGTTCCTTCCCAGAAGCAGCAGATGCCGCTCAGCTGCTGGGCGTGGAGTTGGGCCCAGCTGTCCAAGGGAACAAGGACTGAAGATCTCCTGCTCTGAACCCCTAGTGAGAGGGTGGGATGGACAGAAAGCAACCATCCTTGGCCCCATCCCCAGGCCTGGCCCCCACCTGTCTTAGCTCAGCCTCTGTGACAACCCAAACTCACAAATGCTGCTCAAAGACACGGACACTGGTGTCACCAGCCATTGACGTGACCAGAGTGGCGAACTCAGACAAGATGGATGGAAGGAGGAACCGGGACACCATGTGGGCAGAACTCCTGGACACCGAGGCACAGCCTGCAACCAGGGCAGAGTCATGGTGGGGCTGCGGGATCAGGACCAGGCCATGGGGTTGAGGATGGGAGAGGGGGCTGGGGTCTCACCAATCTGAACCATAAACTCCATCCAGCACTGCGCAACATTAGCAAACAAGGGCTGCAGGGTTCCCACCTCGCCCTCCTCTAGCTGCATAGTCCGGCGCCTGAAGACACAGCAGGAGTAAGACCCTCACCCATCCAAGCACGTGTAGTTTTTACAAACCAACACCACCTTTCCATGACTTCCCAGTACATCTCCCATGACACACCACCAAGCACACATACACACCTTTGTCTCTGGGCTCCAGAATCTGGGCCTGGGGCCCGCTCAGTTCCACCAGGAGTCCGAACACTTTCAGTTTTGTGACGCCTCCGGCCCCGGGTGTCTTCTGGCCGATCCATGACAATGTCATCCGTTGTTTTGGGGGAACCCAAGTCCCCACATTCTGTTTTACTCTGGGGGCAACACAGTGCATGAGGAAGGGCTACTGGGAATGGGGAAGAGGTGGAGGATGGAGGCATCATGGAATTGTAATAAGAGCCTGGAGGGCGTGGCAGCCCGGTACAGGCCCTTGCTTCACTGGAGGCTGACTGGACAGCCCTGGGTGGGCTACTCAAGTTTCCTGAGCCTCAGCATCCCCATTGGTAGAAGCTCTGCTTATCCTGCAGGCTGCTGTGAGGATTCAACAAGAGAAATGGAAGTGACAGCACTTAATAAGCTGAGGCTCGCTCTACATCAGTGAGAACCTGTCCCATTCTGTTAACTCCCATCCAAGGGACAAAGTACTTATATAGCAGGTGATCCCGGGCAAGGCCTGTAGGGGAGTGTAGGGGGAGCTAGGAGGCAGGCAAGAAGGTAGCTGCCAACTTCACCACTTCCTCCCATTCTCCCATTACCAGCATATCCCAGAAGCTACGCCGGCAGGCCTTGCTGGGGGGAGTCACAGGCTCCCCAGAGCCAGGGCCAGGGGGAAAGGTGCTAGCTCGGCCTGCAGGACTCTTGGTTTCCAACGACCCGCTCCTGAGACTTCCTGTGGACACCAGACAATAAACTCCTATCACTGACCACCAATCCCCATTTCAGACAACCTAGCCCTAAGACTGGTGAAGAGAGTGACTTGCCACTTCTCTATGTGTTAGTGAGCGACAGTGTGTGAGCTAACAGTACATGGCTTCATGTCTTTATTATGTTAAGTGATGGCCCTAAGTGGGTGCGCAGCTGCACACGGACATGTCTGCCGCCATACTATCACCTTGCTGGTGTAGGGAAGGTAGTGGGTGACTGGAAAGGTGTGTTTCAGATGGGGTCTCTGTCATGTATTCTTGACCGTCATCTTTGCACCCTCACCTGAAACACTATTTTGCCTGGATCTGTGACATTCTCTGGACCAACATCGTACCTGGGGATGTGTCTTCTGTACACAGCGAGGCAGGCAGCAGCCGCAGCTCCATGGTGGCATCAGCCAGAGCCTGGCGAGCTGCTGCTCGGAGCTTCTCCTCCAGCTGCACAATACTGATGTTACCCTTTTCCCACACATCCAGTCGAAGCCGTGGGGCCCCGTTCTGAGCTGGAAGAAAGAATGAGGGTGACTTCAGAGTGCCTCTCATTCCTACAGCATTAACTTGAACATCCCCCTCCTCTGACCAAGTTGCCCACCTGAAGAACCGTCTGTCACAACTGGGCAGCGAGTGACTTGTGTCAGCTGCTCAAATTCCTCTTCTTGCAGTGGGTCTGGAGGCCCTGGAGAGGAAGGGGGCCACGATGCCAGCAAGATGGGGGCCCCTCCCTCGTCCACAAAGGCTAGAGTGATGCAGGCAACCCCTGGGTAGAAATCCACATGAAGGCTCAGGTCTGGGACTTCCACACACTCCCCTCCATCCCTTCCAGATCCCCCTCAGTCTAAGGATGGGAGAGGCCCACTCAGTCATGAGACAGGAAAAGCATTTTCCACACCTGGTAGTGCCACAGGCCTGGGCCCTACACTGTACCTTTGCCCCCGGTGCCCTGTCCACCAGGCTTGTTATACAAGTAGATGTCCAAGTCGGGAAGGCCACCCTGTGGTGGGAGTGGATGCTGGGGAGAGAAGAGACACAGAGCGCTAAGACCAAGCAAATGGACACAGTTATTGGGGACAGGTGTCCACAGTGGGGAATGGGGACAGGCGACACAGGAGCATAGGAAGACACAGGGAGATAGTAAGGGTATGTTGGTTGATAGGGGGCATGGGTGTATATAGGTCCACGAGCAAAGGGTCATATGAGGCATCTGCAGAAAGCAGTTATGCAAGAAGGGTGTGTCTGTGTACAGGTATGTGTGTGTGGCAGGGGTGGGGGTGCACCGGTGCCCATGATGTGGACAGAGGTGGACGAAGTCTCACCTGGAAGTGGTTCCGGCTGTTGCTGTCTGTGTACTTGGGTGAGTGCAGGAAGATAAGCAGGTTCTGCCGCAAGTACCAGGCCAGGGCAGGAAGCCAGGGCCTGCAGGAGGTTGGCAGGGCCAGATGCAGCACTTCTGAGGGCAGACTTCCAGGGGGCTGGATAAACTGCAGGGAGTGGGAAGGAGAATCAGAGCTGAATGCAGAGGTTCTGGCAGAGGCTGCAGCCTTGGGGGGATGCTGGAGTCTGGAAGGGAGCTGACCTCCACATCAGCTGGTGTTAGCTTGCAGTTCCGGACAAGCATGACGGTGATGACATCCAGTGTGGCCTCGTCCAGGCGCCGACGTAGAACACGCACTAGCTCATCTGTGATCTCTGGACCTTGATGTACCCATGGTGAGAAGGTAGAGACACTGGCAGAGGACCCAGCAACCCCCACACCAGCCCTAAACCCCCAGACGCAAACACTCCCCCATAAACTGGAGGCAGCTAGCACTATGTTTTAGTTCTGCCAAGCTACTCACTGTGTGAATGAGGACCAATGAGTCTTAGTTTTCAAAGCCTCAGTGTCCTCATCCATAAAATGGAATAACGGTAGCATCTAGCTCACAGGTATGTCTTAGCCCCAGACCTGGTACAGATTAAATGAGCCATAAATATTAGTAGAAAATACGTATGGCTACTAGATACCTCAGGCTCAAGACATCTCAAACAGGATCTCAAACTGACCCATCACCTTCACCCCAAACCGCCCCTGGTATCCGGTCAGTGGAACCACCATCTATCCACATAGTCGCCCAGGCTGGATACACAGGTGTTTGCTTTGACGGCTCCCCTTCCCCAAGCTGCACTTTGATCAGCTACAGGTCCTTCCCTCTAAACTTCACAGGAGTCTATCAAGCCCAGACCATAGCATGGGCTGGAGTAGGAGGTGCCAAAGGAAGTCCCAAAGGATTCTGGAACCTCATCTGGTCACTTCCCTCCCCCCTCCTCATAGTCCTTACCTGCCTGCCCTACACCATGCACCAGCAGCTGGATATGTCTGTCCACCTGGCCCACAGGACGTGCAGCATCCGAACCGCGACTGGAAGCCATGTCCAGGGGAGAACGAGGACCCTGCAGGAAAACTAGTCAGAGCCTGGCTCCAGGGAGCAAAGCACAGGGGCACCAGGTAGTCGGGGTAATACATGCCGAGGCTTCCTCAGGGTAGATGGGCTCCTGGCTTCGGGACAGAGCGAGGGAGGGGGGCAGAGCATCACCTTCCCAAGGCCGCTCACTGCAGGACGTCTCCAGCAGCCTGGGAAAGAGTGGCCCGATCTTTGGGTATGCCTCCTCCCATGCCATCCTTGACCCACGCTTCATCCCATCTTCCCAGGGCCCACATACCGAAGATAGTACACAGCCTTTGTTGCCCGCTCCTGATAAACAAACATGTTCTTCCGGTTCACCACAGAGAAGGCATTAAGCACAGAGCGTAGGGCCTGGATGGCTGTGGGAGGAATGGGGCTCAGGAGACTGACCTCTAGACTCCCCTCCAGCTCTACCTGCCCTCTTGTGCCTATCACATACCCCGAGAGACCCCCATGCTGGGCCCCATTTTGAGGCGTGAATGGACTCGAATCACAGTTCCCCACACGACGTCACAGGAGAAATGACCAGGGACAAACTGCATTGTGGCGGCCAGGTACCCTCGCAGTGCACAGCTCTCATCAGCAGCATAATCTGGAGGTAGGAGATGGGGGTCAGAGAGGGGACACAGCCCTATGTCCTCACAGATTCTCTCCAGAACTGGCTACTCATCCTCAACACTCACCCCCGACCCCTTTAGCCCTGTCTACTATTCTGCAGAGGAAAGGTGCTCATTTTGGGTAACAAGGCAGGGCCATGCTCTTAGGAAGACAAGCTACAGCACAAAAGCTTTCAGAACTATCTCAGGGAGACATGGAGAAGGAGCGAAGAAGAGGTGTCAGGGAAAGCAAAGCATGAAAAAACCCTAAAGATAATGTGCCAAGACACTCTGAGCCTGTCACATGATACAGTACATAATTCATCTATGTGCTCACAGGGAGTTGCAATAATCCCATTAAAACAAAGGGGGATGACTGCTTACACACACCTGCTGCAGAGTAGGGGAAAACTATGAAGACAGCCATCCCAAAGAACCCAGAGGGCAGTGTGGCAGAACACAAGGCCCATGGCCACAGTCCAACGCCTTTTTTGACCCTTTCCAGGCTCCCAGGTTGACGAGGAGCCTTCCAGTAGCTCAAAGGTGGCAATCTGGTTTGCCAGAGAAGGTATTGCCAGATGTGAGCAGTGTATAGCCCAGGAGGCTGCAGCATTTGGAATGGAGTGCTGGTTGCTAAGGGTTTCAGCGAAACCAGATGGAGAGACTAAAATGAGGAAGGGCTGTGTCTGGGTTCTGACGAGTCTCACAACTCAAGCTGCTGGAGTCATTTTGAAGTAAAAGTGCTTGGCTAGCCTAGCTCATGCTCAGTTTGCAGAAGATGTCATCAAAACCCTGGGAAGTCCACTAATTATGGAGATTATCTGCTTTCATATGGAATACATGCCAGGATGTGCTGGGAGACACACTCTTGAGAGCCATTAGGAATGTTTGTCTACAGACTTGCTGAGAATGTTAAAAATAAGGAGTGGTCTGATTTTACTTTTAAACTAGAAGGGAGAACTGCAAAGGTTGACATGATTTGGCTTTCCTTTATGAGCTGGGGTGAGAGCTCATGAGGAATAAGAGAAGGGAGCAGAAGTATTAAGACTTCGATTACCATCTCAAGTGGATTATCATGTTTCCTAACCATGACCAGAAACCCTAGAAATCCCAAAGGAGTCCTGATGGCCTGTCTGGAGAGAGAGCCAATCAGAAGGCAAATTCTCCTAGAAGCCTCAGGCTCCTTCCCTCTGATCTTCTCTTGCCTGGGAACTGGCCTGCTTGTCCTCACTGCCCGATAGATCTCAGCCCTGTCTATTACCCTCTAGGGGAAAGATGGTCATTTTGGAAAAAGAGGCAGGGCCAGGTGGAGGCATGCCCTTAGGAGGACAAGTCACAGCTGGGGCCCCTTCCAGGATCCCTGCTCTCCTGTTTGTCAACCACTCCTTGTCTACTGGCTCTTTCCCTGTGGAACATAAATGTGCTCAAGTCTCTACCTCATTCTAAAACTCCCTCCTTGCCCCACATCTTCTTTGGTTCCTGCTATATCTCTTTTGTCTCTCCTTCATTGCCAAGGTACTTGAGAGAAGAGGTATTCTCGGCACCAGCCTTTCACTTTTCAATTGCCTTGGTTTCTGTTCCCATTTCTCCACTGAAACTAATTTCACTGAAGACAGTGATAAGCCTGAAACAGCCAAATCCAAGTGGTCCTTTCCTGTCCTAACCCT
The DNA here is from genome assembly GCA_032199065.1 of Smutsia gigantea. Classification (NCBI taxonomy): domain Eukaryota; kingdom Metazoa; phylum Chordata; class Mammalia; order Pholidota; family Manidae; genus Smutsia; species Smutsia gigantea. The sequence goes on along the minus strand of JAVSCE010022607.1, from coordinate 54,873 downwards.
CCTTGCTCTTCCGCACCCAAGTCTGCCTCATCTTGCTGTGGTACTGGATGAGAAAAGGGCAGCAGGACCCCCTTGTGGGGGAGGCTCCTGAGGGTCTCACCGTCGCTGGGCAGTGGTGCCCGCTGCCGGGAGTGGAAGGGGGTCTCGCTGCGCCACAGATCTTCTTCACTCTCGGCCACCAGAAGAGAGTTACACACATGACTGTCATGAAGGTCTTGAAGAAGCAGCCGCTGGGAGAAGGACCAAGGTATCAGGGAACTGAAATAGGTCCTCATAAATCCATCAGTGGTGGTGGTCAGGGGTGCTCAAAGGCCAGAGAATACCCATTATCACCAGAGGTCAGAGGTCAAAAAGAGCATCAGTAGTCACTATGGGTCAGAGATGGTATCCCATAGTCACTGAGCTCAGGGCTCTGAGCACCAAACCCCCATTAGCAACACTCATTCCTCCTCTTTGCCAGATGTGTTCACCATCCTTCAGGCCTTAGCTTAAAAATCATTTCCTCTAAGAAGCCTTCCCTGATACTTCAGATGGTCAGATCCTGGTCATATGCTCTCACAGCAGTGTCTACTCTTCCTCTGTAGAATTCTTTGTAATTGTAATGGAAATAATATGTGGAATTTAGTGGTTCAATGTTTATCTCCCCAACTTGACACAAGCTCCAGAGAGTCAGGGTTTCCCCTAGTCTGTTCACTATTTATATCCCTAATGCAAAGGGAGGGAGCAAAGAGAGGGAGCATGTCATGGGAGGGTATGAGAGTAACCCACATTACTGGGAGTAGGTTGGGGGAGTGCCCAGCTTGTAGAGTAACAGTAGCCCAGTAACCAGGGGTCAGAGAAAATGTCCAAGATGAATCAACAGCCTGTGAAGGTCAAGTTTCTGGAAACTCCATCCTCATTTGAGCTGAGTCCATGCCTGGGAGAGCTCTGCCCCCAGCTGCCCCTTACCTGGTTCACCTCCCTGCATATCTCCCCAACTCGCCTCACCAGGAGTTGCTGTAGGTGGCGACACTCGGTGCCTGGCCCCCCATCGTCCTGAATCAGGCTCCTAGGAAGGAGGAATGGATCAGATGCAGAACTGAAATAGGGAGAGAGCTGCAGGGGAGGAGTCATGGGAGCAGGGCCAAAAGGAACCATGGAAAGGAAGTAGGATTGGATAGAGGGAAGTTAACAATGGGGAATGGAAAGATGGAATTCTCAATAGCAATTCTGGAAGCCTAGGCTCTACGCTGGCTTCATCAGCTCCCATGTGGCACCACACTGAAGCTTCTATCATGCAGCTCACCTCTTCTTTATTCTCAGATCTTCTTTATCAGAATGGGGGTCTTCCCTTCTCTCAACCCCCCCACCCCCACCTCCATGATGATTAGAGCAGTATTTGGTCAGATGCCTAGATACAAATCCTGGCTCTGCCATTTACTAACTGTGACCTTGGGCAATTACTTATCTGTGCTTGAGTTTCTTCATCTATATCATAAGGATAATAATACATTGTAGGATAAGGTTATATAGATTAAATGAGCTGATCCAGGTAAACACTTAGAACAGTGTCTGCTACATAGTAGGCTCTTATTAAATATTACCTATTATTCCCATAACGACTTTTGAAGCTGCTTTGAACTATAGAGGCTCTTAATGTTCAGCCAGGAGCCAAAATCCACATCAGCTTTTCGACTCAATTAGGAAAGTAGAGAGTGACATGGTTTGGCACAAGCTGTGGGAAGTGGTCAGGATCCCCCAACTTTAGAATGCAAGTCAGACCCTTACCCAAACCCTCTGTCCCAAGGCTTACTTTTTACCAGCACTGGAGAGGAGTGCTGTAAGACCAGAGAAAAGCAGCTAACATCACAGGCAGGGCGCAGGGCCCTGCTTCTGCTTACCTTGCATGTGCATATACTTCAACACGATCCTGTAGCACCCGGACAATGAGCCAGAAGTCAGGCAGGCAGGGCCCAGGGAAGCCTGGGAGTGAAGGCTGTGGAGGTGTTGGCCCAGGCAGGGTCCGCAGTGTGAAGGGAGCCTTTTCATCCAGGGTCTCACTGGGACCCTCACTGTCTGAGCCACTGCTGCCACCATCATAACCTGTGTCAAATGTGCTGAAAGTCAACCCCATCCTTTAGCCTCCTCTGAACCTCCAAACACATTAGGCTCAATAGGCACCTCGAGGTTAGTCCCTTTGATGCCCCCCTGCCCAGACCTCTCGCTGTGCAGCCCTGAGTCTACTTCCCATCAGCTTAGAGTCCTCCATGCATTGCCCCAGCTTACCTAGGTGGTCAGAGTCCACACTTCCCTGACTGGACATAAGGCTTGGTCCCCGGCTGGGCCCAGGCTGGCACCCTGGGAGAAAAAGGAGATACCTGGGTCCTCTCTCAGTCCTACCTAAGACTGTCCTCTGAAATGGGGCAGGGAAGGGATCTCTAAGTCCTTGGTCCTGGCCCCCAGACTTTGCTGCCCAAGTCCTCGCTTACCTCCCTGTGGCAGGCTAGGCACACTGATGAGATGGGGGCCCTCAGAATCCTCTGAGGAGCCAGGGACTTGGGGACTGGTTGGCAGGGCCTGTGGGGCAGGAAGTCAGGACTGAGTAAAGGCCCCACACATGCACCACCACCTTCCCCATTCCCAGGTCATCCCTGGAAAGACTCACCTCCCCTTCGACACCTTCAGCCCTGTCCTCATGGCTGTGCCAAGCCCAGGCCGCTGAAGGGGGCTCCCCGTGGGACCCACCTGTCTGTTGGCCAGCTGCCACAAAGAAGAAGCCACTGTCAGGGTCCTCAAGAAGTGCATGGCCAGGGAGGTGGAGGCGGCGGAACTCCTGGGAAGCAGGAGCCAAGGTGACAGGTTAGGCAGGAGCAGCCCTCCCTATTCGTGGCACCCCACACTTCCTCATCAGACCTTCACAACTACTTGGACACCAAGCATGCTGAGATACGCAAAGGTTCAGTGACTTGTGTAAGGTTCAACACGCCCAGTGGCAAGGTCGGGAGCTGGGCCTCTTCCCACTGAGTTAGGCTGCCAGGCATGGGGCGAGGAACAGATAGTGTGATGATGAGGAGGGCAGGAGGGTGATTCTATGGACTCAAACCAAGGGAGGGCCTCTAGTTCTGTACCCGAAGTCTGGGGAAGGACGGGCCCCGCTGTGACCAGGGAGTGTTCTGAGGGCAGCATACCTCCTTGAACTGTGTGAGTGAACGCTCTGGCCCAAACACAAAACTCAGTGGCAGAGTTTGGCGAAGGCAGGTGGAGCGTCCAGGAGAGCTATGGATGTGGGCAGCTGCTCGATGTAGGGCAGGGCTCTGGGGGATGCCCCCTCTGCGGAGTGCCCCCACCATCTCATCCTCCAGCAACCAGTGGATCTGTGGCCACAAAGCAATCCAGGAAGTGGCAACTCCCTTGCCGACTGGCACATCACCTCAATTCCAGACTAGAAGATAGTTTGCCTTACATATTGAGTGGTGCCTCACTTTGATCCCAGAATAGAGGGGGTGCCTCACCTTACTCACATGACAGAAAGGGTATTGGTTACACTGCTGAGGGGCTGTCAATTGGGTTGGGAGAGGGAAGGCCCTCACCTCACTCATGGTGGTTTCAATAGCCAATCTGTGGGGTGTGGCCAAACTGGATAGTGCTGGGTGCCTAATTAGAAGAAAGGTGCAGATACTAGTTTCCAGAAAACAAAACTGAAGAGGAACAGGGAACAAAGAACTCTGAGGAAGAGAAGGAAGTACCTGTCTTCTTCTGGGGGTGGCAGTGAGGGCCCCAGGCCATCATCCGACCTCAAAGACGAAGGCTGCCCTGGGGATCGTGGAAATGAAGCACTGCTCTCAGATGTTGACCTGAAAGGGTGGGAGCAAAGGTCAAAGGTCAGCAGCTACTATCCCACGAGGCCTTCTTAGAACTCCTTTCTTGGAATCCTTAAGGTGCCCTTAGTTCCCCAGGGCCTCTACATTCCTTGAATAGTTATCCCAACAAGGCTCCAGACCCCATCAAACTTGCTATCACACCTATGGTGCTGAGGGTCTGAGGTCTGGGGGAGCTCCACTTCCAGAGGCAAGGTCAGCATGAAGACATCCAGAGTGACACTGAGGTCCCTCAGGGCCACTCGGCCTGCAATGGGGGGGCCCTCCAGACTGGAAAGTACGTGACCTGGGGGAGGGAGAAAGTTAGGAACCCTGAGACAGAAACAGATTCTAAGTTCTCAGTGCCAAAGGTATATTCACAAGCTCTCTACCACCTGTGGGGCCTGTGCCACGCCTGGCACCCCCAGACTCACCGAGGCAGGTGGGCAGGCTGCACACGGGTACTGAGCTATGCTGTCCATGTAGCCGTACCGAGCACGTGAGGTGCAGGAAGAGTGGTGGTAGGTCATGCATGAGGCTCTCAGGCCCAGTGGGTGAGTCACCCCCCAGGATACTGAAGGAGTCTTCATCAGGGTTCACAGTGTCTGCATCTGACAGTGAGGTGGAGTCTAGCCCAGCAGGCCCCAGGTCTGGTTCACGGCTTTCCCGGTATTCCACCTCGAGCTCTGGGTCACTCTCAGTGACCACACAGCAGGCTGATGTGTCTCCTAGGGATGCATGTCGTGTGGTCAATAGGAGGGGTTGGCAGTGGGGCCCCTGAATCCTGGCTAAAACAGGCTTCCTGCCTCTACCCACTTGCCCACACACCTTCTTCTCCCATAAGCTCAGCCTCTGAAAACTCCAAGTCACTGACTTTTCTGTCTACTGTGTCGCGAGGGCCTTCATCCTGAGCAAAAGAAAGAGACAGGTGGACAAGAGCCACATCCAGCCCTTAGGAAAACAGGAGTCAAGTAGGGCCTCTGGGGTTATGGGTTGGTGGTATGAGAGGACTAAGGAAGAAAGCCACTCACCTCTCGCCTGCTGGATGGAGGGCAGTAGAAGTAGTAGTGGGGATTGGAGGGCACTGTGCGGAAGTGGAGACCACTGATCTCCAGGAACTTCTCCTGTTTTGGGATTAGAAGGAGGCCTGAATGTCACCCACCTTTCAAGAGAACGCCAGCCACTACCCCAGAACAGACATCTATATACCCCCAACCCAGAAAACTGGCCCCTGTGCAGGCAGCACCCCACCACTCCTGTACCCTCACCAAGCTCCCCACCTGGATGAGGCTCTGCAGGGCATCATGTGCCTCTCCTCTGAGCTGGCAGACGTCTGTTAGAGAGATTTCCAGGCCAAGGTCTGCATTGCCAGGGACACGCATGCTCTGAAACTCAGGCTCGCTTAGGTCCTCGGTCTCTATGCTGAGTGGTCAGGGTGAGGGCAGGCATTGAAGTGTTAAGAACCACCAAGTCCCAGGGAAGTCTGCTTCCCCACCCGGACAGCACACACCTGCCTGTCTGTCTCTAGGAAGGGTGCTTAGCACCATGGCACGGGAAGTGGGAGAGGTAACCCACCCATCTGGCTGAAACCTTTCTTAATGGCTGGACATTTCTGTGAAACACAGGATGAGCACGGATGACTCCCAGTTTTTGGACTTGGACCACTGGATGGACACTGATACCATTCACCATGAATGGAGAACATATGGAGAAGTGAGGTTGGATGAAAGAAAATGCATTCCTTTTGAGGGTAGGAAAGGGATACAGAGGGAACTGGGCTGGAGCGTCACCAGCATACTCGTAACTCTGCCTCTTTCGTTTCCCCAGAGCTAACACACTGCAGATGCCGGGTGCACAGCTGCCTGCCTGCATTTCTCCTGCCCTTCAACAGGGACCTGTTGGGCCCTTAAGGTGAGTTGGGGACTTAGCAGCAGGCAAAATACAGTTTTTGCCTCAGTGAAACTCAGATTAGCTTGGGAGATTATTACTACTGTATGAATGTCTTCAGCACAAGCTTCTACTTTCACTGATGGCAGCTGGTAACTCCCTACCCCAGCCTAGCTCAACACTCCATACCAAAACAGGAGGGACAGAGCCAGGAGGGAGGCTGCTGTCCTCGCCAAATAGGAGAAAGAGGCCTGCATGGAAGTGGAAAGCCAGCAACAAAGCAGCTGCTTCTCTAGTACTACTTTGCATAGCCATTCTCCTGGATCGGAAGGTCCTGTGTATTGGGACTTGGTCTGTGTGCCCCTTACACGTCATGCAAGAACAAGCCTAACCTGGATTCAGAAGCCAGGACAGCTCGTTCCCGAGGTTCAGGGCCCTCCTCGATGCTGCTGCTGAAGGGCCCAGGGCTGAGAGGACCAGGGCTTGGGGGTACGTGAGGCAAACCCCGAGTGTGGCCACACAGTGCAAGCAGAAAAGGAGTGATGTCTACTTCTTGCAGTAGCTCTTCACAGGCATCCACTGCTATCAGCAAGTCCTGGGAAGTCACGCTCTGTGCCTGCTGCAAGCTCCGGAACAGCCCTGATGGGTGCATGAGAGGCTGTGAGGGTCAAGCTCTAGGCTGGCCTCTCCAGTCTCTATCCCTGTAATGCCTGTATCTTCTCATGCAACGCCCCACTCCTTCCTGATGCTCCCTCACATGGCCTCCTGCTCACCACGGACATAGCATCGCTGGGCATGCTCCTGGAGCAAGGCACAGTGGTTGGCTGCCTCCTTGTACTTGGGCTCCATCCAGGCTGAGGAGAGGGAAGGCTGGTCAAGGAACTGAGTCCTAGGAATAGGAACAAAGAGAGCTTGGCCAAGCCCCCTACGTGACACCTCAGACTCACCATCCACCCACACTCCAGCGGACTGTCCACAGGTCCCTACATGTATTCATGTCCCACAAAGTTCAACCAATTCACCGAAGGAAGCTCAGCAAGGAGCTGTCAGAATATGGCTAAGAAGCTGACCATCAGTCCATCTGTCCACACTTGAGTGTGTGCCCAAGCCTTGGCTGGGGGCCATGGTTAGGGGAGGGCCTAGATCAACATTTAGGGCACTCACCGGAAGATGAGGTCTTGGGGTGCCTGAGGGGGCTGCATGCCAACCATCTGCTCCCTCAGTGCTTCCAGGGCACAGCTATAGATGTAGACAGGGCACCAGGTCCGGGGCCCATCTGCCCCATCTGTCTGTGGAGCCTGACGCCCACTGCATGCCTGTATGTCCCGACGGAAGGGTGGGCTCAGCTCTCCTGGACTCTGGTCACTATCTGTGGGAAGAGGTGTCATGTGGCCTTGAAGCCCTCTATTCCTATTCCCGTTCCTGCCTTACTGACTTACTAGTCAGCAGACTTACTGCCAGCTGGGGTGACGCTGAGGACAGGCACCTGGGCCTTTGTAGCCCTGACCCCAGTTCCTCCCAGATCTTTCAGGTTGGGGACCCCATTCCAATCTCCAAACTTAGGCTTTGTCTCCTCTTGAGAGGGTCCCTCCAGGCCACAGGCAGCCAGATGTTGGATATCTGAAAAGGATATTAGAGCCATCTGGTGGGCTGGTGAGGGAGGTCAGGGGTTTGTATCTGAGAAGGTTAGTGAGGGGGTCAGCGGCTGGTACCTGAGAAGGTGGCTGGGAGGAAAGTCAGAAACACATGCTGAGGGGTCACAAGCCTTGCATAGCAGCGCCACTGAGGGGGCTGGGCAGACATGAGGGGCTTGAGAGTTTCAGGAGGGCCTACACACTGTAAGAAACAAAATTAGAGCAATATATAAGGAGCCATCCCACCCCTGCTCCCTTCCTCCACCCTAGAGTCCAACCTTAGTTTTAGCTTGCAAGATCCACGACAAAAGGGAATGACGGTATCCTGTCACTGGTGGGAGGTACTAGTATGCCAGTGAGGGAGAGCTGAAGTATGACTAGGTGGTGATGGAAGGTTGGAATGAAAAAGGACTCAAGGGGACAAATCAGTGCTGACCAGGGTAGGAAGAGCTGAGTCTCCAGTGACCTGGGTGCTGCTGGTTGCTTGATCCTTTGGGATCCCATGGCCCCCCTCGGGTGATCCCTCTGGACCTACAATGGGGTAGAGATGGGTGGGAAGGCAGGACCAGGAGAGGCAGGGCTCTGAGGTAGAGAGGGAAAGGCCAAGACCCAAATACAGAAACCACCCTGTGGAGTGGGGCAAAGGGGCTGGGCCAGGTCTGCTATTAGCAAAGAGGTGGGCAGCTCACCTGGACCATGACAGGCCCTCCGCAGCACCTCGCTCAAGAATGTGGCCTGCTCAGGAGTGGTCAGTGGGATCTCCCGGTCACTCAGTTCCTGTCCCAGGCAGCTGTGCAGCAGGCACAGCACCATGTCGTTGGCGGGACAGGGCCCCTCGGCGAGAGGGATGCCCTCTGGCTCTGCCCGACACACACTCCACTCAGCACAAAGAGCTTCCTGCTGCCCAGTGCTCCCACTCAGTCCCGACCAGCACAGTCCTCCACAGCCTCCAAGCTGCCTCCTGCCCCACCACTCCCTAGCTTGTTCCCTATGCTCTAACACTTGCCGCCATGGTGGCCCTCTAGGTGTGGGGTGAGCTGGTACAAGGTTCACCCACCTCTGGAAAGTAGAAGGAAGAACATCTGAAGCTGCTGGCACTGAGGTAACAGGCCCATCAGGTCAAAATGGAAGGGTATCTCCTCGACACAGGTGTCTCCTCTCTGGACCAGTCCTAGGAGGGAGCAGAGGAGATGAAACCTGGTGAGACCCAGATGCCCTGTGTGCGGCTGCCTTCTCCTCACCCACTCCCCTGCTCCACCCCAGGGCCCCTTCCCCACGGACCATCAGAGACCCTTGGCTCTGGGGGCAGGGGACTCCATTCCTTGCTCTGGCACAGCTGTATCAGGTATTCAAAGCTGAGCATGGAGCCTATGCAGGCAGCGTCCCGCGGGTGGAGCTGAGAGAGGAATAGCAGAGGTCAGAGGCTGCCCCTCCTACTCCAGAGTACCCCGGCCTCCAGCTCTCAAGGAAGTTCACATAGAGATTCAGAGGGAACAGGAAGCCCACAGGGTGTGATACTCCAGAGGGGATGGCACCCAACCCAATAAAGGATGGGGGTACTTTGGAGGTCACTCACAGCTCGAGGAATCTCAGAATATGTCAAGTCCTGGAGGTGCTTCCAACTCTCAGGGCCCGGCCCAACTCGCCCATATTGGGGCTCCACCCACACCTCGGTGACCAGGTTGAGCTCCAGGTCTCCCTCCAGGGCCTCTACCTCCACATCATTGTCGTCATCTGTTGAGAAGCTAAGGAGGAAGGGTCCTGAGGCTGGGAGCTAGGCAGAGTCCAGCCACAGCCACATGGCAGGAGTCAATCCACAGAGGGCCACAATTTGCACACGGCCTGTCCAGACCTGCATCTGCCCGATGAAGCATCTAAAACCCCGTCCCAACTCTCAGGGCACGGGAGACAGCATTTCAGGGGACGGCATGGAGAAGGGGGAATGTGGAGAGGCGGTCTCAGAGGGAACTGGGTCACACCTGTCTTTCGTGGAGGTGGAGTGTGGGGGGAAGAGGATGTACTGGACAACACATGTGTGCCTCTCTTCGCCGGCAGCCTGCTCCGGGGGCTCTTTCTGTGGGTAGAATGGGAGATCTTGGGCAAACCCCAACCAAAGCAGAGATCTGGCCTGGACCAGCTCTAGCCCTCAGAGCTTTACTCCCCCTGCCACAAGGTCGCTGTGAGGCAGAGTTTCCAGCAGCCCTAACTCAGCTCAGAGGCAAGTGTCCTTCCAGTGATGAACCTTGGCTGGGGAGGTATCATGAAGGATGGTGCATACCTGAATTGGAAGCTCCAGGACCATGTTGATGATTCCTTCCCCACTGCAGGCGAAGTGGAACCCTTCAGAGAGTCGGACTCTGAAGCCCCATAAAGATTGGGGCAGGGACAGGATGAGATGCAAGAGAGACACTAAGAGTATGCCACTTCTGTACTGCCCCCATGCCACTTCTGTACCCACCTTCTGGCAGCCATCCAGGCAGACTTGTCTGCTGATGGCCCTGCTCAGATTACTGGTCCCTCAGGTGCAACAGGTCCAAATAGAACCAGAGGCCAAAATAGAGAAGGGGAAGTGGGGAGGAGGAAGGGCAGTAGCACATGCTGCTCCATGATGGAGCAGCAGCAAAGGGGCTGGGGCTTAGAGAGGGGCAAGGTCTGGCTTTAGCTTTCTGTCAGCATCCAGAGTCTACACTTGCTCTCTACCTGCCTGAAGGTGCCTGGCAGGCTTGGGTGACATACTCAGTGAGGATGGAGAGGAGCTGAGCAATGGCGCTGAGAGGCAGTGCGGGCACCAGTCCTGATGGGACACTCCAGAGCCAGCGCTGATGGTACAGGTAGCGGGACAGCGATGCTAGGCTAGAAGAGGCCGAGCGGCCCGACACCAAGGGCAGTGGCCCTGGCGGCTCCAGTGTGAGCAAGAAGGGTGCTCGGTAGTCCAGAGGTAGCTTCTCATACCTGGGCAACAGGGGACAACTCCCAGTTGATTCCACTCATACTCAGCTAAGACACAGCCCTTCCACATGTGCCAGCCCCATTCCATCCTCTACACCAACCTGATGAGAAGCTTGTCCAGTGGCTTATGCAGAACCACAAGGCAGGGCCGGTCAGACAGGGCCTGCTGTGGTCCCAGCATGGCGGGGGACTTGGAGGGAGAGTTGCCCCCACCAATGCCCCCCAGGCCTTTTCGTTTCACCTTGGGCGTTGGCTCCTTGCTCTGTACCCGGTGGGGGAAACGCAGCCGCAGGATCTCTTCCCGCAAGCCTGACACAATCTGAGGGAAAAAAGTGTGATCCTATAGGTTTGGCAGAAGGGGCCCAGAGTCAAGGTGGGAGAGCCCTCCACTCCAAGCCGTACCTGGTCTGGGGCCCCTCTCTGTACTGGCCCTGGTCCCATGGCTTTGGGGAGAAGGAGCTTATCTACACTGGAGGGCTCCTTGGTCTGGGAGTTAGTCAGGGCCCAGCTCACCTTGTGCCGGGCCTGTGCTGCTGTGCCAATGGGAAAACCCAAGCGAAGAACCATGCACGGGGCCTTGGAAATGATGCGTACCATGTAGAAGGAGGAAGGGGGCTGGTCTGGGGCACTGGGGAGAAATGGGAGTCAGCGAGCAGTTCTAGGCTGGGAGTGAATGAGTTTAGGAGGAAGTAGGGATGATGTCTGGGGTTAGAGGAAGAGACGAGAGATGAGGCAGGGGAGGAGTGAGGGGACATCACTGTGCCCACCTGGACAGCAGCTTCACATAGGAATAGCCCTCGACTAGCACAAAGCTGCTCCAGTCCCGAAGCAGAGAGGTCAGCGAGGAATGCGAGATCCTGCACTGGATGGTGCTGTAGCGCCCATTGCTGCCCGGGGTGTGCAAGTGCTTGGGGATGGGTCTGTGAGGAGGGGTGCGCAAGTGAGGTCAGACCTCCCAGTCCCCAACTTGGGGGAAAAAAACAGACTGCTACCTCTCTCCCAAGGCCCTATCTGAGGATATGGGGGTTGATGAGCAGGAAGACAAGGAAAGGCTATGGTTTTTCTTTGGCCAAGGTTGGTTCCCCTTCCCCTCACCCCGGCCCGTCTGCCTGCTCCCAGCTATGGCCTGAGGAGGGTACCCACGTGTCATGCTCCAGGATTAGCACTAGGCGGTGCACATGCAACCAGCGTTGCCATGAGTTAGCGTCCATGGACAGCACTGGCTTCCAGTAGGCAGCAAACTGGGCATGGGATGAGTCGGACCCACTATGCTGAAGGGAGAGCACCTGGGGGCAGAAGGACAGCCTTTCAGGAGCATTTGTGGAGAAGAAGGGATCCACCTCCAGACAGCAAACAGAACCACAGGGCTCAGGGGGTCAGAGATGGCTGTGGTTTAAGGCTAAAGGAACTTACAGCCCAGCCTGGGACAGAAGCAAAAACTGTTACCTAGACGAAGGCTGGATTGGGATGAATGAGCCCAGGGACAGACAGTGCAGCCCTTTAAAGTGGAATCCAAGCAAAGGATGGAATTTGCCAAGGTTCCATCACTGAGTCTGGAGGAAAGCTGCTGAGTGATGGCAGGACCTCAGGATGAAGCCACCACACAGCAGCATAATCCCCTTCCTGTCAGAGCTGGCTGACAGCTGTGGGCTGTGTGAGAGAGCACAGGACAAAGGAGCTGTGGTCTTATAAAGTGCTCTACTCACGGTAGCTGGCAGTGGTGGGAAATGGGTGAAGGTGGTTGGGGAGGCTAGAGGATGCCATGTGGAGATGGGACAAGGGGGCTTGAGGTCAGCTGGGATACCACCACCTTGACATTCTGCAAGTCTTTATCTCTGACACCTGTGGTCTGTTGGGGACAGGCTCTCTCTACAGATCCTTCTCTTCCCCCAGGGGCTTGGAAGGCAGAAGGAGAACTGCTCTCAAGGCTAAAGCTTAAGGTTCTGGTTTGGGTGCCTTTGACTTGAGAGGGAAAAAGGTGGTTCTGGGCTCTAGATGCTGTGTCAATCCAAGTCTGCGTGGGCATAAAATGGGGACAATGAGAATCAGAGCCACTCACAGGGGTGGTGGAGCCAGGAGGGATGTAGAAGAGTGGCACCCCACTCTTGGTGCTGTCAGGAAGGGTGAAGTGTTCTGGGACCGAAGAGAAGGACTGAAGGTGGGCGAGCATCTGGTCTGTCTGGTTAATGCTGCAGAACAAGGGCCAACTGTGAGCAATACCTGACTCTGGTGGGTATGAGGAGGGGAACACCAGAGGGTCATGGGACCCTGGCCACAACCCTGGTGCTCAGTGTGACTCTCTCCAGCAACCGGTTTCACACATCTGTCCTTCCACACAACAATGGGGCATCACTCACTGAGCTGTGACCTCACTCACCTCTGCAGTGTGTTCCAGAACCGTCGGATAACATGAGTTCGATACAGCGAGCGAATGGGTTGCCTTAGGGCGCAGGACACATCATGCAGAATGTCATAGCCACCTTCCATTGTCACTTCCACCCGTGTTCCTCGAGGGCCCTCAGGCTCCAGGGGCCAGGGGGCCACAGCCACATACTCAATGCGCATGTTGTGTTTCCATAGCAGCACCAACTTCACCTCCAGCTGGGACCCTCCTCCAGGGGAAGCAGGAGAGCTAGTTAGTGAAGATACTGGACTCTGGCCTGGGATTGAGTCCTGTCTGAAACCCCACCTATCTCATGGAAACCTAGCCTGCCCAAAGCTTCCAAGCATGGTTCCATTGATTGCAGGCCCACAGCCTGCCAACTGACACAAACAGAAGTTTTTAGGAGTTATCTGAAACAAAGTCAAGTTCAGGACAGCATGCCATACTAAGCCGACTCACTTTGGGCAAAAGAAGATAAAATCAGGAAGCTAAATGCTAAGAGAACTAAGCCCTGAAGGTAACTCTTAGAACCTACTTGTCCCAAATGACAAGCAGAATCTTCACTGTGACACTCTTTCACGTGTGATACATGAGTATCTTGCACTTCATTCAGCAGGTCCTCCTACACACAAAACCTGAGAGACTCATAGGATATAGCAGGGCCTATGACCCTTACCTTTGGCTAGTGTGACCTCTCGGACACTGTACCCTTCTCGGAGCCGTACTGATACGGTGCTGACCAAGTCAGCCAGCACCTCCTTCTCAGTGTGCTTCTTCCGTCGCAGGGCCAAGGCAGGGTTACTGCTGGCGGAGACCAGGTGCTCGTTAAACAGGCGGTGCTGAGAGCCTAGACCAGTGAGGATGGGGAAAGGGAAATTGGTTGTTAGCTGACAGAGATACAGGGAAGGGGCTACAATGAAATCAAGGGGAGCCAGAATAGCCAGAGTAGTCAGCCCATTACAAATTCAGTCCCCCAGGAACCCAAACCCTAGCCTAATGCCCACATTATCTCAGGGTCCGTTCTACACTCCCCAGTTACCACACCTGCCCCAATCTGCCCCTCACCACAGTAATATTCAGGGTTCAGGGCTTCCCCACTGCGCAGGAAGGAGTAGAGAAGAAATGCTCGGTGGTAGACCGTTAGACCCAGGTTGCCTGGCTCAGGCTCAGGACAGGAGGACAAGTAGGAGCCAAATGTGGCCATTGCAATGAACTTCATCAGCTCCACATTGGGCACATGACCAAAACTGCAGTCATAAGAGTAAACTCCTCCCACCTGGAGAAAGTGAGAAATTAGAGACCTAGCTTCAAAAACGGCATTGAAGGAAATATAACCAGAGAGGAAGAGACTGGGGCTGGTGGTGGCTCCCACCCCCTGGACCACTGAGTGGGAAATGGGCCAGGGTTCTCTCAGGACAGACAACTGCTCTGCAACTTTCCTTGCCTGCGCCCTTCTGTCTGCAGCCTATGCCATCTGGACATACCTTTCTTCCTCAATATCAAACACCAGCCTGCCCCCATTCGCTGAAGATTTTGGCAACTAGCTCACAGGCTTCCTGTCATCCTGAGAGACTTCAGTGTCTATAACAAAGTGCTTCTCAAACTTTAGGGTGCATATAAAACACTTGGAGATTTTGTTAAAATGTATCAGGTCTGGGGTGGGGCCTGAGAGTTTGCATTTCTAACAAGCTCCTTGATGATACCAAAACTGCTGGTCTGTGGACCATATTTTGAATATCAAGGTTATAAATCAGAAATCAGCAAACTACATATAATCTGAGGGTCAAATCTAGCATATCACCTATTTTTTTAAATTAAGATTTTTGGAACACAGCCACACCCATTCATTTTCATATTCTCTACTGCTGCTTTCATGCTGTAAGGGCAGAGCTGAGTAGTTGTGACAACCATATGGCCCAAAAAGCTCAAAATATTTACTAGCTGGCCCTTTACAGAAATGTTTACAGACCTACTGTGGATGGAATTCCCTGGCCTCTGTTTCTTAACCCTCATCTCTGAAAACTTTCTCTATTCACTCACCTGCCCTCTAGCTACTACACACCAGCCCTTGGTTTCACATGGAATCACTTCACCTTTACAATTTCAATTATTACATCCCACTCATTACACACAATCATATCCCTTTGTATTCTTTCCATCTTCCTCCTCTGCTGCTCTTTGACCTCGTTAAGACAGACAGGACTTGAACCTCCGCCTCTCCAAGTCTATCCCTGGCCCTCTTTACTTTTTAATGCTTCCACCTCAAGACCCCAACTAAGATCACAACCTCTATACCCAGCTCTCAAATGGGGTGCCAATGGAGAAAACTGCACATTGTGTGGGATGGCTCCACATCAAAACATAGGACACCCAAACGAGCTGGCCCCGCAGGGCTGTCCTCCATACTGTTCCTTCCTCCTATCTCTGGCCTCCCTCCCTTTCAGTATTCATCTTTGCCTTTTACTTCAGAGAGGTATCAGAACCCTTGGCAGAATTTAGCGATACTTTCACTTCTATCCTTCTACTCTCAAAGAAAGAAGTGACACTCTCCTGCTCTAGAAGAGTCCCTCAATCTGTTTCTTGAGCTGATGCGCTCTAGTCAATTTAGGGACTTTATTCAATCAGGCTTCCTTTTCTTTCCTGATTTTCAAATTCGGCTTCACCAATGCTCCTTAGAAGCATGCTCAAGTCTCCAGCTTAAAAAACAAACTAATACAGAACAAAACACCCCCTCTCCTTCCACCCTGTACATTCTTTCTCCCCACTTAATCTGAACTGCCAACGTCCTTGGGTCAACACTTGTCCTACTTCCTTCTCTTCTATCCACTCTTCAATCCACTGCAATCAGTTCCCTTGCCATCTCTTCACTGAAATGGTCTGAAAAAGATCCCCATGATCTCTTAATCACCAAATCCAAAGGGTATTCTTTAGTCCTCATTTTACATGAGCATTCTACTGCATCTGACACCGTTAACTACCCATTTCTTACCCAAACTCTGATGTCTCACACAAGAATCTCCTGGTTCTTGTTTGATTATTTCCCTTCATTCTTTGCTGGGAAAGACCTTTCAACACTGCTATTCCACAAGATTCTTCAGGGACCCTCTTCTCTTCTCAATTATTATCTGTAGGCTGACAAATCCTAAATCTCCATCTTTTAACTAGTGCTGTCTCCTGAGTATCAGATATGCATATCCAACTGCTAACTGCTATGAATAGCAGCAATTTGTCACAGAATTATGCAGTATGCTAAGCACTTTAAATGCACATCTCACCCAGTGAGGTAGGTAGTATAACAATCTCCATTTACAAATGAATCCCACCTAGAAGTGAAGTGATGGGCCCAACATCACACAGCTAGTAAGTGGTGCCAGGATTCAGGCCCGGCATGCCTGACCCCAAAGGCAGTGCTGCTGACTGCTGCCCTGAAGATCCACAGGCTCCCTGAACGTGATGTGCACAAATCTGGATTCATTACCTTGTCCCCATTCCACCCCAACTGCTTCTCCTCCCGTTTGTTCTGCTGGCTACCTAGTCATCATTGAAGTGAGAAATGTGGAGACACCCTTGACTCCTCTTTCTCCCTCACCCTTCACATCTTACCAATCCTAAACCATGTTGACTCTGTCTCTTTATTTTCTTAATCCTATCCCCTTCTCATACCTTACCCTCAGTTCCCCAAATCTAAGCCCTGATCCTCTCTCATCTGATCACTGTAATTAATAGCCTTCTTGCCTCCACTTCTGTCTTTTACCCAACAGCAAGAGTGACCTTTATAAAACATAAACCCAACTAGTGACTGTCCTTCTATTTACCTGCATCACACATGGCTTTATGCCAAAACTCCTTAATACGGCAAAGCCAGCTTTTCATGCTTTGGCTTATGCCTACCCTCCAGCCTTGTTTCCCATAGTTCTTTGCCTCCCACCTTACAGTCCACCAATCAAAATTGGCTGCAGTTCCCTGAATACTCCTAGTCCCTCCTTTGCTTAAGTTAGTTTGAGCTGAGTTTCCTGACCCTTGCAACCAAAACAATAATAACTAACTAATGGGGGAGACAGGAATGCAACTGACTGTCATGTTGTTCAAAGTCTGCATTCTTTTTATTAGAATGCTGTCTCCAACATCCTAAGGAAAGAAGACAAAGATCAGAGTCCTCTCTCACCTACCCTGTTCTAGACATGACACTTCTCCCCTTCCACCCCACTGCCTGCACATGTAACTGTGTTATTGGCTTTACCTGGGAAATTATGACCTGCAAGAAAATAACCAGTCACACCCAACTCTGTGAAATACCACACTTCCCCCTCTCCTCTTCTGAAAAAGTTCTTACCTGCACAAAAGAACAGGCCACAGTGCCACTGCGGAGTTGGTTCAGCAATGTCTCACAGACAGCAACATCAGGGACACTGGTCACCCCATCTGTGATCACAATGATACCTGGAGCAGGACACATCAGACTCAGATGAGGGGGGACACTGACTACATCAAAGTCACAGGGAGGCATCCAGCCTACAGGGCCCTGAAGACTTCAGTGTCACCAACCAATGTGTTTACAATCCCCCAACACCTTTCCCTCTCCTCTGCTTCTTCCAGTTGAGAGCTGGATCCCAGTCTCCTCCTAAGTCATGTTTGTGGAGCCCTGCTCCTTTCCACTAGGGTCCCTCATGGTTGCCAGAGGTGGAGGGACTTGAGATACACACTCACAGACCCTTACCTTTTAAAAACAAGGGAACAGGTCCTCTCCTCTGGGGCCCATGGATCCCCGGGCCTTCCAACTACCTTTCCTGATAATCTGCTCCTCCCAACCCTCCAGTACCCTATTGCCCCACGCCTACCCATATTCTTTCTACTGACCTGCAGTAGAGTTTGAGGGGAGCAACTGCAGTGCCAAGATGCCCTGACGAATCATACTGACCAGTCCAAGGTCCGCTGTCACCATGGAGACACCCACCTTCCGGCCTGGGGGCTCTCCTGAGTCTGGGGACTGGTCCTCTGCCTGGTCCAAGTTACAGAAAAGACAGAATGGCACAGATGGTATTGCTGCCCCATCTACAGCAAAGCCAGAATTTTCAGCCCAGCACTGCCCAGGCCAGGCAGGGACCCCAACCATCCTACTTTAGAGCTGAGTCCTAGCTCCTCCCTAATGTGTGTCAGACACTGACCCTCCAAATGGGCAGGGAGTCTGGCACCAGATGAAGCACCAGAATGTAGTAGAGCGGGATTCCCTGCCTTTTGCCAATAAGGATCCTTTTCCATATCTATAACCACTAGGAAATATTTTATTTATCAATCAAATTAACTCTTCAGACATAGAGAACTGCCATTTGCCTGACTACTTCTAGGATATCCAAAGGAACGAGAGAGCACATTCTAGTGAACCCAAGCAGCTTTATCCCTGATTGTACAAAATACTAGTGATCAAAGCCACTCATGACCCCCTTCTCAGATCCATAGGGGGAGAAGATCCAGGACTGACAAAACACACATACACAGCCTTCATTTTCTCCCAGCAAGAATCTGTGTCTTGGGGAGTGCATCTGAGCCCTCCTCTGTCAGGAAACCTGTGTGCACTCACTAGTACACTGCCCCATTCTGTGACACGCCTCTGAGGGGCCCCCACGCACTCTCTCTCCCACATACCTGGCTCTGGGAGTCACACTGCCGCTGCAGCATGGTGGCCACCTTATCCTCAAAGAGACAGAGTTGCTCATATACCTGCTGCAGAAATACCACCCGCTGGGAAGGGTCCAAAAGGCAGCCCTGCACCAGCACCTGAGAAGCACAAAGGAAAGATCAAGTCATGGAGGACAGGGGGGACGCTGGTCAGTACTCCTCTGATCTCCCAATTTATTCCATGTGGCTCCCTCTAGGCAATCCTGGCTTCTCACCCAAGCAGGATATAAGGCTGGTTAATTCCACAGCCAGCTCCCCCCTTTACAGATCATCTCCTCCATCAGTCCTCAGCCCAGCTACATCATATCCCTGCACTGGGCTGTCAGGTTCACAACCTTCCTTGGCACTGAGTTTCCCCAAGCTCCCATGGGGGGTGGGGGGGGGCACCATAACATCTTCCAGCTCCCTCAGTTTTGGGCTACTGAATATTTTCTAAAAGGTTGTCTTGGCCTCGCAGAGCCTTTTTCATTCTGACTCGTTCTTGTTGATTTCTAAGCATGCAGAGCTGTTCTGGACCTTTTCTCATTTAGGCTCAAAATCTTACCCCTCCTGGTTGACATCCAAAATATATAAAGAACTCACGCACCTCAACAAACAAAAAGTAAATAATCCAATTAAGAAATGGGCAGAGAACAGCAGCAGACTCACAGAACCCAAGAACAGGGAAAGGGACTGGGGAAGATGGGTGGGAAGGGAGGGACAAGGGGGAAAAAGGGGCATTACAATTAGCAGACACAATGTTGGGGGGGAAAGGGGGTGCTGTACAACTCAGAGAAGACAAGTAGTGATTCTACAGCATCTCACTACGCTGATGGACAGTGACTGTAATGGGG
Source organism: Smutsia gigantea (assembly GCA_032199065.1). Taxonomy (NCBI): domain Eukaryota; kingdom Metazoa; phylum Chordata; class Mammalia; order Pholidota; family Manidae; genus Smutsia; species Smutsia gigantea. The sequence goes on along the minus strand of JAVSCE010022607.1, from coordinate 35,675 downwards.
TTGATGGGGGAGACCTGATGAAGAGGTAGTTTAATAACCATAATGTTGCACATGCAATTGTAGATTAATGATACCGAAAAAAAAAAATCTTACTCCTCCTTCCTCCCCTTTACTCTCTGCAGATAACTCCCAGCCCCTCTTCATAGAGAAAGGAAACCAGTCAACAGGAACTCTCCACTTACCCTAGCCCAGAGGATGCACTATTCTGCAATCCACTGAAAATGCCCTCAATGTCTGCCAGATGTTTCTGTCTGTGTTCTTGTTCTTCCTCTGAGGCTCTAAAGGAAAGATTCCTCTTCCTCTTCCTCCTCTTTTACCCTAAAGCTAATCTCTCCATCTAATCTTGGACCTTTAGTCAGTATCTTCATCCTCTCTACATGGGGCTCCTTTCCCGCTACTTCCAACATAAATAAGTGGCCCCATCCTAAAAATTTTATACAGGCCTGGTGGTCCCTGTGGTGGCCCTCAGGATCTCTCCTCTCTGTCTCCCAATCAGGCTGTGACAACCTGTCGCACACTTGTCCAAACCTCTGCCCTCCTGTGCAACAACTATTTTACTCTCTATTCAGAAGGGATGAGTGGGTGGACACAGCCAAAGGAGGGGAGAGGAGGACTCTCTACCACTCTACAGGCCTGATAATGAGAGGAAAAAGAGAATTAGAGGAATAGTAGAAACTGGGCCATAAGGAGGCAAGGAAAATGTTCCCAGCTGTATTGTTTAGAAGAGTGAGAACTGGGTCAACCCACAGGTTCAACAACAGGCTTTGGCTAAATATATAATGATAATATATGATATTAAGTCAAGCAGACATTAAAAATTATGTTTTCAAAGGATATTTAGTGACGGGGAAATATAGCCATAGTATACATTTAAAAAGCAGGACATATAACTGTGTTCTGGAATGAGCCTGATGTTTCTCCTCTCTTTGGATGGAGGGGTGGTGGTGAGGAACAATAAACATCTACTTAAACACAAGAAGGAGAGTCTGCAAAATGTTATCATTTATTTCTGGGTGGTGTATTATGGGGAGATTTTCTTTTTCTTTATACTTCATGTATTTTTCAAATTTCCTTCAGTGGACATATCACATAAATGTGAAACTTTTTTTTTTCCTAAAAAGCAGCAGGATACATTGTGAAGGAGCTTTAGAGATGGTGAGAAAGCTGGCTCAGGGATGACAAGTACCTGTGGGGGCTTATCCAATCTTCTCCTCCACAGCTGCTGCCCGTGTTCAGGCCTCATCCCTCCTCCCATGCTGCAATAACCGTCTGCCTTTTGCACCCCCAGTCCATCTTCCTCACTGGCCACAAACACGTGTCATTTTCCTGAGGTACAAATCTGATCCTGTTACTGTCCATTTAAAACCTTCAATGGTCTCCTACTACGTAAGGCTAATGTTTGTAATAGCTAACATTTGCATGTTCTCTATGTGGCAGGCACTGTTTAAAGTGCTTGACACGTACTAATTCAATCACGATGTAATACTGATCCTGCTAATAGCCCCATTTTGGAGAAAACACACAGAGAGTTTAAGTAACTTGCATTAGGTCACACAGACAGTAAGTGGTACAGTCAGGAAGCAAATACAAGCAATGTGATTCCAGATCCAGCACTCTTCACCACCACACTAAACTCCCTTATAGAATGAAAGGTAAGTTTTTAGTCATGCATTCAAGGTCTTTTGTAATCCTGCTCCCACTTCTCTCTCCATTCTCCTTTACCACCGCCCCCACCCCACTCAGACTTTACTGTGACCAGCCGAATAATATGCAGTTCCCTAGCACACCTGTGACCGAGAGCACCAGTTCATAGATCCATGTCTGTGCTTTTGCTGGTCCCTCTACCTGGAAAGTTCATTTCCCCTTCTTTGAATGGTTAACTAATTCTTCCCTCAAAACTCAGTTCAAATGCCTCTCTGTCTAAAAGTTGTCACTGTGGCTGCCCCATGATTGTCTGGGTGCTCTCTCTCGGGGCTCCCACAGCACCTAAATTATGATTCACTAGTGTCCGTATCACGTTTACCTGAAATTACCTCCTTCAATGTCTGTCTCCCCCACTATACTCTCAACCCTCTCCTCAGGATAGGGACAGTGTCTGATTCACCTAGGTCTACAGGACCTAGCCCAGGTCTGGCACAGATGGGGTTTCATTAAGTGTTTGCCAAACAGAACCAAGCACTGAGTGATTACCTAATACTCATGCCTTCCCTGCCTTGGCTAACAGCACCTGCAAAGCCTGGCCTCTGTCCGGGGTTATAGCCACAGCCAACAGTCCCCAACAGCTGCACTAGGACAGCACTTTAAACCAGGACAGAGGGTTGAGATCCAGGCATGTGCCACTTGCCTTGTTGTATATTTCAGACCCTCAGACGCTGTTCCTTGCATCCCTGTCTCTGGAAGTTAGTTTGATAGCTAAGGTGACAATGTAGCCATCAGGGACAGTTTGGGGTAAGATGAGGGGAAACTGGGCCATTGCTTATCTAAGCCAAAAACAGACATTCCAGTAACAGACTTGGCTCTTCTCCAAAAGGAGTGTGTTGTGATATAGTCTGCTTGGGTGTTGGAGAAGACTTGTAATTATGTATATGGTCAGCATTATACCCGACAGTTCACAGGGCTCTCAGAGAAAAAGACCCACCTCTGTCCTTGGAAGAAATAATGTTTCTGGGTATTTATTACATCTTAAAATTATAAAACTATTCCAAAAGACCATCTCCTGGGGGTAGTGCCAGGAATCAGGATACCAGCAAACCTTCTGAGGGAACTAAAGGACAGGAGGACAGAAATAACACATCCAGCGGGCAGAACCAGAGACTTATAGGAGGAAGGAGAGGATCTGTCCAATCAATGCCAACTGATATAAAACTTATGGGAAGCTCTCTAAGATCAGAGGAGTTGATTCTTCTCAAGAGGGGACAGACTTACAGAGATGACCAGGAAACAGGCTCAAGAAGGCAGCAGAGCTGAGGACTTTGGGCATGGACAGTAGAGACAGGACAAAGATGTGGTCAGTGGACTACAGAAATAAGGTCTGAGGGGACCAAGTTGGAGAAAGGAGGTAATACCTGGTGGGACTGCAGGCCGATGATTGAGGAGTAGGCCTGGATAGTTACGTAGATTTCAGGCTGGAATTCGATGCAAGATCCAGGCACTAGGAAGGGCCGGAGCAGCCCACTTAGGCAATGGGAGAGGGCATGGAAAACTTCATCAAACAAGATCTCCCCTGTAGAATCATCCTGAGAACAATGCAGAGAAAGATCTCTAAAGGGTAACCAAAGGCAGCCCTGAGCAGAGGGCAAAAACAAGCAACTCCTGTGGGTAAGTGGGACTCTTAAGGGCAGTTACCCCTCACCCCCAAATACAGTGTCACAGATGGAATGGAATCTTTCTTTGAACATCTGCCATTCTTTCACAAGCCTGTCTCCTCAGTGAGGCTGGGATCATTTTTGACATCTCCCAGGCCTCTCCCTCTTGTCCTCACCCCTCACCCCATCCTTTCTTCCCACTGTCTCTCCCCAACCCCTTACCACAATGCCAGTAGATGGGCTAAGGTCCAGCTCAATGACAAATCGATACTGCCAAGCCAGGAAGGTGACCCGGGTGGAAGGTACTAGGAGAAATGGCCTTGGGACCACCAGTTCATCTGGCTGCCACCCAGGGGGCAGGACACTGAGGACTTCCAACTCCTGCTCAGACTGGAGCTGACAGTTAGGATGTAAAGAAAAGAGAAGGGTCAGGGAAGAGTTATCCCTTTCCAGGACCTGAACTCTATATCCAAAACGACACAGCATTGGCTCCAACTCCTTCAATCCAACCATACACTCTTCCTATCCAGAGAAATTATTAAACAAAATTTCCTCTATGGAATCATATGTGGACAGTCACTTGCCCCTCATAGCATCAGACCCCTCAGTGACAGTCTCCTCTCCTGTTTCCAGAATGCTCTTTAAAAAAACAGTTCTGGGCCAGTCCCTTGTATCCTGTATGTCTCTGAGCCTCACCAGCATCTCCTGGGGTGTGGCCTGCACAGTCTGATGCAGGTGATTGAGGAACCAAGCAAGGCGAACATTTCGGGAGATTTGATAATCTTTTTTCATCAACAGGAACACCTGCCCAGCTTCTTCCACCTGGGGACAGAGAGACATTAATACATCTATAAAAATTCACTGAGGTCCTAGTACAGATCACTCTGCAAGGAACTTGTCCAAGGAGCTCATAATCTATCAGTGAGAGGAAAGGCAGCATAGGTGAAACGTTTACCCCCACCCTGGTGTGAATTGTTCTCTAGGATTGAATTCTCAATGCCCTGCTTCCATTCCTCCATGTCGACCTTTTCACATTATCAAATGTTTATGTGCATTTCTCCTACAAACTGGAAGCTCCTTGAGGACAGGGATTGCATCGTATTCTATTTTTGTGTCACTGTGCTGGCAAATTGTTTAAAACAGAGCAGACATTCAACAATGCCATCCATTAATAGCTCCTCCTAGTAAGCCTTGAGAACAGCAGGCACTAAAGGAATCTTTGCTGAGGGAAGGGCAAGCCCGCAGAATACCTCAAATCAAACTTCTGTGGGTCACAATCTCCACCCCCACCCTTCACAGCTGTCAACACTCCATTTCCTTCCCTCCATTGCCGCAGAGCCAGTCTGTCCAACAACATGCCTGGCAACATCAGTTCCCTGCCTGTGTACTTGTCCTTCCACCGCAGGAGCCCTGCCAAATCTTGTCTCAGGATGAATTTGACGTTCTCCCTGATCTGCACAGGCACCACACCAGTGGCACTTCAACAGGAAGACTGGTCACCTTACCAGTGGTCCCACCTCTGGCAGGCCTTTGCCAAGCCTTTTACTTCTCCGTGGCGAGCAACCTTTCCTCTTCCCCTCAGAAGGCTTGCTAATCTCTCAACTCCTGCAGTCCCAGTAGATAAACAGACCTACTGTGTTCCACTGAGAAAATAAAGGTCAGTTGGTCTGAATTCCTCCCATGTTTCTTCCTGGTTAACCCTTACCTGTAACATTCCTTTACTCCTACTCTCCACCTGTTTTAGACAAATTGTACATTTCTCCTCCCATGTCCCTGACTAAAGAGGGGGAAAATGCCAGGCTGCAAGGCTCGAAGAGAAAGGAACAGAAGCCAATGACTGCTTGTACAGAAATGCGCTGCTGCAAGAAGTGGAGCCTCCCTTCTCCCCCAACCAAAGGGGGTAATATGTATGGAGAAGAGATTGGAAAAGCGTGGGGAAAAAATAATGAAGGGTGCCTTATCTCAGAGAAGAGTGTGGAGGGCAGAGACACAACGCCTAAAGATGAAGAAAGTCTGTCTATAGACAGAAGGCAAAAATAAAAAGATATAAAAACAAAAAGATGGCGGCATGAGAGGTGAGACAGAGGCTTCCTCCTAAAACTGCATATAATATGAAAATAAAGCTACTACAACTACTCTTGAAAGAGCAACGGAAAGAGGACGGCAACAAACTGCATACACCTGGAGACAAGAGCAGCCCTCACAGAAAAGGGTAATCTACTAAAGCTGTGGTCCTGCAGGATCCAAGCGCTTCCCCCACCCCAGCTCACCTGCAGGAGGAACAGGAATGGAGCAGGGAGGGAGTGGAGATGTGGGACTGCTGAATACCTAACTCTGGAGATCTGCTCTGGGAGCACAAACCTACATTTCATGGTGCTTGCATGATACTCTTGTAATTTTAGGGGGTTGGAAAGCTAAGACAGGCAGAATTCCTGGAGAGACTAAGATTGCAGCTGCTTGTGAAAGCAGAGATCCATACCCAGCTACTCGGGGACAAAAGAAAGGCGGACAGTCTGAGAGACTTCCTAACAAAGAAGCCCTTAGCAAGAGGGCTGCTAAAGGGGCAAGGATTGCACAGAGCTTACTGCTCAGGAGAAAGGACAGGCAGACAAAATTGTTTGGGTGCACTCTGCCCAGCAGGTCGGGAGCTTTCACGATCTTCAGGCGCTCCAGCTCCCTGGCTGCCTACACAGCTCCAAGAACCTTCTGTGACAGGCAGACCAGTGCGCCTTTCTTCTGGCCAGCCCCACGGGGCTTCCAAACCGGGAAATCCTTCCCTGGTGTTAGGCCAGCCAGAAGGAAGATCTGTCTACAGCAATTAAAACGCAAAGCACAGAGGCTTATACCTGCGTGCTCAGCCCAATGGTTCAGGCAGTGGAGACAGGCATAGCAGCCAGGAACCAGGATATAGCCCTTTCCTCCCGGAGGCACCAATACCACTCCCCTACAATCCTCGCATTGCTTCAGGGGCTGAGCAGCTCCAGAGAGTAGAGCTTCTGGGCACTAGAGGGCGCCATACACAAATATGAAATGCCAAAGGAACCTGGTCCAGAGTAAAATTATGAATACAACTCCCGAGAAAGATTTAAATGATATGGACCTTATGACTATCCCTGAAAGGGAGTTCAAAATAAAAATCATTAACATGCTCATGGAGGTACGGAAAGATATTCAAGAACTCAGGAATGAATTCCGGTCGGAGATCCAATCATTGAAGAACACAATGGAGGGATTGGATATGGTGGAGGAGATGATAAATGAAATAGAAACTAGAGAAGAGGAATACAAAGAAGCTGGGGCAATGAGAGAAAAAAGGATCTCTAAGAATGAAAGAATATTGAGAGAACTGTGTGACCAATCCAAATGGAACAATATTCACATTATAGGGGTACCAGAAGAAGAAGAGAAAAAGGGATAGAAAGTGTCTTTGAGGAGGTGATTGCTGAAAACATTCCCAATCTTGGGAAGGAGATAGTCTCTCAGGCCATGGAGGTGTGCAGATCTCCCAACACAAGGGACCCAAGAAAGACAACAGCAAGACATATAGTAATTAAAATGGCAAAGATCAAGGATAAGGACAGACTATTAAAAGCATCTAGACAGAGAAATAGGATCACATACAAAGGAAAACCCATCAGGCTACCAGACTTCTCAGCAGAAACCTTACAGGCCAGAAGGGAGTGGCATGATGTATTTAATGCAATGAAGCAGAAGGGCCTTGAACCAAGATTACTTTATCCTGCAAGATTATCATTTAAATTTGAAGGAGGGATTAAACAATTCCCATATAAGCAAAAGCTGAGAGAATTTGCCTCCCACAAACCATCTCTACAGTGTATTTTGGAGGGACTGCTATAGATGGAAGTGTTCCTACGGATTAATAGCTGTCACCAGAGGTAATAAAACCACAGTAAAGAAAATAGAACAGCTAATAACTAAGCAAATGCAAAATTAAATTAACTATCCCCAAAGTCAATCAAGGGATAGACAAACAGTACTGAATATGATACCTAATATATGAAGAATGGAGTAGAAAGAAAAAGGAGGAAACAAACAAATAAACAAAAAAAAGAACCTTTAGATTGTGTTTGTAATAGCATATTAACTTAGTTGTTAGACTTTTAGATAGTTGGGAATTTAACCTTGAACCTTTGGTAACCACGAATCTGAAGCCTGCAATGCCAATAAGTACATAACCTATCCATAATCACCCTAAATGTAAATGGACTGAATGCACTAGTCAAAAGATATACAGTCACTGAATGGATAAAAAAACAAGACCCATCTATATGCTGCCTTCAAGAGACTCACTTTAAACCCAAAGACATACACAGACTAAAAGTGAGGGATGGAAAAAGATATTTCATGCAAACAACAAGGAGAAAAAAGCAGGTGTTGCAGTACTTGTATCAGACAAAATAGACTTCAAAATGAAGAAACTAGCAAGTGATAAAGAAGGACATCACATGATAAAGGGATCAGTCCAACACGAAGATATAACCATTATAAATATATATGCACCCAACACAGGAGCGCCAGCATATGTGAAACAAATACTAACAGAATTAAAGGAGGAAATAGACAGCAATGCATTCATTTTAGGAGACTTCAACACACCACTCACTCCAAACGACAGATCAAACAGACAGAAAATAAGTAAAGACACAGAGGCACTAAACAACACACTAGAACAGATGGACCTAACAGACATCTACAGAACTCTGCACCCAAAAGCAGCAGGATACACATTCTTCTCAAGTGCACATGGAACATTTTCCAGAATAGACCACATACTAGGCCACAAAAAGAACCTCAGTAATTTCAAAAATATTGAAATTCTACCAACCAACTTCTCAGATCACAAAGGTATAAAACTAGAAATAAATTTTAGAAAGAAATCAAAAAGGCTCACAAATACATGGATACTTAACAACACTCTCCTAATTAATCAATGGGTTAACGACCAAATCAAAACAGAAATCAAAGAATATATGGAGACTAATGACAACAACAACACAAAGCCACAACTTCTGTGAGACGCAGCAAAGGCAGTTCTAAGAGGTAAGTATATTGCAATCCAGGCCTATTTAAAGAAGGAAGAACATTCCCAAATGAATAGTCTAAAGACACAATTACTGAAATTGGAAAAAGAAGAACAAATGAGGCCCAAAGTCACCAGAAGGAGGGACATAATAAAGATTAGAGAAGAAATAAATAAAATTGAGAAGAATAAAATAGAAAAAAATCAATAAAACCAAGAGCTGGTTCTTTGAAAAAATAAACAAAATAGATAAACCCCTAGCCAGACTCATTAAGAGAAAAAGAGAATCTACACACATAAACAGAATCAGAAATGAGAAAGGAAAAATCAGGATGGACCCCACAGAAACACAAAGAATTATAAGAGAATATTATGAGAATCTATATGCTAACCAGCTGGAAAACTAGAAGAAATGGACAACTTCTTAGAAAAATACAACCTTCCAAGCCTGACCAAGCAAGAAACAGGAAAACTAAACAGACCAATCACCAGCAACGAAATTGAATTGGTAATCAAAAAACTACCCAAGAACAAAGCCCCTGGACCAGATGGATTCATCTCTGAATTCTACCAAACATATAGAGAAGAAATAACACCAATTCTCCTTAAAGTTTTCCAAAAAATAGAAGAGGAGGGAATACTTCCAAACTAATTCTATGAAGCCAGCATCACTCTAATACCAAAACCTGGCAAAGACCTCACCAAAAAAGAAAATTACAGAGCAATATCCCTGATGCACGTAGATGCAAAAATACTCAACAAAATATTAGCAAGCCGATTTCAAAAATAAATCAAGAGGATCATACACCATGATCAAGTGGGATTCAATCCAGGGATGCAGGATGGTACAACATTCGAAAATCCATCAACATCATCCACCACATCAACAAAAAGAACAAAAACCACATGATCATCTCCATAGATGCTAAAAAAGCATTTGACAAAATTCAGCATCCATTCATGATTAAAACTCTCAACAAAATGGGTATAGATGGCAAGAACCTCAACATCATAAAGGCCATATATGACAAACCCACAGCTAACATACTTAACGGCGAGACGCTAAAAGCTTTTCATCTAAGATCGGGAACAAGACAGGGATGCCCACTCTCTCCACTGTTATTCAACATAGTACTGGAGGTCCTAGCCACAGCAATCAGTCAAAACAAAGACATACAAGGCATCCAGATTGGTAAAGAAGAAGTCAAATTGTCACTATTTACAGATGACATGATACTGTACATAAAAAACCCTAAAGACTCCACTCCAAAACTACTAGAACTAATATCTGAATTCAGCAAAGTTTCAGGATACAAAATTAACACACAGAAATCTGTTGCTTTCCTATACGCTAACAATGAACTAACAGAAAGAGAAATCAGAAAAACAATTCCATTCACAATTGCATCAAAAAGAATAAAATACCTAGGAATAAACCTAACGAAGGAAGTGAAAGACCTGTACTCTGAAAACTACAAGACACTCCTAAGAGAAATTAAAGAGGACACTAACAAATGGAAATGCATCCCATGCTCTTGGCTAGGAAGAATAAATATTGTCAAAATGGCTATACTACCTAAAGCAATCTACACATTCAACGCAATCCCTATCAAACTACCAACAGCTTTCTTCAATGAACTGGAACAAATAATTCTAAAATTCATATGGAACCACAAGAGATCCCGAATAGCCAAAGCAATCCTGAGAAGGAGGAATAAAACAGGGGGAATTACGCTGACTTTAAGCTCTACTACAAAGCCACAGTAATCAAGACAATTTGGTATTGGCACAAAAACAGACCCACAGATCAGTGGAATAGAATAGAAAATCCAAACATCAACCCAAACACATACAGTCAATTAATATTTGATAAGGGAGCCTTGGATATACATTGGGTAGATGACAGCCTCTTCAGCAGCTGGTGTTGGAAAAACTGGACAGCTACATGGAAGAGAATGAAACTGGACTACTGTCTAGCCCCATACACAAAGGTAAACTCAAGGTGGATCAAAGACCTGAATGTAAGTCATGAAACCATAAAACTCTTAGAAAAAAACATAGGCAAAAATCTCTTGGACATAAACATGAGCAACTTCTTCATGAACATATCTCCCCGGGCAAGGGAAACAAAAGCAAAAATGAACAAGTGGGACTATATCAAGCTGAAAAGCTTCTGTACAGCAAAGGACACCATCAGTAGAACAAAAAGACATCCTACAGTATGGGAGAATATATTCATAAATGACATATCTGATAAGGGGTTGACATCCAAAATATATAAAGAACCCACGCACCTCAACAAACAAAAAGCAAATAGTCCAATTAAGAAATGGGCAGAGGACATGAATAGACACTTCTCCAAAGAAGAAATTCAGATGGCCAACAGGCACATGAAAAGATGCTCCACATCACTAATCATCAGAGAAATGCAAATTAAAACCACAATGAGATATCACCTCACACCAGTGAGGATAGGCAACATCCAAAACACAAACAACAAATGTTGGCAAGGATTTGGAGAAAAGGGAACCCTCCTACACTGCTGGTGGGAATGCAAATTAGTTCAACCATTGTGGAAAGCAGTATGGAGGTTCCTCAAAAAACTCAAAATAGAAATACCATTTGACCCAGCAATTCCACTCCTAGGAATTTACCCTAAGAATGCAGCAGCTCAGTTTGAAAAAGACAGATGCACCCCTATGTTTATCGCGGCACTATTTACAATAGCCAAGAAATGGAAGCAGCCTAAGTGACCATCAGTAGATGAATGGATAAAGAAGATGTGGTACATATACACGATGGAATATTATACAGCCATAAGAAGAAAACAAATCCTACCATTTGCAACAACATGGATGGAGCTAGAGGGTATTATGCTCAGTGAAATAAGCCAAGCCGAAAAAGACAAGTATCAAATGATTTCACTCATATGTGGAGTACAAGAACTAAGAAAAAAACTGAAGGAACAAAACAGCAGCAGACTCACAGAACCCAAGAATGGCCTAATAGTTACCAAAGGGAAAGGGACTGGGGAGGATGGGTGGGAAGGGAGGGATAAGAGGGAAAAAGGGGTATTACGATTAGCAGATGTAATGTTGGGGGGGCATGGGGAGGGCTGCACAACTCAGAGAAGACAAGTAGTGATTCTATAGCATCTCACTATGCTGATGGACAGTGACTGTAATGGGGTTGGTGGGGGGGACCTGATGAAGGGGGTAGTTTAATAACCATAATATTGCACATGTAATTCTAGATTAATGATACCAAAATAAATTATATATATAAAAAAAAGATATAGAAACAGATACTGGGAGATGGCAGGGATGAAAGTAGAAAGCAAGAGGGAAGGAATTCATGTATACTGAGCACTAAAAGATGTTCCATAGTACACAGGTTAAGTGCAAGAATTTCAGATTCAGACAGCATGGGTTTGAATCCCAGTTTGGTCCCTTACTAGCTTGTGAAATGGCAGAAAAGGTACTTACTCTTAAGCTGTGGGGTCATTTGTAAAATGGAAATGATCCCAATACCAATCTAAGAGTGTTAAGTGGATTAAGTGACACCATGTGTATGAAGTGCTCAGCAGAGTGCCTGGCACTAGTAAAATATAATAAAAGCTAACTATTACAGGTTACTACCAGACTTAATACTAGGCTCTTTACATAAGTAAGTTCATTCTGCCTTCACACAAAACATTTAAAAGAAGAAAACAGAGGTCCAAAAAAGTCAAATGACTTAACATAATTAATCGGTATAGGGTCATAAGTCAAAGCCAGGCATGATAAGCTGCAAAGCCTGTCTGTCTACTGAGAGTGACAAATGGATAAAAATGGGAACTCAAGAGCAGAAAAGATTTAAAGTGGTCACAAGAAGGAAGTGATGGGGGTTTACAAGCAGAAAGGATGCTCTGACATAATCAGAAAGACAAGAAGACAACTTAAACATCAATACGATGTGATTCAAAATTATTTTGTTATGTCTCTATACCATCTAAAATCACACTTAGGGAAATACTACTCTATTATACTGCTTCCCTACACTGGGCTGAGGTAGGCCCTGGCTAGGATTTTGGATTTCATACTGAAAGTTAGATTAAGTTATGGAAATTTTTTCAGCAGAGCAGGGCAGCAATACTGTATTTGCATTAAACAAAATTCCATTTGGCTATCATATGTTTCAGAAAGATTCTGTAGCAACTAGGGGAAATGATAGTGGCCTAGATCAGTGATACTCAAAGTAGCCATTCTGTGAACTATTTAAGAGTGGTCCCCAGTGAGATGAGTTGTGCTGGACTGTGAAACCACCATTGCCTTGCATTAAGAAAGTCTGGTTGTAGGAAAAAAAAAAAAGTCAGCTGAACTAACCTTCAAGACAAGTGAGCTTAGTTTCATTCTAAGGAATCTTTAGAATAAGACATAATATGACGGGTGATTGACTGGAAATGGGAAGAAAAGTGTTAAAAAGAAAGGTGTCAAAGATAACTAAAGTAGTTAAGTTGCAGAATGAGTTCCAAGTTAGCTAGAAATATCATAGACAAAACAGTTATTTACCATCATAACCACTGCCTCCCTCAACAAGTCCCATCAAATCATACACTTTTATTGGTAAGTTCCTAAAAACAGAAAAGGAGTATGTTGACAAAGAAAGAAACTGCAGCAATTACTTGCCCTCTTTCTCGGCTCCTTGGTTCCAGGGTGGGACTCTCAGAAACCAGGTGACCTCTCCCTCAAGACTGGCTGAGCTGGGTGGTGAGACATCAGTGACAGCTCCTGTCTGTGAGTTGACTGTGCTGGATCCCTGCCAGTACTCCTATCTAAAAATGATGGGTTGGTGCTCAGAGTATTATCAGAATAGGAAGGATATTCCAATTCAGCAGTCCTTTCTGTTTATCACTCTATTCCCTAAAGCCTTGTGCAATGCCTGGTACATAGGATGCTCATGACAATTTTGCTGAACAAGTGAATTCACTGTAAGTTCTAAGTAAAGCAAACTTGACATTTAACCGGATCATAATCAGTACAACTCTTCTCAAGGTGCGTAACTTAGCACTACTCTTAATAGTGTTTTCCTTTTTTTCTTTGGTAGCTAGTAAAGACTTTTTCAAATGCCAGCCTGTTTGAGCTATGCAAAGAAAATACCAAGGAAAAGACTTCTGGCCCACATTGAGCTGGGGTTAAAGGAGGGAGGCACATTACCTACAGATCAGCACCATAAGGACAGTTGGGAACATTTGGTCACTACATCTTCTAGGACTGAAATCTTGGCAAATCTATGTATAATAAATGAACCTTTTCATGAGTCTCTGTATTGTTAGGTACTTCTTTTAGGCATTCACAAAGCAGTCTATACTTCTTCACAGCACCAACCACAGTTTACAATGAAGAATTTGTGTACATTTTAATGTTTGTTTTCCCTACAAGCCCAAGAGCTCCAGGGAGATAGGGGCTGTGTCTACACACTGTTCTTTGCAGCATCCCCAGCAACTAGCACAGTGCCAAACAAGCTAGGTGTTCAAATAGCATTTGTTGAATGAATGTGTAATGAGGGAAATTGCTCTCACAAGCTGTATTTATTTTGTTTTGAGCTATGCTATTATTTTCTCACCAGTGATTCCTAATTTTTCACTTTTATCAACATCTGCTCTTTGTTGCTCAAGAGTTCCTATCCTTTCTCATCCACTTCATGGAAAAACTAGCCTATTCTATTGTTTGGATTTTTCCTTTGCTTCCATGAAAGTTATTTTACCAGGTTCTCTTTAGTATGTACTTTTCTAGTATTATCTCCTTTTTTACTGTTCTTGGCATCTGGGGAGAGGGTTCTAATCAATCTGTTTTGAAAGAAAGTGTGATCTGATAGCTGAGACTCTGGGCTTGAGGTTTCCTTTCCTCCTCTACACACCACCACCACCTACCCCATCGGTGTCTTAAGGTACAAATGCACGTATTAGCATAACAAGTGATTCATCAATCAGCTGCTTCCTTGAGTTTGGAAAGAGTCTTGCACAACCATTCACTTTAGCTTTTTGTGCTCATCCTCATTTAGTTGACACAGTTGGAAATTTACTTACATTGAACCAGAATGTCTTCTCAACAGTATCTTGATTTATTCTTGAAATCTGTTCTCTTGAGAGTATCTCACCCAATTTTGGTGTTATCTCCTAAGGCCATACAGGGAAAGTCTCATCCTCTCTGCCAAAGGAGAATCTATAAAACATCTAATGACAGTCCTGAGTCTTTATTTCCCCATAATAAGCACCTCCAGGTTCTTTAACTATGCCTCAAATGGCATGGTTTCAAGTTTCCTCACTATTTTTTATCTTAGATCATATGCTTATAAATGAACTCTGGCTGGTCTGCTTTTCAACTTAAAATGTGGGGGCTGGAATGGAACACAACACCCAGCTGAAGCCACAGATTCAAGGTCTCCTAGGTTCTATTTACTTTTTCAGAAGCCTCCAAAAACCTCTGTTACTTTCTCACTTGTGCTGCTGTAAAGACACATCCCCCATTCTGATCTCATGCAGCTGGCTTTTTTGGACACAAACGATTATTCAATTTGCCCTATCACACTGGAAAAATTCAGTCTATTATTCTATTAAAAGGCTTAGAGAGCTGGTTTGTTTTCTAGTAAATCTCTTTCTAGCTTAATTTCCCTGGTAATTTAATCAGGATGCCATCAAGTCCTCATTCAAATCCAAAGAGGACAAAGGCAAGGTAAGCATGCATTCATTCATCAATCAACAAATTTATGGAGAGACAGCTACATGCTAGCACTGGGCTAGGTCCTAAGGATACAGTGAAAAACAAAAATGGGCATTCCCTGTTCTGGCAGAAACAAAATTTACCCTCTAATGGGAAAAAACTATCAAATAATCATGCCAATTATTGTATTATTACTAAGTAAACTAAGTGCACCAAAGGATGAGAATGTGACTCTATGACACCATGTAACAAAGTAACCTGACCTAGGTCTCAGGAGAAAGTGACACTGAAGGTTGAGCTCAGTTTGCTAAGAGGAGGGAAAGGAAGATTAACCAGATAGAGGGTATACATAAGCACGGAGCTAGAAAACTTCTTCAGATTAGTTAGTACGCTGCTTAATTCTACTACTGTACAGCTTCTATTTCTCCACATTGTCTTGAAGGTTATTTTGAATGACAGACTGTCCAAGGCCAAACTAAAGTCTAGCTCATCAATCAGTTCTTACAGAATCCACTCTCTTCAAACCAGAAACAGCTGCCTAACTCCAGCGTTGTGACATCCTCCTCTCCCCACACATGATCCTTCAACAACTGTTTTCAAAACACCATTTCTAAATTTTCTTCACATTCAAGATGTAATAATCAGAACCAGAAGACTTAAGAATTATTTTAAGCAGCTAGAATGGCATTTTTCAGTGAGATCCAAGGACCAACTGCATCAGAATTACCTGGGGGCTTAATAAAATGCAGATTCCTGGCCACGACTCCAAGCCCAAATTATCAGCTGACGGGACTCAGGAATAGACATTTAAAAGGCTCCCCACATGATTCTCCCACTTCAATGTTTGAGAAGCCCTGAAACAGCTGTGTTCTCACAGCATCCACACTCACATGGAGCTCCAGTCTCCTCATATTTAATCCCTGAGTCTGAAGTGCTTTACTCTTGGAGTAGTCCAGCAAAGAAAAAGCAGAGTTTTAGAGTCAGAGACCTGGATTCAAATCTAGTTCTACTACTTGCAATCTAAGTGAGCTTGAACAAGTTACTTAATTTTTCCTGGCCTCAGTTTTGTGGACAAGACTATCTACTTCATAAGGATGTTGGTGCACTTAAACAGGAGAGTCAGAACAATGATAGAGAAAGCCTATCATTCTTTGGGACATCACAGGCGAGTCAGAACAATGATAGAGAAAGCCTATCATTCTTTGGGACATCACAGGAGAATCAGAACCATGATAGAGAAGGCCTATCATTCTTTGGGACATCTATTGAGGCCTACATACCATTTCTAACAAGATGAATAAAACCGTATCAGGCACTGTGCTGCATACCATGTATACTACGATGAAGGAAACGTTGCCCATCTTGTTAATTTTTTTTGCACCTGTCCCTTTGCAGTTAGAGTATAAATTATTTTTTTAGCCTTTTCCAACCCTTGTGCTGTTTTCTGTTAACAGAGTCCCATGAAATAATGTAGCTTTTCCCCCCATGAACTGTCTGATGCCTCCTTACTACTTTGCTTATGTCAGTCCTGAACCACTGGCATGGCCTCAACCTGAATCTTCTCCAGCCTCATCTCTCACCAATCTCCCCGAGTTAGAGAGCACAGGGTCAAACGCTGGTTCTGCTGATTATTTGTATAAGGCCTTGGTGAAGTTATTTAAAATCTCTGTGCCTTAGTTTCCTCATCTGTGAAATAGGGATGTAATAGGGCCTATTTCATGGGGATTTTATAAGTACTGATATTTAGTAAGCACTCTGTGTTAGCTATTCTCATGGTCACCTTGCACCATTAGCAGCTGCTTTCTCTCAGTTCTCTGAAGACCCTAAGCTCCTTCTCCCCTCAGGATTTTCACTATTCCCCCTGCCTGTTAACACGCTCTTCTTCTTCTCAAGGCCGATGTCTTGAGACTCATTCTTCCAGCTTTAATGTTATTCCTGTGAGAAGGCCTCCTGATCCACCCTGCCTCCCACCACTTAACAAAGTAGGTTAAGAACCTCTATTAAACACTCATTTGCTTTGTATTTTTCCTTTGCTGCACTTAATATCATAATTCAATGTTTGTTTACACCACTAAAATAAGGGAATATTTCTGTCTTACACTGCTCCATATTCACCCTTGATACTTAGCACAATTTTGAGCCCATAGCAGCGCTCATAAACTATTTTAAGCACTCGGTGAATGAATGCTTTCTTTAATTTGTGCCCAATCTTTCTCTCTTGGGATTCCCAGGAGCAGAACTCTTCACTCCATTAGCCTACTGAGATAAAATTTTCAGAAATGCACATCAAGAATTTAACAAATGCTTAACTTCTGGCTGAATGAGACTCCAGGAGTACTTGTCTTGACTGAGTTACTTTAGATCTGCACCATTCAATATATAAGCCACACCCAATGTGAGGCTACTGAACACTTCCAATGTTGCTAGTCTAAAATGAGATGTGCTGTAACTGTAAAACACACACTGGATTTCAGACTTGGTACAAAAAAAGGAGTGTAAATACTCATAACTTTTTATATTTATTACATGTTGAAATATTTTGGAAATATGGGATTATATTACTAAAATTAATTTCATTTTTTTTACCTTTTTAAATTTGGCTACTAGAAAAATTCATGAACATGGCTTGCATTTTTAGATTTCTATTGGACAATGCTGTTTTAGACTCTCTGCCTAAAAAGTATATTTCCCTACAACAGCCCTCCATTTGCTCTCATTTTAATCCACAATGAAAATATTTCAAATTCTTTCAGTGGTCTTTCTCAGTATTGATATTTCTGATTCATGGGCTGTTCCACTATCCCTGTGAACATATCTAGTTCTTTTAAATAGAGCATGGTTTCCTACTTAATCTAGAGTCTCATCACAACAAATCACAACGAACTGATGATTTACCATCCTGTGGCTACTTTATTACTTTATACTATAAACATTATGGTTAAGGACTGGAGATCTGGAGCCAGACCACCTGTTTTGGAATCCTGGCTCTACTATGTACTAGCTGTGTAACTTTGTTGCTCTGAATATCTCAGTGCCTTAGTTTCTGCAATTGAAAAATGGGGATAATGGTGTCTATTTCATAGGCATGAGAGCATTAACTGATATTGGTAAGGTGTTTAGAATGGTGCCTGGCATGCATGTAAGTGTTCCATAAGTAATGAGTACTATTTGTGTCATTATACACAGTCCTCACCCTTCCCACCTCCTCCTGTATCTTCTAGTAATACTGGGCACCTCTCCTACTGAGGTCGTTCTTTCCAAATCTGACAGACTTTATGCTCAGATCTTGTAACTCCTAAATTCTACTGCTCCCAGCTGAGCAGCACTTAGGTACTTTTCTCACTTGTCAGTTTCCTTATCTGTAAATGAGAATGGCCATTGTCATTTTTCCTGCATATAATACAATGTATATGAATTTCCTTGCATGGTCCCTAGCACCTAACGGATACCTCATATGCATTTTCGGGTTATATTCATGTGATCCTTACAACATACGATAAAATAGGTATTTTATGAAGAAGGACACAGGATCCGGGAAGATCAAGACTTGCCCCAAGTTGCAGAGACATACAAATGGCACAGCCAATACTGGAACTGTTTCACTTCTAGTCAAATGTTTTTACATGAAACCAAAGCTGCTTTTCAAAATCATGAGCGCTAAAACTAAATTAATTCATGCTGTTCCAGACACCAGTAAAGTCAGTCTACTGTCGCGATGCCCACTGAAACTGTTAACAGAAAACCAAACTACAGGTTTTGTTACACTATTAGGTCAAAGAACCTGGCAGCCCTATAGTCGGCGACGTGCACGAAATTTCGGTAAACAAAACAAGTTGATGAGTTTCTTCTCTAGCCCCCTGAGGAAATTCGGACCGCGGGTACGAGGTTCAATTGCAGGGCCTTCGGAGCTGGGCGGGCCCCTGCCCAGGCTGTACGGCCCAGCAGCATCCAGACCCGGAGGAGGCCACGGCTGCAGCCCGGCCGCCGGACCCTCCCCCTTCGTATCTCGGGGCCCGGTGTTGCGCCCGCCCGCCCCTCACCTCCGGCTCCGGGCGCTCCGAGGCCATCACACAACCCTCCCGCGCCGGCCCGGGCCAGATTAGATGTTCCACTCCTGACCCCTGGCCGGGTACCTCGCACCCGACCGGAACCGGAAGTGAGTGGGAAGGCTGAGTTTTGAGTTTCTTATTGGTGGGAGAAGCCTTCCCAGAGCGGCTCGCGGACATGGCAACCGGAAGAGGAAGTGTTTGCCCCCTCCACTGCCGCAGCCATGCAGGTGAGAGCCGGGTGGGAGGTCTTGTCCGCTGGCTGGCTTCGCTTCGGGTAGCTGGACCGAGGGTGGGCAGGCCGATGGGAGACTGAGGAGTTGGGCTGAGAGGCGGGATGGGGAGCGAGGCCGACTGGGAGGGAGCTGCGCAGGTGGGAGATGTGGGTGGAGCCCCTCTGACAGGAGACAGAGACTGCGGCTAGTCGCGGGGGACGAGGCAGCATAGACTGGCTGGGGTGTGGGAAAGAATCACGTTGTAACTTGGGAAGGTTGAAATGCAATTCAAGGAAGACGACTCAAGAAAGTGTTTGGTTGACTCAGGCCGTGGCCAGGCTGTTGGACGGACGTGGTTGGATTCAGACATTACAGAGGATCAGTAATTGGAGAGAAAGAAGTCCAAGGGGTGAAAGAAATGTGGAGCCGCGGTGGCCAAAAGCTAAAGCTAATTATAATCTTAGGCCGTTGGTGGAACCCAGGATCAAGGCTGCTGTCACTCATGTTGGGCGCGCGTTTGCAAGACGTTTTTGCATCGTTCTTCCCTGTCTGTGCGCAATAGTTGTTAAGAATGAAGAAATTAAGGAAAACTGGAGACCGTAGGTGGGAAAGAAATGCTTTGCAGACGCCCCCAGCATTTAAAATTGTCTAGGGCTTAGGAGCATGTGCATTTTTTTCCATTTGTCACTTAGTTTCTTGCACCTTGTAGTCTGTCAGTAAATGTTTATAGATTGAGCTTTTGAAAGGAGCACAGAATACTGAACACAGATAAAATGAGCCCAGATTAATTGAGTAAGGAGGAGGTTGGAACGTCAAATGCTGAGGGGGAATGGTGAGGGGTGTGGGCTGTGGTATTCAGAGAAACTATCATATGTACCTAGGTTTCCCCCAGATTGTGTCATTGCCAAGAACAGTCAGACTCAAGGCAGGTTCATGGACAGTGGAAGCTGGAGTGCTTAATGCTGCCGAGGTGCACAAAAGATAATAAACCCCAGGCATTGGGTCTGGTGAAAATTTCTCAGTGCAAGAGAATAGAGTGTACCTAATACAGAGAAAAACTAGGCATGAATTAGGAGATGATGAAAGATTGGAATCAGTTGGTAGGAACTGAGTCAGGTGAATGGGTTAAAGGTCTGAGGGTTCATGCTGTCTGTAACCCAAACACCAAAGATAAGAAACAACCTGACTTTCCAATGCCAAGGAGAGCCTGTGTTAATTGACCATTGTTCTCACTGTCACCCTGGGTCTTCAGCCTTCCTCTGTATTGTGTCATGAATATCCATGCCCATCTGGGTAACCAACCTGCTTCTATTCTTGCAGAGGGAGGAGAAGCAGCTTGAGGCATCATTAGATGCACTGCTGAGTCAAGTGGCTGATCTGAAGAACTCACTGGGGAGTTTCATTTATAAGTTGGAGAACGAGTATGACCGGCTGACCTGGTAAGGGTTGCTAGGGTAAGCAGGGGAGGGCATCATGGGTTGGGGGGGAGGTGGGCAGGCCTCCTAGTGGATAGGACATCTCCAGTGATATAACCATTTATAATTTGCAAACACTTTCAGGTTTAGAAAGAGCTGAGTTTCTCCACATTTAACAAGTGGAGTTTGGCTTAGGGCATCCATGGCAGGCAAGTAGAGAAATACCCAGTTTCTCAGCCCAGGTTCCTTCTAGCTTGTAATTCTCACCCTTTGACTTCTTTGGGAGTGGATCCTCCCACTATGGTAGGAATAGTGTTCGCACTAGATCTCTTGCCACAGTTGTTGCTTAGTCTTTTAGTTGGAACTTACTCTGTTTCCAGACTCAGAAGGTGGCTTTATATAGTTTCTGAATGTTTAGTGATAACATTGCAACCATGGTTCCTATTTGGCACTGTTCCTCATCCTTTTCAAGTAATGAACTGCCTTTTTTCTCCATCTGTGTTGGAAACTGAAAGCATGTCCCTTTTCCTAACCTTTCAATTCCTGTGAGCCAGTCTGGTTCCTATCTAGTCCAGCAGAGGACTATAAGTCTCTTTGGGGTGAATCTGGGTATCCCTAGCCTAAGGGTTCCCTTTGAGATTACCTTACTGGGAACATTACGATACCTTCTTACCACCCCCAGGCCCTCTGTCCTGGACAGCTTTGCCTTGCTCTCTGGACAGCTGAACACCCTGAACAAGGTCTTGAAGCATGAAAAGACACCACTGTTCCGTAACCAGGTCATCATTCCTTTGGTGCTGTCCCCAGACCGAGATGAAGATCTTATGGTAAGAGGAGGATACAACTTGGGAAATTAGTTCTTAGATGAGGACCTAGAGCACAATTGTTGGTTGGTTATTCAAAAAGTTCTGAATGTGAAATAATGTGTGGCAAGAAAAAGTGAGGGTTGCGTTTTGGAGGCCTTGCTTTTTGTCCTTCTGGAGCCACTCCCAAACAGTGCCAGATAAAACTGAGGCCTATTACCAAGGCAAACACTTTTTTCCTCCTACACCTGTGTTGGACAAAAGTATATCCTATTTCAGTCTTTGATTAAAATGTAGCAGAGATTTTCCCCTAGGTCTGGTAGAGAGAGGGGTGTGAGGAGACAGAAATGGAGGATGAAGTGAGGGGAATAGTGTCCTAGGAAACTAGATACTGTTAAGTTTTAGGTTTTATTTTCTCTGAAAATGCCCTCTTTGCCTGTGGAAGGAACTATATATCAGGCCAGATTGAATCTTCTTGAAGTACATAGGAAGATCAATAAAATCTATGTTACAGCGGCAGACTGAAGGACGAGTACCTGTTTTCAGCCATGAGGTGGTCCCTGACCATCTGAGAACGAAGCCTGACCCTGAGGTTGAAGAGCAAGAGAAGCAACTAACAACAGATGCTGCCCGCATTGGTGCTGATGCAGCTCAGGTTGGACTGAATCGCTGCCCTGCTGCCCCGCACTCCCTGGGTCTTCTCACGAGAAGCTAGGCATTACCATTGCTGTCTGGTAGGGATGCTTAGCTGGTTACACATAAGGTGCCCTTGGAAGAGTACAGGAAAAAAGTTCCCCATAATCATTTCTTGCCGGCCAGGAAATCTGTGTGTGTTAAAAAATTTATTTATGTGTGTTGCAGAAGCAGATCCAGAGCTTGAATAAAATGTGCTCAAACCTTTTGGAGAAAATCAGCAAAGAGGAACGAGAATCAGAGAGTGGAGGTATGGGGTGCTTGATGGCAAAATGGATAAGGAAGGAAGGATAAGATCGCTGGAATAGGAATGGTGGTTTTCATAGTAATAAAGTGAAGAGGTAAGAGTGAGCTGCTCAAGAAAGGGTTTGCATCCATTCTGTTAGCTTTTTGTATGTAAGGCCATCCCTGGAGCATGTGGAGGAAATGGACAAAATGAAGAGAGAGAATTCTGAGATAGTCATGGGAGTCCTCTGGCTCTTCCTCTGGACTGCCAGTGAGTCTAGATGCTGCTGAAATCAGAATTCTAAGCCCTCATACTCATAGTCGTCTTCCTCCTGCTGGGTTCAGTCCAGGGCCAGCAGTATACCTCAGGGTCCTCATTTCCCATTTCCTTCAGGTCTCCGGCCGAACAAGCAGACCTTTAACCCTGCAGACACCAATGCCTTGGTAGCAGCTGTTGCCTTTGGGAAGGGACTATCTAATTGGAGACCTTCTGGCAGCAGTGGTCCTGGCCAGCCAGGCCAGCCAGGAGCTGGGACAATCCTGGCAGGAACCTCAGGGTTACCGCAGGTGCAGATGACAGGAGCTCCAAGCCAGCAGCAGCCAATGCTCAGTGGGGTGCAGATGGCCCAAGCAGGTCAACCAGGTAAGGTGGCAAGGATTGACCTGGTGGTATACCTTGAGCAGGGAAGTGGAAATAAGCTGGATTGTCTGGGCCTCTAGCATGCCCAGAGCTGAAGATTTTCTCTTCTTCCTTGGACTATGACCCAGAAAACAGTTTTTAGGAGTAAAAATTGCATTTGACACTCTGTAGCAGATGCCAGATATGAGGAAGAACTTTGAGTAGCAGAAACTACTCTTGCCTCCTACCCCCATCTCAGACCTGTGTTTAAACTATCCTCTGTCCCATTTATTTTGGGAAACTGATAGACTTTAAGACCATTTGGTAGGTACAT
Source organism: Smutsia gigantea (assembly GCA_032199065.1). Lineage (NCBI taxonomy): Eukaryota > Metazoa > Chordata > Mammalia > Pholidota > Manidae > Smutsia > Smutsia gigantea. Next base: position 12,278 of record JAVSCE010022607.1, on the reverse strand, counting down.
TGGGAACTGACAAGCAGGCAAGTTTCCAAGTGCTACATGTATTCTTTTCTCTCCTGCTCACTTTTAGTAGTTATGAGAATAGTCTGGAGGAGTTCAGATGCAAATAGCTAGAGGAGGTATTTTCTTCCAAGCTGTCTAGGAAAAGGGACAACTAAAATAAGAATGTACTCTTTTACCTGTGACATTAAAACAGATTTAACTATCTTTTCCAGGAGTAAATGAGGAGACTGCTGAGGTGTGTTCTGATACCTCCCATAATTCCCCCATATCAGCCCTTTTCTCCTAAACGCCTTCAGGGAGAGAGCTGAGTGAGGAAGCACACCTCTGATCTTTGCCCCCCAGGGTCAGGTTCTAAGATGATAGAGAAGGTGGACAAAGGGAACCAGAGGGACCGTATTTCTGATACATCATGAAAGTCTTAACTGTGCTTCAGGTGTCTTTCTTTATATTCCTTTTAGGGAAAATGCCAAGTGGAATAAAAACTAACATCAAGTCAGCTTCAATGCATCCCTACCAGCGGTGAGTGTGGTAGGCAACCTCTACTCCCAGGTGCACTTTGCAGTGTTGGGCAGTGAAATTGCCTTTTGCCCAAAGCCAACCTAGATGGGTACAATGAAAGAGCATGGGCTTTCAGCAACAGACAGATCCCAGCTCCACCACTGACTAACTGTGTGACCTTGGGCAAGCGATCTAATTCTTCTGAGCCTGTTTTCTTATTTGGAAATGGTGACAATACCTACCTCGTAGGATTGATGTGAGGATTAAAATGAGAAAATGAATGTAAAATATTTAGCACCATTTATAAAATAACGGCTATTCAATAAACAAGTTTTTTTAAAGCACTTCTCACTGTCCTCAGTCTTCGATCCAGAACCTGCCCTGATTTGGTACTGCTTAATGTCAGTGGTGAGCTGGTGGACACAAGATCATAGACTGCTCTGTTCTGTTTGGAAGCCTGTACGTATTTTGTGCTGCCAGAAACTCTCAGTCTCTGTGTCCTTAGAGGCACTCTGTCGCTAAAGCCCCTTCTGCCCAGGTTCCATCCTGGCCATTGCTCTGAGCTACAGGTGACGAGGCTTCTGGGCTGGGACAAACTCTACCTGCAGCTCTAGTAAGCTTGGGCCTCCTCTGTTCTCCATCCTCTGAGAAGCCAATTCAGCTGTTACTCGGGAAATAGTCACAAAGTTCCCTATCCTTTACCTCACCCTATGCACATGAAGGAAGATGTTGGAGGCTGGTGGGGGCTTCCTCAGGAAGTGACTCTAGCAGACAAGATTGTGTGAGAAAGGATTTTTCTTAGTACCTGAAAAAGCCCCCTCCCTGGACTCATTTTGCTTATTTTGGAGGGAGAGGGAAATTGCACTCCACATTGTCTTTTATCAGGGTTTCGTTGTTCTCATGATATTGCCTAGTTTCTGGGCTCCAGCCAGGATGTCTTTCCTCCAGTTCACTGAACCTGTGGCTCAAATAAGAGCCAGAATGGTGGCAGAAGGGAACAGCCACCAGTACCTTGGCCTGCTTTTATAAAGCTGAAGAGCAGTGAGTTTGCGCCTCTAGCCAGGCTGTCTTTCTAAGTCCTCCTTTGCAGACAAGGGCAGGGGTTGAGTCAGCAGAAGTGAACCAGAAAGTTTCTCTGAATAAAGTTATCTAAATTGATGGCCCCTGTATCAAGGTTATGTGATAGCAGTTTGAGAAAGCTATGTAGGAACCAGAGCCTGTGAATCAGACTTTGAAGATTACTACAAGACAGTTCTAATCGGTTCTCCGTGAAGTTTTCTTTTCTTTGATTAGCTTTGATCTAAAAGTCTTAAGAGATATGGAGGGCCTGGTTATACCTTCCAGCTGCCTTTTTTCTGTTCTCTTCTGTCACATACTAGTACTTTGGCATTTGTTCATTGTCAGGCAGAATTCTGCCAGGCTGTGGCAGCAAAGGACTGGGAAAAAGGGCCCAGATGTCCCATATTCCTGTTCCATCGAGACAAGAAATGATACCCATAAAGCTCACTGACCATGGGGTCCTGTTGTCAGCTCTAATGCAGTGCTAGACCTTTCGTGCATCTCAACAGGCCTGCATTTCTGTCTGTCAGTGCATTCAAATGTTCTGTATATTCTTACCTCATCCCTTCCTACTGGAAATGCCAAAGCTAACTGCTGTGTTAGGTAGAGTTCCAGCTGCTCTGCTCTAAGCCCCCGGGACATCTTTTGGTGACTGTTGTCCTTTATCGCTCCTATTGTAAGGCACCAACCCCAGGTTTCTTGGTTGTTCCAGGCTAATACTGACTTTGTTCCCACCGTATTATTTGAAATGGATTCCCTGTCCTCCCAGAGTGGAGATGTCCTCTGCCCCAGCAGGATTATATGCAGGACTTCCCCTACACATTGTGCCCTTAAGTGAACATTCCTCACTCTGGAGGCACTCATGTCACTGTAGTCTTCACTCTGGGAGCACATGTCCTCATTTCAAACCCCCCCCCCCCCACCCAAATCCTTGAGTAAACAACTCTATATAGCATTGCCAGCTCTGGGGCCCATACAACCTGGTAAACACTTCAATGGAGAATGTCTCCCACCCCAACACACTCCTTTCCCTCAGGAGGGAATATATACAGAGTTTCCTTTGACGAAGGGGACATGACCTGCTTACTTAGGTTTGGGATTTGCAAGATGGCCCTCTTGCTCCACTCTGGTGGTATCCCACATTTCCGACTGCTCTGTTTTGCCTGGCAACTGTGCTTTCTCCTACTCTTGGGGCCCCTGGGGAATGAGACTAGGCCATTATCTGCCAGGTTTATGTCTAGCATGGAAAAAGACGCAGCAGCTTTGAAACCTCAAGACTTTACTACAGCACCGATTTCTTTCTGCTGAAGGCGAAAACTTGACCTCTTGCCTAGGACCTCTGCCCTGAGGCTGGGATTCAGTCACTGTTGAACCTCCCTTTGCTTGTTGCCCCAGTCACTGCATTCTCTTCCCTTTCTGGTGTCTGTTGCTTCCCTACCTCGCCAGGTCACCTCTTCACTTTATATTTTCTTGGGAAACAGCCAAGACAAATAGGTCGTAGCTAAGTGCTTCTTCCAACTCCATAGTGGGTCCTCGCATTAGGACTAAGCTAGAAGTAGTGTATTGCCCACCTTCTGCCCTGTTGTTGAAGGGAAGAAGCTGAATTCTGCAGGAATGCCCTAGTGCAAGGCTGGTTGCTTTTCCTACCCCCACCTCACCTCCCCCAGGCAGCTGGGAACAACCTCTCCCTTTGTCTGAGCTTCTTGTACAGAATAATCCTCCTTAAGGACAATGTTTTCTCTGTGCCCTGTGGACACAGGAGCCGTGTGAGCTGATCCCAGCACCAGGCAGGACGGAGGCTGAATTCTTCCAAATGCCCACCCTGGGTCAACTGATTACTGTCCAGAGAAACTACTAAGGGATGAGCATTTTCTTATATCTGTTTAGATTTGGGGGAACAGCCTATTGAACTTAAGCAATGGGCTGGGACCGGGGGCTGTGGTCCTTTTTTGATTCAGTCCTAAGGGTTCACTGTGCCAACCTGTAGAGGCTTAATGTGTCTGTGGCCTGATCACCTCGAATACACAGAGACTAACACTTGGAGAGAATTTGCTGCCCTGCAGTGGGTGCTTTCTGATGGACACAGAAGGCAGACTCCCCAACCCACCTGTTAGGTTGATAGCACTCCATCACTTCAACATGTGTTTTGTCCTGCAGGACAAACTTCCTCTCTTCTTTGCTTTAATTTCTCTCTCTGTTGTTCCTGAGCTCCTGTGTCGCTGAGGCAGATCCCGGATCTGTTGTGGTCTCTTGATGAGTTCACATGCTCTCAAGATGGCACCTACCATTCAGCCATGGCAGCTTCCCCAAGCGCACCTGACTTTCTTGGACCTAGTTTTCTCACCTGGGTGATCTCAGGGATCCTTCCTAGCTTTAAAGTCTTTGGCAATGATTCTGTTTGACCCCAGGCATTTTTTTGCTTTCTATTCAATGACATTGCATGACTATGTTATAAAAATAGGCCCGATTTTTCCTAGATCAGCCCCCAAATCCCTCAATTCCCTACTAACTGTTCCTAAAGTACCTTCTTTGTCACCTTCAACTTAACATACCAACATCCCTCTAGACCCACTTTCTTTCCTAAATCTGTTTTCTAGTTTACACTAGTGCTCTCGTGAAAACCTATCAAAGAGGTGGTGAGTTACCCCATAGACACATGGATTGTACGTCAGAAGTCACTCCTCTCTGCCCTGGCAAGAAATGTGTACTAGAGAGACTCCTCCCTTACAAGCAGTAAATCCCACTTTGCCTGTGTGAAGGTAGCGATCCCTACTGAATCAAACCTAAAGAGCCCTGGGGGCCCCTCCTACTCGCCCTCTGCCATTCTGCTACCTTCCCTTGCTTGCACCTGAATTTCCCTAGTTGGTAGTCATTTTGATTCTTCACCTTCTCATGCCCATGCCCACACATGTAGACCATCCTTGTTCTTTTACTAATTTATCTGGACTGCACCCATTTTCATGGCCCTCGTTAGCTTCCTTTTAGTGCCCCTTCCATGTTAATCTCTCTTGACCCCACATCCCTACTCAACTGACTCTTGGGAAATAAAGAGCCTACAATCACCATCTCTTCTTTCACACCTCCTGTTCCGTTGTCAGCCCCTAAAGTGGGGTTTCTGCTTCCACCATTCCTCGAACTACTCTGTCAAAGTTCACTGTTGATCTAAATGGCTAAATCCAGAATTTTTTTCAATCCTCATCTTCATTGATCTCCACAATGTCTTTAACAGTGCTGGCCATTTCCTTTTCATCTCTTTCTCCTGCCTTGGTTCCTGACTCTCTTGACTATTCCCTTTCTGCAGCTTTTGGCCTTCTGTCCCTCTGCCTGCTTCTTGAATGTCATTATTATTCAGGACTCTGTCCTTAACCCTCTTTTCTTCTTACTCTACCTGCTGTTCCTGTGACTACCACTTTTATGCTCTTAACTTTTATTTTCAGCCCAGACCTCTTTGCTGAACTGCAGGTGTTTATTGGGTCTCTGCCCATATGTTCCTCAGGTTCTGATCTTCTAAATCCAGTCGTCCTTCTCTCCAAACCTGTTTCTTTTCTGGTTTCCCATGTGTGACCTAAGCCAGGTCTAAGGAAGCCATCCTAAACTCTTCTCCCTTTGTGTCCCAGACCCTGATAGCCAGTCAGATGCTAAATGTTGTCAGTGCTGTTTTCCAGTATCCATCCTTCCCTGCAGTATAGGCCATGGGCCTCTCACCCTCAAAGTAGTGTTCAGACTCCCTGTCTCCAATCTTGCTTATTCCAACTAGCCTTCCATATGGCTGCCAGATAAATATTTCTAAACCACAGATTTGATCACATTCCTCCTTTAATTAAAATCTAATAATTTCCTCCTGCTGTTTCTCAAACTGGGGCCCATGTACCTGGCAGGTGGGTAGGTGCAGTGTGCCAAGCATACTGAAAATCATAGGATGAAACCATATTCTCAAGGGTAAGTAACATAAACAATGCAAAGTTATCATACATTCATTAAGAGACAACTGACTTGAAAGCATTCCTACTAGTCTAGAGAGCTTCAGACTAAGCCACCAGATTTTCTGGAGACATTTCTTTATTATTATTGTTATTTTCCATTACATTTACTTCATTGGAAAAACAGCTGAAGTTTACTGGAAAGGCAAGTAAGATTCTATGTGGTCTAGTCCCCTCACTTCTTTTAATTTAGTTTCTATATTGTCCTGCTAACCCACTCTATTCCCAAGCCATGTAAACTGCTTGAAGTTTTCTGAACATAACAAGATGCTTTCTGGCATCCATTCCATTCCCACTGTTCCTTCTGCACAGAACACTTTGCCCCATCATTCTGTCTGATGAATGCCAATTGTCTTTGAAAATTCAGCTTACGAGTCACTCCTCTGTGAAGCTTTCCAACAACCCAGCCTGTCCACAGCGTAGTGCCTGACCAACCAGGTATGGTCTCAATGACCTCTTCTTGTATGTTCCACATTTGTACCTTGACAAACTTATCCTAGCCTCTGCTGCTCTCTCTTGTCTTGCAAGTTCAAGCACCCTGAACTGTCAGGATTTGGATTCCCATACTTCCACCTGATAGCTGTGTGATCTTTGGCAAGAAATGTGTGGTTGGTATATATAGCATCTGACCCACTATAAACACTATAAATGGCAGCTGCTACTATTACTATTATTATGATTTAGTTGACTTGGAAAGATAGTATAATGTAGCATTTTGGTTAAAAGAGCAGATCCTAGTGCCAGACTGCCTGGGTTCAAATTCTAGCTATTACTAGCTTTGTGGCCTTGGGCAAGTTAATTTACCTCTCTTGCCTCAGTCTCTTTATTCCCGGGGATGATGATAATACAGGCTATTTCATAGGGGTGCTGTGACATTAAAATGGATTAATACACAGAAAGTGCTAGGAACAGTGCCTGACAATAGTAGAAACTCAGTAAGAATTAGTTATCCTCAGTATAGTGTCTAGAAGTCTGCTCTCAGTGATTGCTGCCTGAGTCAATAATTAACCAATCCCTCTATGAGGACATAACCTTCCTCTGTGGCTTGTCTGTGCTTACATCTATGCTCACATCTCAGGAGCCCGGCCTTGGAGAGATCATTTGTGTGTTTTTGTCCTCCCTGGTGTTTCCTCAGCACCGCATGCAGAGCAGGCACTGGAACGTTTTTAGGTTGACTTTCCCGACATGAGTCATTTTTGAATCTAGTTTTGTGAATTGTCTTTCTCCTACTTAGTTGTCACCTGTACTCTTCCATTAGAGTCAGTTTGGTTTCTAAAAGTGTGTCATTTGAGACCAAATGACAAGCTCCCTTCCCTGCAATGTTCTTTTTCATCCTTTCTAACCTGTATCTTTTCCCTGTCCAAACCAGCCGAAGACTCAGTTCCACAGTCTGCCTATTTTCTGTCCCTAAAGTGGGCCTTTCACCACTCTCAATGCTGTGGTGATGAGTTCTGTCCTCATTGCTCCATGCTTATTAGGTCTGAGCTCAGGTTTTCATGGCTGGCTATGTGTAACACATTGGGTATCACAAACTAGAGCTCCATGCCTGCCTCTCTTCCGTTCACACTCACCACCAGTTGTTTAGGCCTTGTTTTATTGTGGCAACTCCATCATTCTTGCCACTAAACTGCAAGTACTCAGCTATAGCCAACACCTGGGCGTCAAGTGCTGTCCGACACATCCATGGCTTGCCCATGCTCTGCCCTCTGCTTGGAATGACTGTCCTCTCTTTTACCTGCTCCAACCTCCTTGTTCACCTAGTGAATAATCCATCCTTTCAGTGCCCTCTACTCCTGTGAAGTCTTTACCACCTTGTCCCCTGTATGCTTGACCATTGTTAAATTATAGCTGACTGGACACTTATCCATTGTATGACCTTCCGCAAGTTACTCCACTTTCCAAGAACCTCGATGGGATTATGGCACCTGCCTCAATTACCTGAAGCTGAGCATATTTAAAATTAAATTTAAACCTTTTAGTAGCTCTTAGCTTTGTACAGGGTAAGTCCAAGCTTAGGATATACAAGGCCCTTCAGGCATACAGTCAGTGCACAAATGCTAACTGCTCTTCTCCTCTTCCTCTGCTCTTGCCTGAGCAATCTCATTTTTATCGCATGGTATATTGTACTGTTCTGATTCCAACACATTACAGTTAAACTTAGCTTAACCAAAAGCAAAAGGGGACCCAATTGTATTTGGGTTATGTGGAAGGGAAGTTGAAGGGTGACTGGCTCTAGGTGGGCTCAGGGCCTCCAGTGTTGTCTAGGCTCTCTGTCCCTGCATTTCACTATTCTACAGCAGTAGAGCTCATTGTATGGAGAGCTCTGTTCTTGCTTGGATTACATGCCATTAGGAGCTTGGATGGGGGGAAGTGAGGAGAATACCATGATTAATGGGCCAATGCAGTAGGGCACGAATTCCTTAAAGGAGATGGAAACCAAGGGGATGGGAAAGTGTCTGAGCTACCACAGTCTATTTCAGGTGTTTCATCCCTACAGAGAATCCTTGAACTTTTTCTCTCAAGCCCCATTCCTTTCTCCTAAACTTACAGTACTCAGAAAGTCCCCAACTGCTTTAATTTCCTCCTTCCTCCCCCACCTGAGTTATCCAGCTTGACAACCTTGCTGTTGATCCTGGGTCCCCTCTCTGCTCTACCTCTTCTTCGTCCTTCTTATTCCCATTGCTCTAGGTCAGGCCTTCTTTGTGTCACACCTGTGTCTCTGAGCTGGTCTCCCTTCCTCTGCTTTCTCTTGATACTATACCTCACTGTCACCAGGTTTGTCTTCATAAAAAACAACAGGGATCATACCTACAACCCCCCTTTTTTTATTAAAGTATCATGAAGTACAATCTTTTTAAAAATTCTTTTATCAAGGTGTCATTGATATACAATCTTATGAAGCTTTCACATAAGCAACACTGTGGTTACAACATTCACCCATATTATCAAGTCTACCCCCACACTCCATTGCAGTCACTGTCCATCAGTGTAGTAAGATGCTATAGAGTCTCTGTCTTCTCTGTGCTATACTGCCTTCCCTGTGCCACCCCCCCACTTTATGTGTGCTAATTGTAAAGCCCCTTATTCCCTTTCTACCTCCCTTCCCACCCATCCTCCCCAGTCCCTTTCCCTTTGGTAACTATTAGTCCGTTCTTGGGTTCTGTGAGTCTGCTGCTGTTTTGTTCCTTCAGTTTTTTTCTTTGTTCTTATACTCCACATATGAGTGAAATCATTTGGTACTTGTCTTTTTCGTCTTGGCTTATTTCACTGAGCATAATACCCTCTAGCTCCATCCATGTTGTTGCAAATGGTAGATTTGTTTTCTTCTTATGGCTGAATAATATTCCATTGTGTATATGTACCACATCTTCTTTATCCATTCATCTACTGATGGACACTTAGGTTGCTTCCATTTCTTGGCTATTGTAAATAGTGCTGCAATAAACATAGGGGTGCATCTGTCCTTTTCAAATTGGGCTGCTGCATTCCTAGGGTAAATTCCTAGGAGTGGAATTCCTGGGTCAAATGGTATTTCTATTTTGAGTTTTTTGAGGAACTCCATACTGCTTTCCACAATGGTTGAACTAATTTGCAGTCCCACCAGCAGTGTAGGAGGGTTCCCTTTTCTCCACATCCTCGCCAACATTTGTTGTTGTTTGTGTTTTGGATGTTGGCCATCCTCACTGGTGTGAGGTGATATCTCATTGTGGTTTTAATCTGCATTTCTCTGATGATTAGCGATGTGGAGCATCTTTTTCATGTGCCTGTTGGCCATCTGAATTTCTTCTTTAGAGAAGTGTCTATTCATGTCCTCTGCCCATTTTTTAATTGGATTATTTGCTTTCTGTTTGTTAAGGTGCATGAGTTCTTTATATATTTTGGATGTCAACCCCTTATCAGATACGTTTTTTATGAATATATTCTCCCATACTGTAGGATGTCTTTTTGTTCTACTGATGGTGTCCTTTGCTTGTACAGAAGCTTTTTAATTTGATGTAGTCCCACTTGTTCATTTTTGCTTTTGTTTCTTTTGCCCGAGGAGATGTGTTCAGGAAAAAGTTGCTCATGTTTATATTCAAGAGATTTTTGCCTATGTTTTCTTCTATGAGTTTTATGGTTTCATGACTTACATTCAGGTCTTTGATCCATTTTGAGTTTACTTTTGTTTATGGAGTTAGGCAATAATCCAGTTTCATTCTCCTACATGTAGCTGTCCAGTTTTGCCAACACCAGTTTTTGAAGAGGCTGTCTTTTCCCCACTGTATATTCATGGCTCCTTTATTGTTTATTAGTTGGCCATATATGTGTGGGTTTATATCAGGACTCTCTATTCCGTTCCATGATCTATGGGTCTGTTCTTGAACCAGTACCAAATTGTTTTGATTACTATGGCTTTGTAGTAGAGCTTGAAGTTAGGGAGCATAATCCCCCCAGCTTTTTTCTTCCTTCTCAGGATTGCTTTGGCTATTCGGGATCTTTTGTGGTTCCATATCAGTTTTAGAACTATTTGTTGTAGTTTGTTGGAGAATGCTGTTGGTATTTTGATAGGGATTGCATTGAATCTGTAGATTGCATTAGGCAGGCTGGCCATTTTGACAATATTAATTCTTCCTATCTATGAGCATGGGATGTATTTCCATTTATTGGTGTCTTCTTTAATTTCTTTCATGAGTGTCTTGTAGTTTTCAGGGTATAGGTCTTTCACCTCCTTGGTTAGGTTTATTCCTAGGTGTTTCATTCTTCCTGATGCAATTGTAAAGGAGTTGTTTTCCTGATTTCTCCTTCTGCTAATTTGTTGTTTGTATATAGGAATGCAACAGATTTCTGTGTATTAATTTTGTACCCTGCAACTTTGCTGAATTCAGTTTTAGTTCTAATAGTTTTCTGGTGGAGTCTTGAGGGTTTTCTATGTATCATACTATCTGCAAACAGTGACAGTTTAACTTCTTCCTTACCAATTTATACCCATCCCTTTTTAAAATTTTTTCAATTTTAAAATACCCAATACAAACAAAACTCAGACTTCTTTCAAAGCACTTCATGATTTGGGGCCAACAACTTTTTAGCCTTCTAGCAAACGAAAACCTTTCATAGACTGTGTTCTTTAGCAAAACAGCATCACTTGCAATTCTCTACACTGTCCTGTGCTTCCATCCTTTTGTGCACACTTTTCCCTCAGTCTGGAACACCTGTGTTGCTTCCACCTTACTTGCTGTGTGACCTTGAAGAAACCCTTCACCCTTTCTGATTACATTTTTTCCACTGTGAAGTGGTGATAGTAGTACTTACCTTACAGGATTGAACCATAAGAACATATGGAAAGCAGCTGGCCCCATGCTTGCCAGAGAAAAACTGAATAGGAAGCTACATTTCTTCTTTCCCCTTTGGGCTCTTCTCACGTATCTTTTAGATCTTACAAACTCTCCTTCCTCTGTCTTGATAACCTCTTCCCTGTTTTGACTCCCCCCAAAATTCTCCTTGTTTCTCTCTCCAGAGCTCATCCCTACGGGTTCTATCTTAGCCTCCTCCCCCTACCTGAGTTTCCTTAGTTCAGTTCAGCGAACACCGAATAATACCCATAGTGTGTTGACATTGGCTACCCATTGATGGGTCAGACTTGTTCCTGACCTCTCAGGGGTCCAGACAGACCCTCATATTGTGGATGATGAGTGTTTGCATGCAGCCTCTCCCTTCTACCTTCCTGATGCCTTCCAGCCCCAGTTCCTTCAGCTAAGCTCCCAGCCACAGACAGAAGACACTAGCTGTCTGGCTAAGAACCAGGGATGTGTGGAATGATTAACTGACAAACCCTTCACCCTCACTTGACTCCCCTGTTCTCATAGACTCAGCCCTCCCCTCAACTCCCCTGTGTAGGAACTGTGTACAGAGTGCCCTTTGACCCTTACAGGATGGGAAAGGGAGAAGCTTGAGACAGTCCCACGTGGCAGCTTCCATCATCTCTACCTGCCACTCCTGTTGTCCAGCAGCCTAGACCCTCAGTTCCTGTGGTTCTTAGCCGATTCCCCTGTACCTCCCGAATTCTGTTCCCTCCACAGCCCCATCTGCTCGTTCACTCACACACTCATACACATATAGGCATAGCTTTATCCATTTTCCTCATTGCCTTTCCTGCCTCCTTGATCCTATTTCTCTTTAATTTTTCTGCTGAGATAGATAAAGCCTCAAATAATCATTGGAATAGAGTTGTTAAGAGTTCATACAGATGGTGGCTTTCAGACTGAGCCCTTGGAGAAAGTAAATCAGTGATTTATCTTCTGGGGAAAGAAAGGATGGAGAAGGGCCCTTTAGCAGTGAGTGAGTGACTCAGGGTGGGACCCAGGGGAAGTTGTCACCTCACTTCCCATTAGTCAGGAAGTTTCCATGAAGAAAGGGAATTTGGAATTTTAGGTGTTGGTTTGAGTATACCTTCCCCTGTCCCCCACACACCTGGCCTTCATCCTTATCAAAACTGAGTTCCTAGACCCCTCAATTTCTCCAGTTTACCAACCTGCTATATAAACTATAGGTATAGTTTACCTATACCCTGGTATAGGTAGCCTTCACTGAACTTACCTCCAAGGCTTTCCACCTAGCTTCCCTGCAGGTCCCAAATGATCCCACTTCCTCCCAGTCCACTGACAAATGTATCCTTCTTTTCCATACATTTCAGTCTGAGAGGTGTTCTCTTTAGCCAAAAGCCTTTGGCTAATCCTTCCACGTGTATGCTGGATCCCATTGTTC